>WBNM01030689.1:4492-15181 GCA_013399055.1 Ramphastos sulfuratus
TGAACCTAAGCAAAAAAAAAAAAGGAAGCTTAAAACATTAAATGAGACCTTACAGGAACATCCGAAATACAGTGTAAGTTATACCAAAAGTATTCAGGAAATAAAAACAAACATACTAAGCCATAACTGAATAGGGACAAGATAGAGGGACAGAAGGAATACTATGAATAAAGCATCATCCAAGTCACAACTTTTGAGAAAGAATGGTTTTACATAAGCATTGCTGTGACCCTACTAGAAACCAGCTGGGTAAGATTTGGCTATGAATAAAGATTGCTGTAAAGATGAGTCGTAATATAATAACTAGAAATATGAATGGAATCTGTTCTCTCAGACTTAAAGAACAAATGCTAATTATAGGAGGAGGCAGTCCATCTTCAAACTGATAGCTAGTAGATTTTTTTTTTTTAGTAAGCTAAAAGGCAAAAAGAATACAAGTTTTGTTAACCAATTGAACACACTACAGAAGAGCTAACAGAAAATAAGTAAACTTGGATATAATGACTTCAATAAACGGTATATATTTACAATTAAGATTCACAATTCCAAAATGGAAAACACTGATATGTTTTTGAACCTAGGTTATACATTGGGCTAGCTTGTTCAATAACCAAACATAATTTTCTGCAATAGCTTGGAATATATAAATAAATAAATGGGGTGGGTGGAAGTAAAAGCATCTGAAGTCTAAAGGCATTGAAAGAAGTCTCTTAGGAACTCCAGAACTAATAAAATAAGATTCTCCTTCTCAAAGGGTGAGTCCATAAAACAGCATCTGTAGCTTCCGTACTTAGGTTTTGGAATTTAATGAATGTCAATTAGCAATTTAGGATTCTAAATACTAGTTAGCAGCTAGACCTGGACCACACCTAGGTGCTTTCCTGCTTTTCAGCTTTTTTTTTAGGTTATTTGCACCTTGCTTTGTAAATCTTGAAGTGCCTCTCCTTATGATATGTTATGCTTTGAAGATGGTTTTGGAAGATAACTCGGTTTTGCAAAGATTAATTTCTTCTTTGACATTAGGAAGACCAGGTTCTCAGAAGGGACCAGCCCAGACCTGTTTCAAAACAAGGGCACCTTGACGGGTTGGAATGTCATTAGATCATAAGCATTCCCAAGGATTACATTTCAAAGCTTATGCATTACTCACAGCAATTAAGATGCACCAAGCTAGGTTTTGTAGTTTCAGCTCTCTCTAATTAGTGACTTTAAAATACACCTATTTTATATTGTCTTGCCTTTCCATATGGCCAAACAGAACACAACATTTTAGTCCAAACAAAAGCTTTTTAAAAAACAATCAGTATACCAAACATAGTATTAAGGGGATTTTTTTTCCCCCAAGAGATAGAGATATAGTGACTTGACGGTCACTTCTAGTGAAGCCACTCCACCATGAAAAATACAGTCTACAGTACCTTAAATTAACCATAATGCAGCTTACATCTTTAATGATAAAACCAGCAGTAAAATATGATGGTTGCACAAGTCACTGAAGTACCTGCTCTGTAGCCAGAAGTAACTACATTCATCTGCTAATGTGTTCCAGAAAAACTCAATCCAATAGGCAGAGATCACATCTATCAGATAAGAGCTCCATGAAAGGCACAGGGGTTGCTGCTTTGCTTGAAAACATAGCTAGAAGACAAAATACTGTTTTGTGTGTGTGACAGTGCAACTCTTTGGAATAAAAAAATGTGAGTGTTGGGAATACATCCTGGCAATACAGAGTAACTGTATTTACTTCTTTTGCTTGACAGAGCGCCAATCTGCATCTCCAAGTCATGCCACAACCGTGAGGCTTTCGACTGTCACAAACTCAGGAACCTCTGGTTTAAGAAATCATTATCATGATGCCAGATGATCAGTGACCACTGTGCATCTCACTTTTACTCCCCACTCTTCTTCAAGAAATGATGGAGTAAGACAAGATCTTAAACCTTCATCTGAGCTATTCAATACATCTCGTTTCAAAACGCTATGAGTTAAATGCTTTTGGGCTAATTTAAAAAGTTTTTCAGGTGGAGAGCATTCAAGAGTGCAGACTCTTCAAGATACAGACTTAAACTTGGCATCCTGCATAATAGAGGTTATGGATGTTTGGAGTTTCGTGGTGCTAGATCCAAAAACACAGGTGTAAAAACAAATGACACTGTGGCCCAAGAACAGCAAAAGGTCTTATTGAAATTACTACTATCTATTTTCAAACCAGGGAGGAACTAAAACACATCGGGTGGTGGGGACATAGTAGTAAAAATAATTTTAACACAGGCAGAACCATGTACCTTGCTTTCACTCAATGTCCTCAAAGAGCTAAACTGCTTGTTGCAGCTTACCCAAACGAGTCCAAGCCTGAGCTGGAAGGCCTACATTTTATTCAGGTGGTTGCTGTTTGGGAAATTGTAAATCTTCAGCTCTCTGAGGCTTACAATCGAGCACACTAAGCAGCTTTAAAACATAAGAGTTGCTGCCAGCAAAGTAAGGAAGATAACTGTCAGCCTTTGTATTACCACAAACCAAACTATATATATATATGGAAATCAATATCAATTATACCAAAATCTCAATCTGTAAGTGTGGAAAGTAAGTTTAGAATATCAAGATGAGAGGAAGAATTTACTGCTCCCTTTTTAATTTTTCATTATGTTCATACATTTCACCTTCTTGTATCTAGAGTTACTTTATATCTAAACAAAAAAACAAAAACATTTGTCACCCAGAAGATCCTACTCACAAATGTATTTGGTCCTCATTAATTTAAACGTCAAATCACCTCTGGAAAAAAAAAATTCAGAATACCTACTTATCTAAGTGAACGAATTTAATGAAAAAGTAATCATTATACTGCAGCATAAAATTAACATTTACTTTGAGCTGTGTACACTAATGTTTTTGTGTAATCTTTTCACATATAAAGTTATTTTACCTACTACAGTTCATCTGTCAGGTCACATCTGGGCAACAATACCAAAGCTATAGTCCAGTAACATTTGTGCATACTGAAAAACAGCAAAAGCATTTTTCTGTCAATATTCTCATGTATGGGATAAGCACACACTTCAGTGCTACCATCTTTATTACCTACACCTTGTGGGAGGAGCATGAGGCAAAAATGCCTGCTGTATGAAGTGACACACATTTTTCTTATGAAAGACAATGGAAATAAAGATTGTATTTCTTTCCTTACACTGAATTAATTGCACCACATTCCTACAAAACACAGCATTATTGCAATTACACCAGGAGTGGATTTGACTGTTAGCAAAAATGCCTGAGACTTAACTAACGGTTATCATTTAAACACACTGCTGGAAAGAAAAAAAAAAAATTAAGTGAGAATATTTAAATATATCCTTCTTTTTCATGACTGAGCATTATCCCTTTCTACAATGTAAGAACTTGCAAATTTTAAGATTCAAAATCTAATTTTTCAGAAACAAAATTCTAGACAACATCGCAGTGTTGAGAGCTGTTTAACTACAATTACCCATCCTGCTGTCCTACATCCAACCTGCTCCAAAGTACTACTGTTACACAATAATCCCCCAAAATCCCCTGACTTCATATTGTAACAATGATAAAGAAAGAATAATCCCTATTTGAATGCGAGTCCTTTATGTATTGCAAAGATTTAAGGTATTTTGCTGCCTTTCTTCCAACATCCTGGCTGGACCTACAATATTACATATAAAGTTAAGGTACTCCCTGACCTTCTAATGATGTTCTCTCATGTGTAACACAGAAATTAAAAAATACTGCTCAGGAAACAGAAAACAAGCTAAGGCTACTCTCAAATGGTAACCTTAAGTAGCAGAACAATGTGTACTTACAAACAAGAACATTAAACCAAAAATATAGCATGGCATCAGCAAGCAAAAGGCAGTAAACTTGAAACACCTGCTTTGGGTTTAGCACCTTGGTTGTTGCAATGGATGGTTTTAGGTCCTGTGTTAATTTATTATAGTGCATTTTGAAATGCCAAGAGAGAGGAGATGGCATTTTTTTAGAACTGCACAGTTCTAGAGTGTATTTTCCTGTTTCCAAAAGAGTGCTTCAACTTTCTTTGGAAAAAATGAGCATTCTGTGAATAGAACGCATCAGAACGATGGTCGCTTTCCTGTTTCCTAACTAGGTGTACTTAAGTTTCTGGTTCCTGTTGCGAATTTACTTGTAACACATTTCCTAATTATAAAACTTTAAACATGCAAATAAAGTATTCCTGGCATGTTTCCGTATGGACTTCTGTGGATTTCTCAAACTTCCCAATAGAGCATACCAATCCACAGGCACCGCTCTCCCGTTTTCCCCTCAAGACCTGAACTTTCCTCTGGAACATCCCGCTCAAGAAATCATGCAAGTACCTAAGAAGAAAAGCAGCCCGTTTGGCAACGCCTTGGCAATTACCTGCACATATCAACAGCCTTTTCCATAACTGCTCCACTGCAGAAAACACTAGGGAAGATTTATTAAAGCACTGCCTTTACAGAGGCTTCCAGAGACATCTACACTGTGACGCAGCCAGACGACCCCTAGGCCTGCGGTCCACGCCTACTTGGGCCGGGGACCGCCACTGCCAGGCACCACTCGCCCGTGGCGTAGCCTGGCACCTACCAGAACTGCATGCCCAACTCGGGGGAGACCCAAGCAGCCAGCAAGACCTGACTTTTAGCAGCAGAGCGGAGAGCTGCTGCTGCCACCTGTGGCAGGCAGCGTGGCTAAGGCGGCTGCGGCCTTCAGCTGCCCTCCGCGCCGCGGCCGGGCCCCGCGGCAGGAGACGCTCTGCCCCGAGCCTCACGGCGGCACGATGACGCCTGCGGCCCCGCTGCCCACAGAAAGGCGATACAAGAGAGCGGAGTACCCTAACGGCTGGGGCCACCCCCTACACCAAGAGCCGCCGCATTACCAGTAGCAGGCGCGGCCTACGAGGCGGGAGGGGGAAGGAAAGGGCGGCTACACGCGAGCACACAGGGAGAGAGAGTGGGGGAGGACAGTGGGTTATTTATAGCCCAGCTTTTAATTTGGGAAGTGGGATAACACTCCCCACAAAGCGCACCACCTCCCGTACAACTCACCCCATCCCGCAGAGAGCCTCCGGCCCCTTTAAAACCGCAGGAGACCCCTCCCTCCGGCCCTCCTCTCCTCCGCCTTCCTTCCCTCAGAGGGGACCCCTGGCACACCAATCGGCGGCGGCGACGCAACCGGGGCTGCTGGCAGCCAATCGGCGGCTCGCTTAGTGACCGGGAGGGCAAGGACACAAGATGGAGGGAGAGGAGGGAGTTGAGGAGCTGCGACTGCCGGCTGCGTTTGTGGCTTCTCTGCAGCCTGAGATGGCTGCCACCGTGGTGCTGCCGGAGCGGCTCCAGCGGCGGGAAGCGGAGCGACAAGAGGGCGTAGAGCGGCAGCGGCAGAAAAAGGAGGCGCAGGTAGTGAAGGAGGAGCAGAGCGAGTTCTTCGTCGCCGCTTTCGCTGGGGAGCGAAAGGCAGTGGAGGCGCTTACTGCGGCGGGGCAGCTGGAGGAGGCTACTGCCCGCCTGCAAGGGCTGCAAAAGCTGCTGACTGAGAGCGTGCGATTCCTAGCGCCCTATGAGGTGCGGCAGGGGCAGGAGGCCGTGGCGCGGCTCCAGGCGGACCTGGCCGTCCGGCGCCAGCAGCTACAGCCCAAGAAGAAATTTGCCTTTCGAGCTCTCAAGAAAGAAGCGGCTCCGGGCAGCGAATCGCGCCCCGCGGAGCCCGCCTGGCCTGTAGTTGCCACGCAGGCCCCCGGCCACGGCACCGCCGAGGGGGAGCTGAGCGGGCCGCCGCTGTGCGGCTTCAGTGGTGTCGAGGACAAGGAGCTGGAGCTTGGTGCCCCTGAGCTGCTGCAGCGCGATGTGGTGCTTTCCGAGCTGCGCGGCTGCCGGGTGCGGCTCCGCGGCAATGCCAACACGCTGCGGGTGCGGGACTGCCGGAGCTGCACTGTACTTTGCGGGCCCGTTTCCACCTCGGTGCTGGTGGATGGCTGCAGCGACTGCGTCCTCGTCCTGGCCTGCCAGCAGCTCCGCACCCATCGCACCCGCGACAGTCGCTTCTACGTGCAGGTAACCAGCCGAGCCGTAATCGAGGACTGCACTAAGGTCTCCTTCGCCCCCTACACCTGGAGCTACCCTGGTATCGATGGAGATTTCGAGTCTTCAGGGCTGGACAGAAACAGAAACAACTGGAATCTGGTAGATGATTTTGACTGGCTTGCGACTGACAAACCTTCGCCCAACTGGAGCCTGATCCCCGAGCCGGAGAGAATCAGTTGCTGGGACTAGACTGGAGTGGCAGCTCGGTGCCGAACAAGAAACTGATGCGAAGACATTGATTCGTAAACTGGGATTTAATCCCCAAAATGCTATTAAATGATTGCATTCGTCATTTAAATTGTGAATTGGAATGTATGACTAGTTTGGGGGTTTAATTTAATTAAATACCAAATACAGTTTACTGTCCTTTTACAAGTTGCTGCTGTAATCTTTATGTGGCACTGTGGAATTTACCAGTTGCTGAGGTTTTCCTCATTAAGGTGGGGCAAGGGGCAAACAGCAGTGAGCATCTATTACAGCTGTTGTGCTGCTTTTGCTCACCCATCTGAGTTAGCTGCAGGTAGTACAATGTAAAGGTCAAATAGCACGTTTTTCATGTTTTGTGGTTCTCAAGTATTGCAGGTAACAATATGCTGTATCTTATAGGAAGTATGGGAGTGGACAGAAGGTTAAATGAATTTGTAACTGAGCAGTGTAGCAGACTGAGATGAATCTTAGGCTATGATATATTTATGAGCCAGGTTCTTTTAATGTGGAAGAAATCTCCAAGTCTTATTTTCTTAGGTGAGATAAGCCTAAAGGGAAAAAGTCACCTAATAAATGTTTAATAATATCCATTAATAAATGATTGTTTAACCTATAGAAGTTATATAAGTACTAAATGTTCACAGTTTGAAAATACTATGTGAGAGGATTCTTCTTCCATTAACCGTTTTAACCAGAAATGGGTAAAGTGAGTGCTTTGAGTGTACTTTTGGGGCCACGCAGTAAGCGCTAATTAACATTACAGAAGGTAGGTAAATTGCTCTGCTGCAGTCTGAAACTTCAGGGGAGAGACGTTGAGGTGTATCCTACCAGCTGTTCCATCTGTCTGCTAGACAGTAGGCTTCGTAGTGGTGTGATCTTAATTTACAGCACTGCTACTGCAGAAGTGCAGTGTTGGCAGAGGGAGTTAATAAGGAATATGCGGTGCTACCTTCCAGTTCCAAAGCTGCATGTTACCTTCCATAAAGTGCACTGTAACTCAGTCCCTGTTTTTTTTCACTCCTGCTAAATGAAATAACTTATAGTAGTAGCTTTACTTAATATGGTCTTTTCACAATGCCTTATTAGTGGTGGTGAGGTGACCGCCACCTAAACATGAAGTGTACATAATAGTTCTAGGTTTCCAAAATCATTCCTTGACTTGTGACATTTCACAAGAAATCATTATCCTGCCGAAGAATTACCTTAGAGTTTTATTTTAAAACTGCCAAATTTATGCTGCCCTACCTTCATATGTGTCTCTTAACAGAAAATACTAGCTGAAGCATCAAAATTGTTTCATTGCTATGAGAAGTACTTGAAACTTTGAGTACTTGACTGGTTTTGAGCACAGAAACTTTTTACCTAAGTTATTGTCAGCATGTTTAATTTAAAAAGGGAGAAAAAAAGGTGGGGTTTTTGTTTGGTTGTTTTTTTTTTAAATTCTTGACAACTTGAATGTTCATTTCCTCCTGATATTTCATTTTTGTATTTCAAATATATTTGGTTTGAATTGTTTCAGTTGTCCCTTTAGTGATTCTTTGCATTGACAGCATAACTTAATAAAGAAAAACTTAGCTTTCCTTTAATGTACATAGTTTTTAATAGCTGTCCTTAAAAGGATGTGATCAGATGAGGCTCTTGAGTACCTTAAGACATCCATGTTATTCCAGAACCTGATTTTGTAGTTAATCTCTTTTCCCCGCTTGTCAGTGACAAACAATTCCCATTGCATGCTCTCATGCTGGGATTGCAGGTTGTTTAGCCTACAGAAATGCCTTTGTTTTGCCAGCCAAAAGCTACAGCCGTTTACATTTACTTACTGTGAAGATGGGCACTGGCAAATCTAGATGTGAAGAGGCTGTCATTTGGGTGTAGGAGCTATCAGAGATGTGCACTTGATACACTTTAAACTAGCATGTGAGCGTGTTCTTTTATTAGCTATTGGTCAATATTGCTTGAAGAAACAGCATAATTCCAACCAAGGAAGTTTAGATTTCTATTTCAGTCTGAAAATGCTTCCTTAATGGTATTTTTCAGAGGTCAGTTACTGACATCCAGGTTCCTAATGCTTTTTTTTCCTCAAGTGCTTAGCTTTGTCAAACCACAGTTATTAGATAATAGGCTTTAGGAGTGTGATTTTGGGGGATGCTGCTAAAGGTGCTCTGGACGATTCCCTTATTCATTTATTACTACATTTGAACTACAGAACAGGCAACTGAATATTGGTCTCAAGCATGACATGAAATGAGAAAATGCAATTTGAAAACGTCTGAAAAAAAGAAAGTTGCAATTAGTGTAAGCACTAACAAGCTGTTGTTTGCATGTCCCAGAATGCTTGCTTCTGACAATATCAGTGCCAACAGTGTTACTCACTTGTCTTTAAACCCCAGTATTCTGCATGCCACTGTAAGCAGTAAAGAAACAAAATGCCATGCAAGCTACAAAATATTAGCTGGTGTCTCTAAACTATGATGTGAGATCCATTTCCCTAGTCAAATCTAGTGGAAAGTGATAACATGCTCATGAAATTTTTACAAAAGCCTTTTGAAAGCATGGTAGGAGCAAATACATATAAATTTCACAGCATAGTTATATGTATATAATCTATTTTAAAATTTTCAGCTATTTCTTAAACTGATTTCTTGGCATTTGTTTTCCTAGGTGAAAAAAAAATTTGTTTTCATATGCCATCATGTAAGCTAATGTTTTAGAAATAAGATGTCTGGGGTACTCCAGCATGTCCAGACTACAGAGTTGTTCTAGATTATTTCATTGGAGCTATTTATGGAGTAAATGGTGAATATAGAAAGACTGGAAGTGCACACCACAATATTTGTCACTTCTGTTACCCTTTTGCCTCAACTGACAAGGCATCAGAAAAATTGCTTCCTGGCTGCAGGTGTGCCTTAAGTTCAAGAGATCAAAAATGTATCTTGAGTTTGGAAGCAATGACTTTTTTTTTATTGAGTCTGGTTTCAACAAGTGAGAGATGTGTGCTGTCTTGTCTAGATGACTTGATCATGAAACATCTCACACACCGTGCTGAGGCAGAGGTCCTTTCAAAGAGAGTAAGGGGTGTGTTATGTCCTGATCTGCTAGCAGCAAGGCTACCAAATTCTGAAGCTTGCAACTAAAAACATTTCAGAGGAAAGATTGGGCAGAGTTTGTGTGGCAGCTGGTCTGAGATATGCCAGGATGCCTCTATTCTCCCAGGTCAAGGAGACTTGAAATGCTCCCCTACTCAGAGCCACTTCCATAGAATTGTCAGGGTTGGAAGTGACCTCAAGGATCATCTAGTTTCAAGCCCTCTGCAATGGACAGGGACACTTTCTCTAGATCAGGTTGCCTAGAGCCACATCCAGCCTGGCCTTAAAAATGTTCAGGGATGGGGCTTCTACCACCCTCCTTTATCTTGGATCCATTCCCCCTAGTCCTATCACTACCCAACATCCTAAAGAGTCCCTCCCCAGCTTTCTTGTAGGCCCCCTTCAGATATGGAAGGCCATAATGTCTCCTGGGAACCTTCTCTTTTTCAAACTGGACAGCCCCAACTGTCTCAGCCTGTCTCCATAGGAGAGGTGCACCAGCCCTCTGATCATCCTCATGGCCCTTCTCTGGACACCTTCCAGCATGTCCATATCTTTCTTGTAACAGGGGTTCCAGAACTGGACAGAGTTCTCTAAGTGGGGTCTCATGAGAGTGATGTAAAGGGAGAGAATCACCTCCCTTGACCTGCTAGCCACACTTCTCTTAAAGTGGCCCAGGATACAGTTGGCTTGCTGGGCTGCAAGTGTACCCTGATGGATCATGTATCTCTGCTAATTGCAGCTTGAAGAAAGGAGAACAACTCATACTCAGTTTCTTCCCTCGGAGTAATTAGACATGCTGACACATGAAGAAAATACCTGCCAGCCTCTTCTGGGACAGGAGCCAGCACTGCTTTGTGCCTAACCTGCAAGTAAGAGTTTGCAAAAATCCTCTCCCTCAGGGATCCACAGGTCAAGAGGTACTTGGTCCAGGCAGCTTTGTGAAAGCCTGTGCTCTGAGCAGGTTTCATGCCTGAGTGGGTAGGGGGTAACATCTGTGGGAACCAAGAGTTGGCAGACAGGAATGTGAGACTGACTTTCTGATTATGTGGGAGAAGGTACTGAAAACAGAAAACTGTGTTGCTGGCATATGGGGAAAGTGTTATGCAAAATTAATAATTTATAGTAATTTTGCTATCCAGGCAAAGATTGTCAATAACTATGGAAATTGTTCATTAACATTAAATCTCACCAGAAAACTTATTTACAATGTTTGAAACGCAGGGTTTGGATACTTACACATACAGGGAACAGGCAACTGAGAACCCTTTCATAGAATCATAGAATCA
>WBNM01030689.1:15292-37305 GCA_013399055.1 Ramphastos sulfuratus
TGAGGTTGGCCTGGGCACAGCTCTGCAGCCTGTCCAGGTCCCTCTGGATGGATCCCTGCCCTCTAGCAAGTCGACTGTGCCACACAGCTTGGTGCCATCTGCACACTTGCTGAGGCTGCACTGATTCCTCTGTCCATGGCACTGACAAAGATGTCAAACAGCACTGGTGCCAGCACTGACCCCTGAGGGAACCACTTGGCACTGGTCTCCAGGTGGACATTGTGCCCTTGATCACCACTCTCTGCGTGCCACCATCCAGCCAATTCCTTACCCAGCAGAGCTCCACACATCCAGTCCATGTTTTTCCAGTTTGGATCATGAGATCATTGGTTGTGAAAAGAAGACAATGATGATGTCTATGTCATTCCTTGGTTTGCTGAGAGGCGTAAAAAGTCAAAACATAAATAGAGTTCATGCACGTTCTCCTGGGATGTTGTCCTGCTCACTTCTCTGTTTTCTGTGTCCTTTGATCTAATCACTTTTAACCCCAAACTGTTTTGGCACTTCACCTCTGCTTTCAGCAATGAAACAGGTAAGCTTCTGCTTTGTTTATGTGTGGGTTTCTGAGATGGAAGGAGGAGGAAACAGAAAAGGTGGGGAGTAGACTTGAGCCCTTCTGGGCAGTTTGTTTTTTGTCTGGAAGGGAATTGGGATTTCTGTATTATTTCTACCTTGTATGAAATTGTAAATACTTGTATATATCGTGTATATATGCTTGTAGATTTTGCAGTGCTTGGTCTTAATTCCAAACCATCTGAGTTAGTCTGGGTAATTTCAAGTAGGGGAGGGAGGAAGGTTCCTAACCCATTACAGCCAAATAGCCTCAATCTCCTGAGCCACCGAGAAGTTTGTATATGTCTTAATTCATTTTCCCACAGCCTATGCCTCTGTGGTAGGGTTTAGGAAATTACCTCCCAAATAAAACCTACCAGACCAGCTCAGATGGCTGCAACTAAACTTATGAGCATATATACACAATATATTTACAGTTATATACCATTATTTACAGTTTAGAAATAACATGGAAATCAAATCCTCCCCCCCGGACAAAGAAAAGCCTAGAAGGGGCCAACACCACCTTCTTCTCTCGCCCTAGATAGAAACCCAGTAAGATCTCACATGTTAGCAGTAAAAGGTTAGTACGTGGTGTGTGGAGGAGTCAGAGAGGTGAAGGAACAGCAAGAAAGCCAGAACCCAAGAGCCAAGAGAGTGAAGTTGTTTATGTATTGCCATTTTATCCCTCTTAGCAAACCAATGAATGGTAGAGGCTTTATCATTATTACTCTTTTACAACCAATGCTATAATTTATTTACACTCTGCACAGAACTTTCAGGAAAGTCCTGATTTCTCTTACTGGGATTTTCCAATAAGCCTTAAACTACTGCATTGGCTCAAGCCCACTGTTTTGTCTTTATTTTACCAGGTGGGGTTTTTTTCCCCAATTGCTTTTCCCATCTGCTTCAAAGATACAGTGTTTTGTTATCTTTACTCCCATCCTTTCTCACACGATTTGAGGTATAACAAAATGTCCCCTCACTTATCAACCTCCAGGGCTCCTACACAGCCGTGAAGGACATCTAAGCATCTGTGAGAGGCTGGTTGCCCCTCCCTCAATAGAATCAACAAAGATAAAGATTGTCTTTGTTAAAGATGGGCCCCGATTGCTGGCAAAGGGATGCAAACAGCACCTTTGTGGACTTAGAGGATTTGGCCCAGACATCTGCCCAAGAGCTCAGGAATGCTAGATAGAGTGTCTTGATGAAGTTCCCAGATTTCAGCCTGGCTTGAACGCAATGCCCAGGACGCGATAGTTCTCACCAGCTACCCCGAAAAGGTTTCNCTAAAAGAACCAGTCGTGCTCCTCTGGACAGAGATACTGTTCATCTCTATTCTCCAGACCTTGACAGCATCCTGTTAGCTACTCTCCTCTGAGTTCCCACAAGAAAGGGCTGAAAAACAAATGCCTGCCAGGGACATGGTTCTGAAGACGTTATCAGGATAACCATAAACCAGGTGCAAATTGTCCCTGAATAGGGGGATAGCTCACAGAAAGTTTATAAAAACAGTGCAGAGCGTTGAGGAACGAAACAATTTTCCATGTGGAGTCAGGAGAGCAAATTCTTGGTTGAACATATTTTTGAAGACAGCCTGGTTGGACAGCCCTTCTCCAGCTGACAGCCTGCAGTAGTGCACTCAACATCCTCCTTTCCCCCCCACCCTTGCGGAGTCGGGATGGGGGAAAGAGAAAAGCATGGGAAAAGGGCAGGAGAAGGCATCTTTCCTGTATAGGGCTGGGGTCGGTGCACATGGACCCTTCCCCACGCCATGTGTCAGAATCCTTGCACTTTGGCAAGCCTGGGATGCAATAGGTTCAGTTTCCCACTTCTTTTGGTGACATTATAACACAATTACTCTTGGAGATATTAAGAGGGAGCAAGCTGACAGCATGTGCTGCTCCCCCTGTAAAGCTTCTCCCTTGTGGCAAGGTGCTTCTCCCTCACTGTGAAGCACTCTGGCTGGCTTTTTGCATCACACATGATGGATTATAATTGCAGTTCTAGAAGGCTTCCTGGAAAACAGGAATCCTCCCGATTACAATGCCACCTCATGAGTAAATTGGAGTATTTCCTACAGTCTCTGGGGAATTGCCTGCCTCCTGGTAGTGGGGGAATAGCCTGGGCTTGTGGAGTTATCTTTTTCCAACTGCTGTTCCTTAAAGGGTTTGTTACTGAGATATATATATATATATATAGTGACAGTATTTTCCAACCAAACACCAAATCTGTACGTTTTCCTAAATTTGGTTTTGGATTAATGAATGATTTGTATTTTTATTAATTCCCGACCTCTTCATTGCATAACACAGGCACAGAATCACACAATGTTAGAGGTTGGAAGGGACCTTGAAAGATCATCCACTCCAACTCCCCTGCCAGAGAAGGATCACCTATACCAGATCACACAGGAGTGCATCCAGGTGGGTCTTGAGGGAGACTCCACAACCTTCCTGGGCAGCCTGTTCCAGTGTTCTGTCACACAGTGAAAAAATTTCCACATGTTTGCATGGAACTTCCCATGCTTTCACTTCTACCCACTGCTCCTTAGCCTTAGCAGTATCTTTAAAGCTAGTGAAATATCCTTAGTTAACCACAGTGCCATTACTCAGCTTTTTAAAGCTTACATGTGTCTGGGAATGAAACAAAAGAGTTCTATGCAAAAATACACAATGGCAAGCCCATAGAAGGAAATCATCGCCGTTCTTCAGCACATGTAATTTGTTGAGACCCTGAAGAGGTAGCATGGATCAAACATTACCTCCAGAGAAGCAGCTGAGAGCTCTGCTGCTGCTTACTCCTGCTTTTCTCCCTCCCGGGAGGTGTTCAAGGCCAGGTTGGATGAGGCCTTGTGTGACCTGTACTAGTGGGAGGTGTCCCTGCCTATGGCAGGGGGTTGGAACTAGATGATCCTAGAGGTCCCTTCCAACCTTACCATTCTATGATTCTATGATTCCAGTGAGGCCACCATCTCACCTGGAGGTCCATCCTGAAAGGGGTTGACACCACTGGTTGCCAGTGGAGTCCAAGCATTTCCCTCTGCTTGCACCTGCTTCTTTGAATGCCTGGAACAAAAGTGGAGTTATTTGCCTTCTTTCATTTAAATAGATTCCGGTGTGGGCTCTGGGAAAATTGTTCTGTGAAAAATCAGGTAAGAAATATGAGCAGAAGATAATTTCTTACACACTTCCATGGGTTATACTTTTGAGAGCTTGAGTTTTCTTTAAACTATTTTGGGGTGGGTGTGGATTTTGTTTGTTTTGTTATTTTTTTGGAAAGTTTTTCCTATTTAAGCAAAGGCTTTGTGTGCATGAGGACCAAGTCTCAGTTGGTTTACCTGTAGTTGCTTCAGATATTACAAAATACTTAGAAATTCTTTAGTAGGGGGAGATCCTATGTGACTACATGCAACTCCTCTCCCATCATCCACCCTTCATATACATCCTACTTATAGAAGCATAGAATCATAGAATGGTAAGGTTGGAAGGGACCTCAAAGAGTTNACACCTGCCTTCCTCCCGGGCTGATGCCTTTGAGTTCCCCTGGGGACTGGCTGACCATGCTGCTGGCAGCCACTAGAGGATGCCCCCAGGGCACTCTGGAGAGCGCAGCAGCAGCTCAAGTGGGCTTGGGTGAGGGCAGAGCCTCTCAGTCCCTCTCCTGGGGCTGCCCCTTCCTCTCCTGCAGCATTAGCACCTACAGGTTGGGTTTGCATTGCTTCAGGTTGCCTGAGGTGAGTTTTTTTCTGCAGTGGATGGTGACTTCCAGAAATTCCCGAGCAGGAATTTCCCCGCTACCTCTGAACCTCTGTGGGGCGAGGGGGGAGCAAGAGATGATGTTTCAGAGCAGGTAGAGGTTCTAGAACACCTCAAAGCACAACAGCCCAACACCTGTGCTTGCCTGAAGCAGCATGTGCTGTGAGGAGGAGTTAGCTCCCTCCTCTTCTGCCCACTGCAGCATCAAAGTGGGGCTGGGCTGCAAGTCTCTGGGCACACCGGGCAGACTTTGGGGGTGCCTCACTTACCCTGATTCATGAAGAAGGCCCAGGAGGTCTCTCCCCAGCTGCTGGGTCAAGTTCCTCCCTGGTGTAATCTCCCAGGTCTCCTTGGGCAGCTCCCCTCCTAGGCACCATGATTTGTCCAGTAAGCTGCTGGCATCAGCTCTCTTTTATAGCAGCATCTCCACATCTCAAGCCAGGAGTCTCTGGTGAGACACTGGCACAGGTTGCCCAGGGAGGTTGTGGAGCACAGAATCACCCAATGTGATCAAAGATCACATTGGGTGATTCTGTGCTCCACAACCTCCCTGGAGTTCTTCAAGGCCAGGTTGGACGAGGCCTTGAGTGACCTGTACTAGTGGGAGGTGTCCCTGCCTATGGCAGGGGGTTGGAACTGGATGATCTTTGAGGTCCCTTCCAACCTTACCATTCTATGATTCTATGATTTGTTGAGTTTCTCTGAACTTTTTCCTTTTTCCTTCCCTCCTGTCAAGGCCCAGAGAAGCCCTGGAAGTAAATACAAAATGCCAAGCTTAGCTTTTTTTAGGTCACTGTAAACTACTCGCTTATCTGCTTCAGGAACATATAAGCCACAGATGTCATCTTGGGTCAGCCCAGAAGAATAAGGACTAGAAAGGTGTTTTGGGCTGTAAACATGAATAAATCAGGATCACAGAGGGGAAAATATCTTCTTGTATTCAAGTAGCCCTTCTTTAATGCCCTCTCCATTTTCCTCAAAGGATCCATATTCTTCTGGCAGCAAAGAGCCTTTTACATCTCTGGGTTTCCACACTCTGTGCCCAGCAGCCTATCATAAGGAAGCACAAATCTACTAACTAGTAAAATGAGGGATTATTTCCACTCATCTGTTGACAGACATCTCTCCGAATTGGATCAAATGATTAAAGGCATTAGAATGACGTCTTGCAGATCCAGATCAAACCATTGGAAACCTTGAGACCGTTTCTCCTTTGCTTGGAAGGAACCACCAGAAATAGTTGTAGGTGCTAATTTCCCATTATTCTAATGTGAAATTGTTAATTGGGATCTTTGAGTGTTTTACTTGCTGGAATCCTAATTGGGGGAGCTCAAAATGAAAGGACCGTGCAGCGGCTCGCTCCCCGCCCTGCTCTTTGGGGTCTCTTCCAATGCCTGAATGGTTCTTCCTCGAGTTGCTTACAACAAGAAGAGGGGTCCAGGCTCTGAAGTCCTCGAGCATCTCCCGTTACGAAGATGGCGCTGCTGAAAGTGAAATTCAACCAGAAGAAGCGGGTAAAACTAGCGCAGGGGCTATGGCTCATGAACTGGTTCTCGGTGTTTGCCGGAATCCTTGTCTTTAGCATGGGGCTGTTCCTCAAGATTGAGCTCCGGAAGCGAAGCGAAGTGATGGACAATTCTGAAAGCCACTTTGTGCCCAATTCTTTGATATTGATGGGTATATTATCCTGCGCCTTCAATGGGTTTGCCGGCAAAATTTGTTATGATTCTCTGGATCCCACGAAATTTGCCAAGTGGAAGCCTTTGCTGAAACCTTACCTGACACTGTGTTTCTTCTTTAACATACTCCTTTTCTTTGTTGCTCTGATTTGCTTCCTCATGAGGGGCTCTCTGGAGAGCACACTGGCACAGGGGCTCAAGAACGGTATGAAGTTCTACCGGGACACAGACACCCCTGGCAGATGCTTCATGAAGAAGACCATCGACATGCTTCAGATTGAGTTCAAATGCTGTGGCAACAGCGGCTTCAAAGATTGGTTTGAAATTCAGTGGATCAGCAACAGATATCTGGACTTCAGCTCCAAAGAAGTGAAAGAGTAAGTGAGTTAGTGGGGCTTCTACAGTGTGGCGTTGTTATTTTATCAGTATTATACTAAGGAAATGTATTATACTAAAGAAATGTATGTCCCAGAAAACACTGACTGGGTGGTTTTTTTTTTTCCCTCTACTCTACTCTTGCTCAATAAGCATCCCAAATGATCAAGTAGATTGCTTCCTCCCCTGACCAATTCCTCTAGCTTTATCCAGAACGTAAAAATATGAAGTGTCAAGATACAAGCCACACATGCCTACTACCAAAACCGACAGGAAAGTCTCAGCACTTCACTTGAACAGTGAAGATTTAAGAAACCTTGAAATAGTGAAGTGATGGTGAATAGAAATAGGAAAGATTTGGAAAAACTTCCTAAAGCAGATTTCCACACAACTTATTAAGTTACTAAAGAAAGAATCCCCTCTATGTATACTGTTGATATAAATTCCAAACCTCCACTTTACATACTGGCAATTAATCAATCTCATGGAAGCAAAGAGAAGCAGTAATGCTTTACCAGTAACTTGGGAGGGTTAGTTTTTTTTTTACTATTATTTTAATCTCCACTCCATGGATTACTTCAGTGGTGTGATGATATTGTCAACACCTGTTGATGTTGGTAGGTAGGATGTGGAAAGGTAGGAACCTTTCCACAGTGCCCAAATGCATTTCAAATTCTGCTCTGCATCAAAACATGCTCAGTATCAATATATTTCAATATAGTTGTGCCAAATATTTTTTTAGACCTCACGTGAAAACAGCACTGGTTTCTTCTATACAAATCAGAACAGACTGTTGACCAGAAGCACCTTAATACCTCTGATGTCAGTGCCTAAAGAGGCAGTAATCTCAAAATCAGGTTAGGTGCAGTAAGCGCAAGTGAAAAATAAATGTGAGAACAAATGAACTTTTGTAATTAAAAAATGAGCACTGAGGGTAAATGGCCACAGTATTTTAAAAAATTAACCACCAGGGGAAGAGGTCATCACTAGTTAGAGGTCTTCAGAAACTGAATTAATTAATGTATTCTGGTTGCACAAAGGGTCCTGTAAACCGGAAGCAATCTGAGTTGTGCCTACCCTGTCTGTATTTAAAGTAGCTTTGGAAAAAGCTTTGTGCATCTCTCAGGACCCTGTCTGAGTGTGCAAATGGTATTTCACCTACCTATCTCTCTGCATATTGTTTCGACTGGTTGGGTGGTCTGGTTGTTTTTGCAATTCTGAACTAGGACTTTGTAGTGAAAAGTGCTACACTCTTAACCTATTGCACTGTGGGGTTCTAAAAAATACCTTCTCTATGCAACAAGAGAGTATTTGCCTTGAGAAGCTGTGCCCGTGGGTATAAGTGACTACTTGAAAACATTACAAGTTCACCTTGCCTGTGTTACATGGAGATGTGAGAGCTGTAACTTAATCCAGCAGCAGAGGAAGGGCACAGCACAGAAGGAAAACAAGGTTATATTGTCTTTCATAAATGCTATCTTGTTTGGGGCTGGGACTCAGGGAAAGTTCTTTGTATGACAGAGGCAGGAAGTAGGGAATTAAAAATCCACAAACGGATGTTAATGAGTGAATTAAGGGTTTGAATGATCAGTAGTGCACAATCGCTGCTCACGTCCCTAGTGGGATATTCTGGGTCCTTTGAAGTCAGTAGCAAAGTCCTTTTCTAATTCCAGGGAAGGTGGAGTCCATCCCCTGCAATGTGATCTTTACATTATTTGTAGAGCAAAGGCATGATCTAATCTCTCTGAAAATATTGGTTTACACATCAATGGAAATTAGGCCCAACTCTGAGCACGCTTTACATTTAGAGATAAAACCTCATCTGCATTTGGTGGTTAGATACATTTAGGCCATGAGTGCAAAGTGCAGTTTTGCTTCACCAGGCTCTGGTGATGCAATCATCTCTCTATGACACACTTTTAAGTATGTGTAGAAAGCTACAGGCTATGACACACTTTTAAATATCTGTGTAGAAAGCTACAGGCAACTCAGACTTTTTTGATTTTTCTAACCCACTGGTGCTGTCCATTCTGTCATTTTCTAAGCAAAATGGCATTTTTTAGAGTTGCAGTCTTCTTAGTATAGTTTGGTTTGGGTTTTTTTGCAGTATATTTTGTAAGTATACTTCTAAGTCTACCTCATCTAATCACCTCCTAAGAGAGCAGACTAAAGGGCTGTTTATGTAGGGCAAGCACAGGCTCAAATGAACAATAGTTGGTGAGCTACTGCAAGGACTCAGAACTTTTTCAACATCCTGTTGCTGAAGTATGTGTCATGTTTTAACTACTGGCTACGTTCCTGAGCCAAGAACAAATGCATATCCCTTTCCTGCAGCTTTATCATCAAAGAGAAGCTGTTAGGTTTGCTGGATCAATGGCCTGACTGGATGCGGTGGGTCCTAATGCTGTTGTGGATCCTTTTCCAAGCTCAGGTCACCTCCAGCATCTCCCTTCCCCCCTTGCTATGCTGTGATCACTCTTTTCTGGCTGCCCCTCCCGAACTTTCTCATTGACATTCTTTTAAAAATTGATGTCATTGAAGTAGTGACCCAAGAGGAGAAGTTTCCATAGCGACCCAAGAGGACAGGTTTCCATCATGAAGAGCTAATTATAGACTCAGGGTAACCTTGCCATAGAAAAGGATTTCAGAAAGCAGAAGTACCCAGGACAAGCACTGCTATAGGAACAGGAGATGCAGGGAAATAACACGGCCAGGAGGCACAGTGGGAAGTCTCCGTGGCCTTTGTTTTCCTTCCTCATGCCCGTTGGCTCCAGCGTGGCTTTAGAGGTGTGCGTTTGCTTCCTTCTGCTCTTGCCCTCAGTCGGATCAAAAGCAACGTGGACGGAAGGTACCTGGTGGACGGTGTCCCTTTCAGCTGCTGCAACCCCAGCTCTCCCAGACCCTGCATCCAGTACCAGGTCACCAACAACTCGGCTCACTACAGCTATGACTACCAGACGGAGGAGCTGAACCTCTGGCGCCGCGGCTGCCGGGAAGCCCTCCTGCAGTACTACAGCAGCATGATGAGCTCCATGGGTGCTTTCGTCCTCCTCGTCTGGCTTTTTGAGGTAACTCTCTTCCCACAGCTCTGCTTTGCTGAAGTGCCAGCTCTGCAGAGGCAGTAGTTTTCAGGGTTAAAGGTCGGACCTGTACTAGTGGGAGGTGTCCCTGCCTATGGCAGAGGGTTGGAACCAGATGATCCTTGAGGTCCCTTCGAACCTTACCATTCTATGACTCTATATTTAAAATAAATTGTTTGCCACTGTTCTTCGGCTGAAAAGGTATCTCATAGTGAACACCTGTCTAAGACCTGAAAGGTCTCAGGCTGGAGACACAGCTGAGAAGCAGGAGGTGATTAGATTACAGAACCCTTCAGTCAGAGCAAGGGGTCAGAGCCTCCAGTATCCCACAGCAAGTGGGCAAAAGGCACCGATTTTCTGCCAAACACAGCGTGCTGAGCCGGGAAGAGTGAGTGAAGGCTCCACTGTGCAGAGGCAGGAACTCCACATGCACCACCATTAGTACAAAAAGCAGCATTCCAGGATGAGATGGCAGCAGTTTGTGGGACAGAAAGCGCAGTGAAGGGGTTTATGTGCTGACGAGAATAAGACCTAAAACCTCACACAGCTGCCAGCTTTCAGACAGCTCTTGGCTTAAGGTCCTTCATCAGCTCCACCAATATTTGTGGGATCAAGAAGGGGTTTAGGTGAAGCAGATGAATTAGTTTTATTTTATTCTGCTTTGCAAAAGAAACAGATGCTAATACTGCCCAGAGAAGATGCTTGTGGGCACCACGACCCCAAGTACAGCTTTGGTGCTACAGTGCTGTTCATTGGATGTGAGGAAAACATGTCCTTCTGCTCTGGGAAGGGGCCAGCTTCCTAGCTGGGGTGTTTCATCGGTGCTAACGTGAAGGGAGTGTGGGCTGGCAGTGGCACGAGGGCTGCCATGTGAGGTGCTGGGTACAGAGGTAAGGCAGGACTGGATGGTAAACAGGGACAGCGCAGCTCACTGTGGGACATGGAGTGCAGCAGATCCTTTCTAACCCTTCAAATGGCTGCTGAAAATGGCATTGCCTGTTTTAAATGGTTCAACCAGCTTTAAAAAAAAAATAGATTTTAAAAAAAATATTAATTGTATTTTAAAAGATTAATTGTATTTTGATAAAAGCAGTGACCTGCATCCTTCCAGGAGTGAAGATGCTTTTTAGAAGGTAAACACCCACCCAAATAATCTGTGAACTCGAAAAAAGATCATAAATGTACTTCATGTTGTGTTATTTTAACATAATTATTAATCAATTATTATTCATTCATCATTATTATTTAAAACAATGCATTTCTCTGCACAGCTGAGAAATGAGCTGCCTCCTTGAAGTGCTGTTGTTCTGGTAAGGGAGGAAAGAGGAGCTCCTGACAGCCTAGATTCAAATGAAAGTTTGGAAAGTGAGGAGAATTTCAGCTGTATATAAAAATAAGAGGCAAATTTTAAAACTGAGCAGAAAAATGCAGAGAAACACCAATACCAGCTGTGAAAAATCATGACTAGGAGCCTGTGAACATATCTCTGCTGATCTGTAGGAGATTAACAACAGTAGTATGTTAACATTAACAGCAGTGATAAAAACACAGTTTTTCTACCTCTTCAAAGTATAGTTAGGGTTTTTTTTTCAACCTGTGGCATAATGAGAAATGGCATCTTCTTTTCATTGTCTTTTTCAAAATACAAGGCAAGGCTGGGGTTTTTTTTGGTGTGTGGGGTTGTTGTTTGTTTGGGTTTTTTTTCTGGGCAATCAGAGATACTCAGGGCAAAGCTTTAAAGAGATACCACAATCTTGGGTTATATTAATTGTTCCCTCCTGAATATTTATAACTTCCTTGATATTTTACTAGATCTGTGTCTCAGACTTCCTCTGCTTTGAAGGCAAACTTTGAAGGGAGAAAGCAAAGCAAGAGACAAACATTAATTTAGTCCCCTTTGAAGTATAACAGCTGTCTCTAAATTGCAGTCATGGTAGGAAACAATAGGAAGCTGCTACTGAGTAGCAGTGCAGCAGAGGACTCCACTCCTGGCCAAGGCAAGGTGTGGGTCTGACTAGTGTGTGACCCAATGGGCTTCTGGCTCCATGCTTCTCATTTTCCCTTTGACTGTCTTGCTGAGAAGTTAAAGAGAAGTTCAGAAGCAAAGGAGCAGCCTGATTTGGTTTGCACATGGAGTTGCTGTGAACCCGGGCCTGGTGGCACAGCCACAGCATCTCCCCAGCAAAGGAGGCTAGCAGAGGACTCTTCCAGCTGGGTGGGTGGTAGGTGTGGGAGTGAGGACAGAGCATGGAAGGAAACACTCACTGCAGCTGTTGCTTTGAGCTGTGGGAAAACACAACATGCCAAATGGGTGTGGGAACCTCAGGGGAGGGCTGTGCAGGTTTAACATTTCTATATGAAGTGCAAGGAAGACCAAACCTATTTGAAAGTGTCAGAACTTCTGTCTGAAAAAAAAGAAAAGCAGCAGGTGACAGGTAGTGGAAATGCACTGTTACCCACAACTGCTTTTACTAGCAAAAGCTTCCCATGGCTGCTAACCAGGCATGAGAGCGACAAAAAAAGATCGCAGGCTGCTGGAGCTAAGCCGCCTCAGGCTAAACCCTGGCAAACAGATGGGCTTTGCTGCAGAAGGTCAAGTAGAGCAAGCCTGCCTCTCTTCTTGACCTGCCCCAGGCAGCAAAGAGGAAATGGGGGGTTCAAGGGTGCCCTGAGCAGAGCATTTCGAAGGGATGGAAGGGCAGTAGCTGTTTCCTAAGGTGCTCCGGGTCCTTCACCTGTATAAACACATGGCTCTCAATAGCTTACAGCCTGTTGTATCCTGATATTCAGCTCAGATGGTGCCACAGAGGAAGCTCCAGGAGGTGGGAACCCAGGAAAGCTCTGAAACATGAGCTGAAGGTGCATTGTACGTCATGTGTTGGAGAATAAACTCTCTAATGCATCAAATACTAGGAGTAAACTCCTGACAGTCGTGAAAACCAGCCCAGGGACCCTCCAGGAGGACACAGTTTGCTGGCTGAGCATGCTGTGGTGCAGGGGGGTGCACCAGCCCAGCCTGCTCATAGTTAGTCCTTGAGAAACATTTGTTCTTCCTGTCACTTTAAAGTTGATGCAAAATGACAGGAGATTGCATGAGTGTTTGTCCATTGGCCAGGGGAAGTCACCACTCAGCAAGACTGGACTAGCTTTGGGACCCTCACGCCCAGGCCTTCTCTGATGGATTCTGATTAAGCACAGGTCTACAGTTCAGAGTCACAAACTAGCTGAGGTTGGAAGGGACTCTTGTCCACAACTCCATGCTCAAGCAGGGGCACCTGGAACTGGTTGTCCAGGATTATGTCCAGGTGGCTTTTGAGTATCTCCAAGGAGGAGGACTCCAACACTCCTCTGGGCAACCTGTGCCAGTGCTTACTCACCCTGACAGTAAAGAAGTGTCTCCTGACATTCAAACAGAAGTTCCTGAGTTTGTGCACATGGAGGGACTGGGCACTTGGGAGGAGTCAGAGGATGTAGAGAGGCATCTAGGAAGGCTAAGGCCAACTTGGAATTGAACCTTGCAAGCCAGGTCAAGAATAACAGAAAGAGCTTCTTCAAATCCATTGTAGGAAAATTCTCTTCAAATCCATTGCAGGAAACACTGGAGACAGTGTAGGCCCAGTGCTGAATGGGTGCCTGAATGGGTGCCTTGGNGAAGTCACCACTCAGCAAGACTGGACTAGCTTTGGGACCCTCACGCCCAGGCCTTCTCTGATGGATTCTGATTAAGCACAGGTCTACAGTTCAGAGTCACAAACTAGCTGAGGTTGGAAGGGACTCTTGTCCACAACTCCATGCTCAAGCAGGGGCACCTGGAACTGGTTGTCCAGGATTATGTCCAGGTGGCTTTTGAGTATCTCCAAGGAGGAGGACTCCAACACTCCTCTGGGCAACCTGTGCCAGTGCTTACTCACCCTGACAGTAAAGAAGTGTCTCCTGACATTCAAACAGAAGTTCCTGAGTTTCAGTTTGTGCACATGGAGGGACTGGGCACTTGGGAGGAGTCAGAGGATGTAGGGAGGCATCTAGGAAGGCTAAGGCCAACTTGGAATTGAACCTTGCAAGCCAGGTCAAGAATAACAGAAAGAGCTTCTTCAAATCCATTGTAGGAAAATTCTCTTCAAATCCATTGCAGGAAACACTGGAGACAGTGTAGGCCCAGTGCTGAATGGGTGCCTGAATGGGTGCCTTGGTGACAGAGAAGGTGGAGTTACTAAATGCCACCTTTGTTTCCACCCATACTGCTGGAGTCTGTCCTCAGGAGCCGCTGACACCCGAGGCACCAGAGGAAAGCATGGCAAAGGAGTCTTCCTTGGTTGGTGAGGACTGGGTTAGGGAACAGTTGAGTAATTTGCACANGGCTTTGAGAGGGAGAGACTGAGAGGTGACTGCATCCATGTCTATGAGTATGTAAAGGTGAGTGCCAGGAGGCTGGAGCTCTGCTGGGTGATGCCCAGTGACAGGACAAGGGGCACTGGGTGGAAGCTGAGGCATAGGAAGTTCTATGTAAATGTGAGGAGGAATTTTTTCAGTGAGAGTTACAGAACCCTGGAACAGGCTGCCATGGAGGGCTGTGGAGTCTCCCTCTCTGCAGATATTCAAGACCCACCTGGACACATTCCTGTGTGATCTGGCATAGGTGATGCTGCTCTGACAGGGGGCTTGGACTGGATGAGCTTTGGAGGTCTCTTCCAGCTCCTGACATTCTGTGATTCTGTGAACTGGTGGTCTGAGTATAGCACAAGTATAGAGCAACATGGAGGCCCTCTTTTGCATCCAGTCCTATGAAGCTCTGATTGCAAAGGCCACCAGTACGAAGGACATTAGTCTTGTGACTGAGAGCAGCAGAACTGGGGCTCAGACTGAAAGGGAGATATTGAAGGTTTTAAATCCCAAAGCTACTCTGATGTGTCACTTCTTGTGACTTTTGCAAAACAGCTGATTTAAGTCATCATAATGCTGGGTAGATCCACAATAAAGTGGAGCTTTTTCCAGATGCAGGGCCAGCAGAAACTCAAAGGAGGACCAAGGTGCTGCAGATCATGCATTCCCGTGCTAAACAGGATGAAAATTTGCCTTTGGATATGGAAGGACTTGATGAAGCTTGTTTGTTTGATCAGGGGTTTTCCTTTTCTGATCTCGAGTGGAGGCGAAGAAACACAAACATCTGAAATTTTCTAGAGCAGCCTTTGGTAATTCAGTCTTCTAAGAGTTTCTAAACACCAATCGTACATAAGCAGGATGGCCAAGGTAATGAATGGTCCAAAGCACACTCTTGAGCAGCCCTATGAGTCAAAAAGACAGCTGTGAATTTTGCTTGTGGTCATGCTATGTGGCCAAATCCCAACTCTAAATCTGCCCAGGTGCCTGATGCTGTAACCCTAGGTGACAGTTTGCAAACTTCCTTCATCTTTAGTGCAAAAGCTTCAACAGAGAGCAGCACCTTTCAGGTCCAGGGCAGCTCTCCACGGGGCCTCAGCTGTGCCACCAGGTAAGCATCACACTGAGATGTAGACCTGGAGCCATTTGGGTCTAGGATGACCAGAGGTAATCCCTTCCTTGGGAATTTGGATAGAGAGGCATCATATCCTTAGAGAACAAATCCTATGAGGTTGTGAACAGCAGTAAGTGGTCTCAATCTTAACTTTATCTATCACACAGAAGATTAAAATGTCCTAACTGCTGCCTCATCCTTACCACCCATTCTACCACCTGATCAAGCTCACTGTTTTGGGCACTGCCTTTCTTTCTCTCCTTCACAGCTCAATCACTTTCCTTCATAAGCACAGCAATGGTAGAAGTCAGACTGTTCCGAAGGGTGCCAGAAGGCAGGAGACTGGCTAAAAACTTTCCCTCTGGAGACAGGTTTGGGGTGTTGCTAGCATCAGAGGTGTTACCTCAGCATAGTGCAGTGTGGAAAGTCTCAGCCAGGGCTGCTGGGACTCCTAAGTACTTTTTATTAGAAATAGAAGCTTGTTTTAGGTGGAGCCAGTGACAGACACAGATCACCTGCCCTCTTTTCCTTATCTCCTTATTCCTTCTTTTCCTTATCTCCTTATTCCTTCTTTTCCCTATTTCCTTATTCCTTTTGCAAATAAAAGCAAAAGCAGGATTTGAAGTAGTCAAAGTGATGGCTCAAACCCTACTGCTGCTCTGCTCTGCAGTTCCCAATTCATGAGGATATTCCCTTGGTCAGATAAATGGACTTGTTAAACATACTAAGGTCAATGTGAAGTAAAAATATTTAGAGTTCAAACTGAGAGGATGGTGTTGCACATATGAAGAGCCTTATGGATACCTTGTGCAGAGGGGCAGTGGTTTCATTAAAATCTCCCAGGAGGCACCAACCCTGTGAAATGATGCATGGAAAGGCCTCCTGTGCACATGGCCACATGAAGCTGCTGTTCCTTCAGCCAGCACATACTACCTTTGATGCACCCACTTACTGGTGCTCACCAAATTCAGACTTCCACCTTCTCCTTTCTGGCTTCTGAAGGGATATTTCCCCCCTACCAGCTCTCCCTCACCCCTCCTGGACATCTCAAGGAGGGAGGGTGTTCAGGATCTCCTCCTGTGCGTATTATTCCTGCAGACCTTAAGCTGTTTGTTGCCTCTGGCTTTTTGCTCAAGCTCCCAGTCTGGGCTGCTGATAGCAGAGGGTGGTGAAGATGGAAAAGGGGAGATTGAAAGTGGATGTTAGGAGGAAGTTGTTTGCAGTGAGGGTGGTGAGACACTGGCACAGGTTGCCCAGGGAGGTCTTTTGTGCTCCGCAACCTCCCTGGAGGTCTTTTGTGCTCCACAACCTCCCTGGAGGTGTTCAAGGCCAGGTTGGAGGAGGCCTTGAGTAACCTGTACTAGTGGGAGGTGTCCCTGCCTATGGCAGGGGGTTGGAACTAGATGATCTTTGAGGTCCCTCTCAACCAAGGAACAGTTAGAAGCCAAGGGTATAAAGGTTGCCTGATGCTCTTTGCCTTTACCGTTGCACCATGCAGATGTCCGTGATGGTTGGCTTGCGTCTTCTGCACACCTCTCTAGAAAGCATTACAAATCCTGAAGACCCTGAGTGTGAAAGTGAAGGGTGGGTACTGGAGAACAGCCTGAAGGACACTTTCAAGTCTGCACTGGAGAATTTGAAAAAGCTTGGTAAGTTCAATCAGGTGGAGGCAGGCGCCGAAGGGGCCGAAGGAGAGGAAGGTGGGAAGACACAAACTGTGGCAACGGTCAGTTGAGCTTCTAATTGATGTGGACTTTGTATCAGAGAGGAATTTAAAAAAAAAAACCAACCTGAGAATTGAGAATATCTACATCTTTAAAGCTATGTATCAACCATCAGAACACACATTTCTACACATGCAGTTTTTTGGTCTGTGGGAGTATACAGCATAGTGCACCTCAGGAGAGCACACTTACCCACAGCGTGAGTACACCTCTATTAGCATCTTTCTGGGGGAAACACCCCACTAGGACTCACAATATTAACTTGTTCCTTCACCAGGAACAGTGAATTTAAGATAAACTAAAACTGCCAGCATCACACAGTGACCCATTCCATCACATTTTGAAATCAAAAGTGAAATTTGATTTTTTTTTTTCCCCCTCTAGCGTTTTATGAGCATACTTTATGTACTCCAGCTTTCAAAGACAAACAGATTAGTTTTTTGGGGAGTGACACACTAGAAGCCAAAGGGAAAAAAGGATTTCCAGAATTGTATATAATTTAGCATGCAGGTATTTTTACAAACCTCTCATAACACGTGGCTCTGGTTAACGTGCTAAGCAATGGTACTTCCTGCTGTATTCTTAAGATGTACATAGAGCAAAATGCAAACTTATGCTGAGGATGTATGCACCAAGCAAAAACTGTAATTTAATGAAACAGCACAAGCATCTTGAAAACATTAAGGTAAGAATTATGGGGGTTGTTTCCAAGGCTGTTTTCAGCATGCATTTCTTGACTGAGTCATCCTTCGCCTGGTATTTAAACAAGCAGGAGCTTAGAAGATTCCTCTTGGAGCAGGTGGAATCAATGATGTGAGCCTGTGCTTGTTATGGTTGTTCTGGACACTTTAAAAAGGAAGTCATCTCATAGCTTGCTCCAGAGTACTCAAACCCAACTATAAGAAAGAAAGGAAAGAAAGGAAGAAAGGAAGGAAGAAAGGAAGAAAGAAAAGAAGGAAGGAAGAAAGGAAGGAAGAAAGGAAGAAAGAAAAGAAGGAAGGAAGAAAGGAAGAAAGAAAAGAAGGAAGGAAGGAAGAAAGAAAAGAAGGAAGAAAGGAAGGAAGGAAGAAAGAAAAGAAGGAAGAAAGGAAGGAAGGAAGGAAGAAAGGAAGCAAGAAAGGAAGAAAGAAAGGAAGAAAGGAAGGAAGGAAGAAAAAGGAAGGAAGGAAGAAAGGAAGGAAGAAAAAGGAAGGAAGGAAGAAAGGAAGGAAGGAAGAAAGGAAGGAAGAAAGAAAGAAAAAGGAAGAAAGAAAGAAAGGAAGGAAGGAAGAAAGAAAGAAAAAGAAAGAAAGAAAGAAAGAAAACCCCAAACAACAAATTACCAAATAGGCCACCTGGAATGAACGCTTTAAATGTTTTTTCAGGGTGCTAGCAAACAGATAACCATTCATCTGCAAATGCATCAAGCCTCAAACTTAGAGGCCAGGGAATAGGAACTTTAAATCAGCCCCAGTTTGCAAATTGGACAAGTTTTGTTTTATTGGTGATAAAGGTGCCCTTCATTAGGGCCACCAAGATGCTCAGAGGGCTGCAGCAGCTCTACTCTGAGGACAGGTTACAAGAGTTGGGGCTCTGCAGCCTGGAGAAGAGGAGGCTTCCAGGAGACCTTAGAGTAGCCTTCCAGTATCTGAAGAGGGCTCCAGGAAGGCTGGGGAGGGACTATTGACAAGGTCTTGCAATGCCAGGACAAGGGGAATGGGTTTGAACTGGCAGAGGGGAGATTCAGACTGGTTGTTTGCAGTGAGGGTGGTGAGACACTGGCACAGGTTGCCCAGGGAGGTTGTGGCTGCTCCCTCCCTGGAGGTGTTCAAGGCCAGGTTGGAGGCCTTGAGTGACCTGTACTAGTAGGAGGTGTCTCTGCCTATGGCAGGGGGTTGGAACTAGATGATCTTTGAGGTCCCTTCCAACCTTACCATTCTATGATTATGCTTGTTTAAGTCAAAGGGAAGGTACATTTTTACTATGTTGTCACAGAACAGTATAAACAGAACAGTTAGAAGGGACCCCAAGGAACAGTTAGAAGGGACCCCAAGGAACAGTTAGAAGGGACCTCAACATCTGGTCCAACCTTTCCAGTTAATAGTATAACTTAAATGAGATGCCCCAGCACCCTGTTGAGCTGAGTCTTAAAACCATGCAGCCTAAGGGAACCTACTGCTCCCCCCGGGGAGGTTATTGTAGAATCCAACTGTTCTCATGGCAGAAAACTTTCCTCTGGAGTCCAAGAAGCTGTTCTGAGACACAAAGCTGGAATAAAACATGGAAAGAGTTTGCTGTGGTGTGTGGCCTCCAGGAAAGGAGCAGAGAATCACCTTGAGTTTATCTGCAG
Organism: Ramphastos sulfuratus; assembly: GCA_013399055.1. Lineage (NCBI taxonomy): Eukaryota > Metazoa > Chordata > Aves > Piciformes > Ramphastidae > Ramphastos > Ramphastos sulfuratus. Next base: position 34,281 of record WBNM01030689.1, read on the forward strand.
ATGCCAGATAGGTTTCTTCCCCCTTAGTTGAAAGTCAGAGAGCAAGCTGCAATCTCCAGGTGCAGACACCTCGATACCTCAGCTCTAAGCCAGGCATGACATGTTTATCCTGGCTGTGCAAACCCACTGCTTCTCTGCAGTATACCTGAGAGAGAATAGCTCAGTCAGTTCCTTCCACCTGGCTGGTGGTTCAAATAAAGCCATGTTTGCAGATGCTTGGTCATTGCATAGCCCAGTAGTTTCCACTCTTAATGACTTGTGTACTTGGCCCAGCAGCACTCAGCTCCTCTGTCTCTTATTCAAACTCCTGCTAGGATGGGCAGACCAATTCCCAGTGGAGCAGGCAGGGACATGTCTGTGCATCAAGTAGTAGTCTACATCTCAGCAGCCAAGCTGCTCCAGGTCATCTGCAAACAAGGTATTCTTAAGACAGGTATTTGTGGCATCCTTTCACCTTTTCAAGGCTGCTCAAAGGTTTTAACTTCAGTTGTGATATTGAATCAAAAAGTTAACTCAGTTCTTTTGTGAATGAGACTGACTAGAACAAGGGCACTAACATAAAAGCCAACTTGCTACTCACCACAGCCTATCTACTGCTTTGCTGAGAGACACTCTGCATGGCAGGACTGTACACACCAGCCCAACTCCTTCCTTCTCACAAGACATGGCCACGACTGGCTGCTCCTCCCAGCTGGTCCATTAGAGAAGAACAGGATTGTGAGTGATGCATGATGTGGCCACATATATCAGAGAAGAGCTTTTCAGAGGAGCCACACATGGATAGGAGCTGGATTGCAAGGATTGATTACAGTTTTACCTTGTGAGGCTTCAGTGTGCTGTGATCTGTACTGGTTACTTGACTAGACATCTGATCTTCCAAAGACATCTAGATTTATTGCTGCCCTAGAAACCTGTTCTAGGCCACTGATTCAGCCAGGACTATTTGTGGTCTCTATGTTTTGTTTTGTTTTTTTCCCCCCCAGCCTGTTGCTAGAGTGACATAATAAACTGTCAAGTGATTCTTCCAATGCCACACTGGAGAAGCCAGTTCCTATAGCAAGGGTGTTGTGGTATTAGGCAGGTAGAGACCATCTGAGGCAGGTTTGTGAAGGCTGCCACTGGAATCCAGGTTTTGCACAAATAAGAGTAGTGTGCATGCTAGTGCTGTCTCAAATAAAGCCTCCTGGTTATTGGATATCTTTGTAAAACCTCATGATGAAGACTGTAAGATGACTGTAATATGACTGTAACATGGCTTTGTAAAATATTACCTGTAACATATCACTTGTCTCATCCTGCATATACTTCCTTGTGACATTGCAAAATGCTCTTCTAGGTAAAAGATGTCTCTGCTGCTTGCACATGTACGTGTAGGTGTTAACAATTATATTGCAAGTAAAGACCTGTTTAAAGGAAATGTTTAAATATATACAATACAGATTTCTTGGATTTGCCTTGCTGCTGACTTTTTGCTCCTGGATTCATTTCTTGGGCCTGCTTTATGCATTCCTACAGGTGGGAAGCTTCCACCCCTTATAATGGTCAAGGTCTTGCAATGCCAGGACAAGGGGCAATGGGTTTGAAGTGTCAGAGGGGAGATTGAAAGTGGATGTTAGGAGGAAGTTGTTTGCAGTGAGGGTGGTGAGACACTGGCACAGGTTGCCCAGGGAGGTTGTGGAGCACAGAATCACCCAAGGTGATCTTTGATCATGTTGGGTGATTCTGTGCTCCACAACTTCCCTGGAGGTCTTTTTGTGCTCCACAACCTCCCTGGAGGTGTTCAAGGCCAGGTTGGAGGAGGACTTGAGTGACCTGTACTAGTGGGAGGTGTCCCTGCCTGTGGCAGGGGGTTGGAACTAGATGATCTTTGAGGTCCCTTTCAACCTTAGCATTCTCTGATTCTATGATCTTTGGTGATCAGCTACACTGGATTTATAGCCTCTTCCCCCCCAAACCTCCCCAAATTAGACTTGCAGCAGAATTTCAAAGGAAAGCATTGTTGTTATTTTACATTTCAGTCTACAGCTGACAGAGTTAAATCCGCCTGCGGCAATCCAACGACTCCCAGAGCCGTGGCCTGATTTTCAAACTAATAAACTTCAGAAGGATATGAGCTTAATTCACACAAACCAGGCCACTTTTTTTTAGGTAACTCCATACGGATTACCAGCTTAAATCCAAGTAGCCAGCTCTGAAAGCCATGGCCAGCCCAAGGCCCTGCAGTGCCAGCTTTGAAGAAACACAATCTATTTTTTCAAAAGAAGCTGCAAAGGATGTGCTGTGTTACTGCTGACATTTATTTGAAGGGACACAGAATGTTCACTGAAGTACTTTAAAAGGAGGAAATATAAACAGCTTCCTTAAAGCTATTAATTCCTAAGTAGCCTTAATACAATTGATAAGATTAGCCTCCAGGCATTACATGAGCTTGGGCATTTTGTAACACCGGAGCAACGCACGCGCGCAGCTTAGCAGAGAGCTTGGGCACACTGCATCAGGTCGTGGGCACCACACACCTCCTGCCTGACTGCCAGGGGAGATTTTTCAAGGCTGGTGTAAAGAAAAAGGGATCCCAGCAAAACAGTTACCTACTTCCACCTGATTTCACAAAACAAACCAAACACCACTCATCATCAATGTGAGATGGGGATGGATTGCAAATGCTTATCCAAAAAAAAAAAAAAAACCCAACCAAAAAGCCCAAAGAGCTTTATTAGAGATTAGTTAATTAAGAGATAAGGGGGCAGAAAAATAGAATGATGTCATGTGATAACAGCCCCCTGTGGGGAGACAAAGGCTTAGGCAAATTTATTTCTAGTAACAGCAGTGCTGCTATCTCAAATCTGAAGTAGTCTGTAGATGAGACTTGGGTTTTTTTAACTGAAAAAAAATAAAGCATCAGGCCTATAGTGACTGAGACACTGAAGCAGCAAAGCACCTCTCCAAAGGCACCTCCCAAAGCACCTCTCCCAAAGCACCTCTCCCAAAGCACCTCTCCCAAAGCACCTCTCCCAAGGCACCTCCC
>WBNM01030690.1:0-22291 GCA_013399055.1 Ramphastos sulfuratus
TCCCTCTCCCTCTCCTTCTCTCCTGTTCTGTGAGTGCATCGAATGAATCAGGAATATTTGATTTTCAGTATTCCTCAGGAATGACAATTATTTTTTTTTTAAACCAAGGCTGATAAAACACTTGAAATCACCTATCCACAACCAGATTCTCCTCCAGAGTTACAGACAGTGAAATGTATTTAATACTGAGTTTCAAGGAGCTAATTATTTCCCTACAAATAACCTAATTCATTACACAAACCTGATGAATGCTTTATGCCTGTGGCTGTTTGTTGACCCTTGATTCAAGCCTTCTGGAAAAACAAACAATCAAAACCCAACAAACCATCAAATCCAAATAATAGAGGATTGTGTAGTTAAAGGTGCACAAGAGGAACTAAATTAAACTCACCCAAGCAGCTATATGCCAGCATCCTAACTCAGCAGTGTAACTCTCTGCTCCTTGCTGTCACCCTCACTGCTTGCCTTCAGCCTCCTGTGCTACAGTAGCTCCCATAGTCCTATCTGGGCCTGGTCTTCAGTGGAAATTTGGATGCTCAGTTAATTTTTGGTTTCACCACCTTTTCTCTGGGGAATGAAATCGTAAAGAATGTTGGTAGGTGGATATCTTGGCCAAAGCATAACACAAAGAGACAGAGAAGAGGTTCTTTTCTGGCGCTCCTCCTGCTAAAATTCAAAGATCTTTCAAAAGCATCTTGAGGGTATTATAAATTCCCTATTATGTTCCTAAAGGATTTTTGAAAGAGAGGGTCCCTCAATTTAAGAAAGATGTTGAGGTGCTTGAATGTGTCCAGAGAAGGGCACCAAAGCTGGTGAGGGAGCTGGAGCACAGCCCTGTGAGGAGAGGCTGAGGGAGCTGGGGGTGTGCAGCCTGCAGAAGAGGAGGTTCAGGGCAGACCTCATTGCTCTCTACAACTACCTGAAAGGAGGTTGTAGCCAGGTGGGGTTGGGCTCTGCACCCAGGCACTCAGGGACAGAAGAAGAGGACACAGTCTCAAGCTGTGCCAGAGCAGGTTCAGGCTGGATGTTAGGAAGAAGTTCTTCACAGCAAGAGTGATTGGCATTGATTGGAATGGGCTGCCCAGGGAGGTGGTGGAATCACCATCCCTGGAGGTGTTTAAAAGGAGGCTGCATGAGGCACTTAGTGCCATGGGTTAGTTAATTAGAAGGTGTTAGGTGATAGGTTGGACTCGATGATCCTAGAGGTCTTTTCCAACCTGCTNGGGGCTATTTCCCCACCAGTACAGCAGAAAAAGCTGATTTCAGTGGAGGTGGAGCCATGTCACTTCATCCCAGATGTTATAAGATGCAATCCACTGTGGTAAATTGTCTTTCACAGAATCACAGAATGTTAGGGGTTGGAAGGGACCTCAAAAGATCACCACCAGAGCAGGATCACCTAAGGCAGGTCACACAGGAACCCATCCAGGCTAGTTTTGAAAGTCTCCAGAGAAGGAGACTCCACAACCTTTCCAGGGCTCTCTCACCTTCACAGTGAAAAAGCTTCTCCTTATGTTCACATGGAACCTCCTTTGTTCCAGCTTGCACCCATTGCCCCTTGTCCTGTTACTGGACATCACTGAGCAGAGCTGGCTCTGTCCTCCTGACACTGCCTTTCACATCTTTATCAACATGAATGAGATCACCTCTCAGTCTGCTCTTTTCCAAGCTAAAGAGCCCCAACTCCCTCAGCCTTTCCTCAGAAGGGAGACGTTCCACTGCCTTCAGCCTCTTAGTGGCTCTGCACTGGACTCTGTCAAGCAGTTCCCTGAGGTCCTTCTTGATCTAAATGGCCAAGAACTGGACATGATATTCCTGATGTAGCCTCAACAGGGCAGAGCAGAGGGGCACCTACTAGCTGCACCTCCTCTAATCCACCCCAGGATGCCATTGGCTTTGTTGGCCACAGGAAACATTGCCACAAGAAACGTTGCTAGCTCATGGTCATCCTGTTGACCATAAGGACTCCCAGGTTCTTTTCCCCAGAGCTCCTCTCCAACAAGTCAGTCCCAAACCTACACAGGTCCATGGGGTTGTTCTTTCCCGGATGCAGGGCTCTACACTTGTCCTTGTTGAATTTCATTCCATTTCTCCTCACTCAACTCTCCAGCCTGTCTAGGACTTGCTGAATGGCAGCACAGCAGATTTACTGACAGTGCCCTCCGTGCCCTTATCCAGGGCATTGATAGTCCCAGAACCAGCCACTGAGGGACCCTACTAGCTACAGGCCTCCAACTAGACTCTGTCCCACTGACCAAACTCTCTGACTTCTTTCCTTCCACCAGTTCACGTCCACTTTGGTACCTGATCATCCAGGCCACACTGGCTCAGTCTAGCTGCAAGGATGCTGTGGGAGACTGTCAAATGCTTTCCTGAGATCAAGATGAAGCACACCCACTGCTCTACCACCATCTATCCACCTGGTTACATCCTCTTGTTCTGCCTGTCCTGACTCCATCTGCCATATTGCTTGGGGATTATCCCAGCTGAGGGAGGAGGATGGAGGTATGTGGAGGAATTCAGAGGAAGTGTCAGCAGAGGTTTCCTATTGAACAGGGTAAGAGCAAAAAAACAAACAAAAAAGCCTCAGTATCGTTGGGAGGAAAAAAAATGCTGGTTTGTAGTGGGGCTCAGGCTGTCACTGGTGCAGCGAGCTGGAGGTTCAGTTTCTGCTCATGGGGGAGCTGTGTGAGACCATGGCTTACTGCTGGTGTAGTTTTGGCATTGCTAACAGAGCTAGAGCCAGCAGCAGCTCATGCCTTCATTTACACTTTCTTATTCTAACAACTGCGTTATTCATAGGTGCAGGAAAGTGGCAGCATGAGAGAAATCCTCTCCCCTTGCAGGGTGAGATGACAGTGTGCTGTGATGTTCTGCCACTTCTCTGCACTCTCATCTATCAACTCTATTAGTCAGATAAGTAGGCAAACCCCTTTCTTCCCCCTTAGAGTTAGGCTTTAGATACACTGGTCTGCACAGACATGGGTAGCCCTAAAGAAGCTACCCTCATAGGTTTTGGACATCATGTTTATATTTGGAAATTCATGGAATGGTTTGGGTTGGAACTGACCCCAAAAATTATCTGGTTGCAACCCCTCTGACATGGGCAAGGACACCTTCTATTAGGTCAAGCTGCTCAAGCCCCTGTCCAACCCAGATTTCAACAATTCCAGCTTTAGAGCCTCCATAAATCCTCTGGACAACCTCTTTCAGTGCCTCACCACCCTCATGGGGAAGAATTTCCTTCAAATGTCTAAGCTAAATCTATCTTCTTCCAGTTTGAAGCCATTACCACTCATCCTGTCACTCCATGTCTTTGTAAACAGTCCCTCCCTGGCTTTCCTACATCCCCCTTCAGGTACTGTGAGACTGTTTTAAGCCTTCTCTTCTCCAGGCTGAACAACCCCAGATCTCTCAGCCTTTCTTCATAGCAGAGGTGTTCCAGCCTTCTGATCATCTTTGTGGCCTCCTCTGGACCTGCTCAAACATTTCCACGTCCTTAATTCAGTCATTAGCTGTGAATCTTCCCAGAACTTCAGGAAGTCCACCAGATATATGAGTGTTTGTATGTGTTAATAGTGGTTAAAGCCTTCCGGCTCTTTCCATTCTGTGGCCTTGCTTATAGCTCAGCCAAACTTTACTGGGACTGGGATTGAGATTTTCCAAAGAAGCCTGAGGCAGAGCTTGAAATGGAAAATTTCAACTAAAAGACTTCAGATTTCTCTAAAAAAGGTTTTGTTTTTTTTTTGGCTCATGTTAACAAAATAATAACAAAAAAAAATCCCCAATCTTACCAAATAACTGTAGTAGTTTCTGTAATGTAATCATGATCCAGCATTTAGGAGAACAACAGTCTTTGGAAAGACAAGAGAGGTTTTCCTTCCCCTCTGCTCTGCCCTGGTGAGGCCACAGCTAGAGTATTGGGTCCAGTTCTGTGCCCCTCAGTTCAAAAGGGGCAGGGATCTGCTAAAAAGTGTCCAACAGAGGCTATGAGGATGGTGAAGGAACTGGAACATCTCTCTGATGAGGAAAGGCTGACAGACCTGGGGCTGGTTAGCCTGCAGAAGGCTGAGAGGGGATCTGACAAATGTTTATGAGTATCTGAAGGGTGGGTGTTAAGAAGGAGGTACCAGGCTTTTTTTCAGTGGTATCCTGTGAGAAGACAAGAGGCAAGGAATGCAAATTGGAATTTCCACCTCAACATGAGGAAAATATTCTTTACAGGGAGGGTGCTGGAGCCTTGGAGCAGGCTGCCCAGAGAGGCTGTGGAGTCTCCTTCTCTAGAGGCTTTCAAGACCCATCTGGATGTCTTCCTATGCAACCTGCTCTAGATGATCCTGCAGGGCAGTTGGACTGGATGAAGTCCCTTCCAACCTCTAACATTCTATGATTCTAGGGCACTTCTAGATAGCAGTTACAGTTTGAGCATGTTTGGGCTTTTGTGCTTGAGCATCCCAGGGATTCGACCCTACTGGAGCTTTTGTTTCTCCCAGTCTTGGAGGCTGCGACGGGGCTGATCTCTCTGGAGGGGCCAGGGCAGCACCTCAGAGCATCCCATGCTTTTGGGCCAGGTGTGCTGTGGGGAAGGGGGGGCAGTGGGGCACTGCTTTTCCATTCTTTCCATGAAGGAAACTTCCATTAGGAAATGATGTACAAAAATAAGCAGAGGTCCTGCAGTCAAGTGCTCAGGGAGCAGGAAATGCCAGAGTGATGTTTCCTGTGCCGCCTTCCCTCTCCGTGCCCCTACGGTGTGGCCGTTATGATGCAACTGCTGAGCGCTCAAACCTTTTTCACAGCTTGCTCCTCAAAGGGCTTTCTTTTCTTGTCATAATGAAGTATTTATTTAAAAATTCATTACCAGCAATGGCTGAGTGGCTGTGCACACTGCAAAGTAAAAATGGATGGGTTTTTCCTTGTGCAGAGTGTGTCTTTTCCTCAACTTTTGATGCTGAACATCCTGGGACCCTTAGGGAGCTCGACATCATAGATGAATTGGATCTGTCGGTTGTCTCTCCTCCTTGCCTTTTGTTGGTTGCTGTTGTGGGATTTTTGACTATTCTGGGTCCTAAATGTTGCAGCAAGATTAGTATTCAGCCAAAAAAACCAGTGCTGGCTGAATCAGAGCAGTCCAGGATGCCCCAAAGAGGAAGGAAGGATGCCTCTTCCTGCCCAACCGACAGCGTGCTCTGCAAGGCGCTACTGGCTGCTCTGCCTTCCCCTGCCTGTTTCCTGGAGGAGGTGGAAAGCAAAATGATAAACGTCCTTGCCTGAAGCTTGCACAAATGAGGTTACAGAGACAAATGACTTCCCAGATCTTCCTATTGTACATCCTTGGCAGGTTTTGTCTCAAATTAAAACAGGCATTCTATGCATTCCTGCTCCATTATTGCCTGAAAAGATATAAACGAAGCATATCAAAGGCAGAGCAGACCCTAATTGTGCTGGATACAATTTGTACCTGCTTCCAGAAGCAAAGAAGTCTGAGTAAGGAAGATATAACAGCAGTGCTGAAGTTCCTACTTCCATACTGGCAAGGGAGGTTCTCCTCTCCCTCTACTCTGCCCTGGTGAGGCCACAGCTGGAGTGTTGCACCCAGTTCTGAGCTTCTCAGTTCAAGAGGGACAGGGATCTATTAAAGAATGTCCAACAGAGGTTATGAGGATGATGAAAGGACTGGAACATCTGTTTGATGAGGAAAAGCTGAGGGACCTGGGGCTGGTTAGCCTGTAGAAGACTAAGAGGAGATCTTACAAACGTTTATATATATCTGAAGGGCGGGTGTCAAGGAGAAGGTTCCAGGGCCCTTTTCAGCAGTGCCCTGTGATAAGAGAAGGGGCAATGGGTACAAACTGGAACCCAGGAAGTTCCATCTCAACATGAGGAAACAATTCTGTACTGCAAGCTTTGACACAGCCCTGGAGCAGGCTGCCCAGAGAGGTTGTGGAGTCTCCTTCTCTGGAGACATTCAAAACCCACATGGACATGTTCTTGTGTAACCTGATTTGGCGACCCTGCTTTGGCAGAGGAGTTGGATTTGCTGATCTTCAGAGGTCCTTTCCAACCTCTACCATATGATTCTCTGATTCTCTGATACTGGCTCACATCTGACACTTGGCTTCTAGCATTTAAGCAACATTGTTTTACAACTGTCCATAGAGAGCAGAGAGCTTTTGGGGATGTAACAAATTTCACCAGTGAATATAACCCCAGAGGCCAGCTGCACACCTTGGAAGACAGGGTTCTAAATCTAGAACCTGAATCTTTGTGGAAAAACTAAATGTTTTATGCTCCCCTCCCTGAAGTTTAATAAAATTATAGAATTGTGGAATTGTTTTGGTTGGAGAAGATCTCCAAGATCAACAATTCCAGCCTTCAAGCTAACAGAAGAAAGAGAGGATGACACAGAAGAAGAGGACAACGAAGAAGGAAAGGAGGATGCAGAAAAGGATGACATGGAAGAAGAGGATGGTGCAGAAGAGAAAGCCAAAGAGGACGATGCAGAAAAAGACATGACACAGAAAAGGATGATGCAGAAGAGGGTGGTGACAAATATGCCATAGAAGACATGGAACACTCCTTAGTTTCACTACTATCTGATGCTGCACTTGATCACATCTTGACAAACTCCCCTTTATTCCTGGAGGATGCACTGCTGCAGCTCTGCTAATTGCTTCTTCTCACTGCCTTACACCAAGGCTTCTGTTAAGTCAGGGCAATCCCTTGTCCCTGCCAGGCTGCCCCACGACTTTTCACCTCTGCTGCTGTCAAAGGCTTTGAGATGCTTGTCTGCCCAAGCTGATTCATCACTTACTGCACCTTCTGCTCAGCGTTGGTGATGGCTCTCATGCACAGCTCATCCCTGGGTTCAGCCTGTAGCATCTTTCTGCTGAGCAGCAATCTTACTCTTGCATAAAAACATGGTTCTTGCCAGGTTCATTTCCACCATTGCCTGCAGTGGGTGCTCAGCCATAGCCAATGTTTAAATTGCTTTCCTTCCAGCATGTTGGTCTGTCCAAGGGTTGCAGTGATTTCAAGTCTCTAAGCCACCACTGTGGTGTGCTGGCTGCTGATATCTTCAAGCCCAAAGCTGCTCATGCAGCTCTTTGCATGGATCCTGTCAGCAGCTTCTGGCAGTGGCTCTTGTCTGCCAGCAGCTTTATTCCCTTGCATAGGGGTTCCCTCTGGATAGGCTGTGCTCAGTGCTGTTGCCTGCCTAGCATGGCCTATAAGCATCACCTGGGCTGGTACCAAATGGGGCAAAACTTTCTCTTATCCACTGTAGGCTGAGTTTCTGGTCCATTGCCCTCTCTGATGGGGAACTTGTTCAACTAGCCACAATTTCTTCAAGTGCATCCTTCAAGAGGAAGGAGCCCTCCTCTGACACAGAATGAACAACTGACATGCCTGAAGAAACTGCACTTCTCTTCACACCTCTAACTCTCCAGCAGTAACCTGGCCCAGGAGCTGTAGTTGTAGAAAGCACCCAGTTGCTGGGAGTACTAAATTGCTGGAGATATGTGCCATGATGCAGACAGGCCAGGCTGGTTTCTGCTGAGGGCAATCAGGTGGGCACAGCCTGGAGCAGGGTGACAGCCCCTGGCAGCAGGCCTGTTGTTCCTCCTCCTTGGCTGGGTGGCATTGGCAGAGCAGCAAGCCCAGAGTTGGGTTCTTCTCCTGTCTGCTCCACTCAGCTCTGCTCCTTTCCAGAGCAGGTGCCTCTGCTTGCAGGCACAATTTCAGCCAGCAGTTCAAAACCATGTAATATATCTTTCAAATTGCATTTCTTTTCCACTTTGGGTGACTCCTCTTTCTCCTTGTGTTTAAGAGACTACTTTTCCTTCCCCTTATTGCAGCTGGATTGTTGCTCAGCTGAACTAGGCCCCTCATTGCCAGAGGACAGGCTGAGTTGTCACCTCCCTTCTGCTGAGCACTGAGCTGGCTGTGATCTGCTCCTTGCACTGCTACCCTGCCCTCTTCTGTCGGGAGTGATGTAAACCCTTCGGTTCACCTTGTTGACCCTGAGGGCAAACTGACCTCCTCCTGGCCCATCTCTGCCCCTTGATGTCACCTAGGGGTCCTGCTTGCTGCTGCTAATGCGTAATTCTTTGTCACCTGGCAGGGACCAACCCCTCTTTGTCACCTCTGAGAGACACCGCTGGGTGCTAAATGGTCTGAAGCTGACAAAAAGCAGCTGGGTGGATGTTTTAGGCAGAACATTGGTTGCATCTGTAAACCTGTAGAGACAAATGCCCGCATAAACCTTCAGTGAGTTTCTAGCCCTGCCTTGTGTTTCCAGCTCTTCAGCTCCAGCTCTCCTGGCCCTGAGGAGGGTATGCTGGTGGTGCAGGTACTTCTGCTTGCAGGCACAATTTCAGCCAGCAGTTCAAAACCATGTAATATATCTTTCAAATTGCATTTCTTTTCCACTTTGGGTGACTCCTCTTTCTCCTTGTGTTTAAGAGACTACTTTTACTTGTTTTCTGGGTGAGAAGAAATTGGAACCTGTGCATCAGTGGATGGCTTTTTGCCCCTCCACCCACAGCTGACCCTCCTGGATATACTGTGAGCATGGCTGATTTGAGAGCTTGGGGTACTCCAGGTTACATTACCATGTTGAAATGCACATATCCAACCTGCTGATAGCAGAAGAGAGAAAGATTTGTCCTCATCCAAAGTCACAAAATCTTTCCATATTTTCCTCACAGCTTGAGGGACTCAAAGTGCCTTTCTTTACCCAATTTTCTTCAGTTTTCTAATACTCTGTCCTATCACTATCAGTGTCCTGTCACTATCACTATCACTTCAGGTCTGTTCAGCACATTCTGTTTACTATCACATTCTGTTTACTATCAAATCCTGTTGATAAGCAGGATTTGTTTCCCTTTTGTTTCATGCCCAATAACCATGTTATGCTGTGAAGAAATGACAAACGTGAGCAGAGCCTTGGTTAGCTGCTGGGTGGAGAACGGCTTGCAGGAGGAGCAGGGAGTGCAAGACAGGACAGAAAAAGGCTTTCCTCTCCTTTTCTTGTTGGCTTTTTCTTTCACTGACTGGGCCAGCAGATGGCAAAGGACCTTGCTCTCACTTTTTCATGGGCGTGGATAGAATCACAGAATCCTTTTGGTTGGAAAAAACCTGAAAGGTCATCACCTCCAACCGTTCCCTAACTCTGCCAAGCCTGGCGCTAAACCATGTCCCTCAGCACCACATCTCTGCCTCTTTGAAACACCTTCAGGGAGGGACACTCAACCACTTCCTTGGGGGAACCTGTTCCTGTGTTGAGAACCCTTTCAGGGAAGATCTGTGAACTGATTGGAGCCAAATGTCAGGAAAGGACAGCTACTTAAGCCAACAGGCAGTGTTGGGTCAAGTGGGGCATGGATTGGACAGGAACTCCAATTAATTTAAGCTCTATCTTCATTCTTGACACCTAGGAACCATGTTTTCAGGAGTTTGCAGAGTTAATACTCTGCCTGTTTTGATGTCAGATCAAAATGTTTTCCTGTTAGGATAAAACTGAGGAAGGACAGGTATTTTTATGTCTTGTTTGGTTTTCCACTTACATGTCATCATGGCAATAAATATGGCACAGGATGTGGGTATAAATATGAAGTACATTTTATACTTTTGTAATATTTAGTGTAATAATCACTTTGAAACTTGAAGCTGGTATCCAGCATGGACAGGAGACTGAAGTATGATCTCCCAGAAGTGATCAGCTGGGCTTTTGGTGGTGGACTACTGAAAAAGGAGACCCAGAGCCTCTGCAGCTTGAGACCCCCTCTCTGTGCTCCTCTCTTTAAGGTGAGAAGACACCAGATGGCTGAAACTGGTTTCTGTAGATAGGCTGAGGACAGTTGACCATGAATCATTAAGTTGTATGGGAGGAGCCCTTAACTCCTACACTGGATCCACTTAAATCCTTGGATCTGTTAAGCTAATAAAGTTGCAGGCTGCCACTGAAATCCATCCCAGAGACTGTCTTCAACAGCCTCCTGGTAGTGATTAATGACAGCAAGCTCGCTGCTGTTTGCAGTGAGGGATTTGCTCCTATCTGCCTGCCACTGCAAATAGTGAAGGTTCAGATAACAGATTGGGGTTCCTGTGGATCCTTGTTGCCTAGAACACGGCACAGACATTTTACACCCCTGTAAATTGTTGTCAAATGCTGCTGCTCTGGTTGAGCAACCCATGTGTTTGTTTTGCATAGCTGTAACTGGGTAGTTGTGGTATGATGTGGGGAGGAAAACTGTGTGGAGGAGACCTGGGACCCCTGATTTCAGTGCTCTTGCCATGTCAGTAGCTCAGATGGCTTTTCCCTTTCCAGTTCTGGCTGGAAGTGTATTGGAATATTTCTATAGATGCTGGCAACCCAGGAAAGAATAATTAGCATGATTCTGACTAGCAATTTGCCATCAATGGCTTATTTTATTTACAAAGCATCTGTTCTTCATAAGTCCTCCTCTTCTTTCCCTTTCCCATCATGCTTATACCTGTGATGTTGAAAAATTCCCTTTTTTTTCCCTTAAAAAAATGACATGAAATTTGCTCAAGCGCAAGTCAGATAAGCTCTAAGAATCATTAAGCTGTCAAATGTTTTCTCCATAAGCACAATAACCATTCTTTGACAGAATCATAGACTCATTTCAGTTGGAAAAGACCTCTAAGATCATTGAGTCCAACTGTCAGCCCAACACCACCATGGGCATTAAACCATGTCCCAAAGTGCCAGGTCCACACATTTCTTGGACACCACCAGGGATGGTGACTCTACCACCTCCTTGAGCAGCCTGTTCCAATGTCTGACAACTCTTTCTACCAATAAATTTTTCCTAAAATCCAACCTAAACCTCTCCTGGCACAACTTCTGGCCATTTAATTGTATTTCAATAAATCTGTGGTTAAAATATTCTATGGCTCTTGGTGCAATGAAGAGGTAGAAGAGCAAAAAAGAAACTCAAGGTTCCAAAGATCTGATTTCCCAACACTGTGTCTCAGCTATTGCCAAGGTTCATGATGCCTTGAGGAGGTCTCGTGGTGGGCAAGCCTCAGACAAGGAAATGGACTTGCTGGAGTTCCTTCCTCCCATCTTCTGCTAAAACTCAAAATGCTTCTGAGATCTCTGCAGCACTTTGTGCAGCAGCCCTGGGCATTAGTTAGAGCTCTCAGTTAGAGCATGATGTTAAATGTTTTGTCTGTCAGAAGCATTTCTGTCATATATAATATGTCTGTGAGGTCCAACACAGATGCATACATGCTTGCAAATCAGAAGTATCACAGAAATCACAGAAACATTCAGGTTGGAAAAGCCCCTCAGGATCACCAAGTCCAACCCATATCCCTGCTCTGCAAGATTCATTCTAAACCATATGCCCAAGCATCACATCCAAACCACCCTTAAACACATTCAGGGTTGCTGACTCCACCACCTCCCTGGGCAGCTCATTTCAATGCCTGACCACTCTTGCTGGGAGAATTTTTTTCTTCATGTGTGGTTTAAACCTATGCAGTTACAGCTTGAGGCCATTCCCCCTTGGTCTGTCACTAATTCCCTGTGAGCAGAGCCCAGCAGCAGCCTCTGCACAACCTCCTCTCAGGTAGCTGCAGACAGCCATGAGGTCTGCCCTCAGCCTCCTCTGTTTCACACTACCCAGCCCCAGCTCCTTCAGTCTCTCCTCACCACATTTACTCTCCAGGCCCTTCACAGCTTCCTTGCCCTCCTCTGCACTGGCTCCAGCACCTCCACAGCTCTCTTGTCTTGAGGTGCCCAAAGCTGAACACAACCCTCGAGCTGTGGCCTCCCCAGAGCAGAGTCCTTCCTGCTGCTGCTGGCCACAGCATTTCTGATGCCAGCCAGGATGCCTTTGGCTTTCTTGGCCACCTGGGCACACTATGGGCTCCTGTTCAGCTGCTTGTCCATTACAGCCCCCAGGTCCCTTTCTGCCAAACAGCTTTCCGGCCACACTGCCCCAGGCCTGTAGCACTGCTTGGGGTTGTTGTGATCTGGCATTTGGCCTTGTTGAAGCTCATTCCATTAATGTTAGCATCCATCCAGTATCTTTCCCTTCAGTTTGGTACCAGTCACAGTGCATGTAAGAGCTGCAGGTCTGATGTATACAGCCAAGGGGCTGTTGACTTTGTTAAAGAAAATACCTCCCTTTGTTAAAGGAAATAAAGGAAATACCTCCCTTTGTTAAAGAAAATGCCTCCTATCAGGCTCAGGTGGCTCATTTCAAAAATAACTATGCTGATCTCAGTGGATTTCATCCACTTGACTCTTGAGTGTTCAAAACCCACTTACACTATTGAGGTTTTCTTCATTGTATTTCTGTTCTGTGTACACTGTTAATTTTGGTCAGGCATTGGAACAGGCTGCCCAGAGAGGTGGCGGAGTCACCATCCCTGGAGGGGTTCCAGAAACACATGGACATGGCACTTTGGGACATGATTTGCTGGCTATGGTGGTGTTAGGTTGGTGATTGGACTCAGTGATCTTAGAGGTCTTTTCCAACCAAAAGAGTTCTATAATTCTGTATTTTTTGCACCCTATCCTTCACTTTGGGTGCTTCCAGCATCTTTCCCAAAAGAATCTATCTGAACACTTCCTTACTGGGGGAAGGGAAAGAGAGGCAGGAGAGCTATAAGGAGATTCCTACTCACTGGCTCAGCAGTGCTGATGGAGCTGAATGAAATCTTTCCACTCATTCAGTTTCTGTGGCCCAATATCCACCACCTTGTGACTCCTTGGCTTGTGCCCATGGCACAGCAAATTCCCAGATGGTCTCTGCATTGAAATGCTGGCCAGGCCTGGTACTGTTCAGCTTCCAAGCCTAGGCAAAACTGGGTGCATTGAATCTAGCGTGGCAAAAGGCCAACCTGCACCTAACCATGTAATAATTTACAGATACATACAAATCCTTCACATTCTGGAAGGTATTTTTCACTTGGTGCACATATAGATGTCCCATTAAACTGAGTAGCAGCTATGTGTATTCTCAGGGAGGAGAATAACTTCTGTGTTTTCTTTCTTACAAGGAATACACTGTTGAGGTATATATTTTTAATTGATTAAGAGGTGGGAACAGTCACAGTCTATCTGATCCAAGTTTTTTATCAAAAGGCTCTTTATTGGCCTCCCTACTGTAAAACATTATTCTAGGCATGATCCCAAAGGCATTTTTAATCATCAGACTAGATGAAAAGAATATACATTTCTAAGTATCCTGGAAGTACTAGTAATTTAAATTACAAGTTTATCTTGTTAACGTTTTGTGTGGTGGGCAATAAGCCACAATTCAGAAATGTTAAATAAAACCCCATCTTTTTTAGAAAATTATGTTTCAGGGCTTTGGAAACTCCTCCCTTCTCAGCTCATTGCTGTTTGCCTGGTAGGATCTCAAATGCTTGTCAGAAATGCTCTCCTTGTTACTAGCAGGGGAATTGGCCTCGCCAATCATAGAATCATAGAATCATAGAATCATAGAATGGTTTGGGTTGAAAGGGACCTCCAAAGGTCACCTAGTCCAACCCCCTATGCAGTAAGAAGGGGCATCCTCAACTAGATCAGGTTACCCAGAGCCTTGCTGAGTCTTACCTTGAAGCTGGGGGGGACTGCAGCAGCCCAGGTTGTTGCCCAGCATGGGCCTGTGATTGTCCATACCATGAGGATCTTGAGAACTGTCAAACTGTCCTCAGTGCTATATGATCAAAAATGATGTCTCATGTCCACAGCACACAGAAGGTGGTTTTTATGGTGTTTTCAAGACAGAAAGGTGGCTATGGTGGAACAGCAGCTTTAGCTCATATTCACAGGTCATTGTGGAGTTACACTGTGCATGTGGAATTGATCTGCTCGGGACCATAGCCTTCACTTTCTATTCCTCCCAGCCAAACTGTGCCCTTGGCAGTGCTTCCTTGGAAGATGCTTTCTTGAATTCTCCCCAGCATTGTGTTTTCAGTTTAAGTAGTTACAGGATTGCAGAACACAGAATGCTAGGGGTTGGAAGGGACCTCTGAAGATCGTTTAGTTCAACGTCCCTGCTAGAGCAGAATCACTCAGAATAGATTACACAGGAGCACCTCCAAGTGGGTTTTGAATACCTCCAGAGAAGGAGACTTCACAATCTGGGAAACCTGGTCCAGTGCTCCAGCACCTTCAAAGTGAGGAGTTTTTTCCTTATGTTTATATGGAACCTCCTGTGTTCCAATTTGTGTCCACTGCTCCTTGTCCTGTCACTGGACACCACTGAGAAGAGTCTGGCTCTATCCTCCTGACACTTGCCCTTTATCTGTTGGTCAGCACTGATGAAATCCCTTCTGAGTCTGCTCTTCTCCAGCCTAACCAGCCCCAGCAACTTCAGTCTGTCCTGGTAAGGCAGATATTTCAGTCCCCTCAGTGTCTTAGTGGCTTTCTGCTGGATTGCCTCCAATAGCCACTTGTCCTTCTTGAATTGGGGAGCCCAGAACTGGATGCAGTATTCCAGATATGGCCTTACTCAAACATTTTAATACTAAAGGCCAAGGTAAACATTTATATATACTTAAATAACCCAAATGAGTGTGCCCAGTCTACAAAGTCTTTTCTATTAAAGAAAAAGACCAGCTTCATTTCCTTTGTAGGTGATTTACAGTAGGAGATTCTATCATTATTTTCACAAGCTTATACCATGTGAAAACATAGCATGGATTATCTCAGAGCTCTTGAAATAGGTGATGAGAACCATGAAGTTAGGAAAGTAGATAACTGCATGATAACTTTTCATGTCTCTGCTTTGAATGAAGAATATGCCAGGCAAAACTGAAGTTTTACAAGCAGACATATTAGCATCTCCTACTGAGGTCTTCTGTTAGTTTCTACTACAAGACTTAAACCTCCATTGTTTACAACTCTGCCATTTGCTATCTGCTTGGGCTGACGTTTCCCTTAGTGTGATGAGGGACGATGGATTGGAGCTTGAGGAAGGGAGATTTAGACTGGATATTAGGAAGAAATTCTTTCCAGTGAGGGTGGTGAGACACTGGAACAGGTTGCCCAGGGAGGTTGTGGATGCCTCCTCCCTGGAGGTGTTCAAGGCCAGGTTGGATGAGGCTGTGAGCAACCTGGGCTGGTGGAAGGTGTCCCTGCTAATGGCAGCAGGGTTTGGAACCAGAATCTTTAAGGTTCCTTCCAACCAAAAGCATTCTATGTATCTATGGATCTATGAACTTGGGTTGTGCTGTATTAGTTTGGAAAGCTTCAGCCAGAGCAGTTCATCTGGTAAGGGGAAAGGGCTTCAGCCATGGTAAAGTTCCTTTTTCAGTCGTGGAATTGCCTGGCTGGAAAAGGCCTTAAGAGTCCAACCATAACCTAACTTCTCCTTGTACATAACTGTTAGACCACATCCCTAAGCACCTCATCCAAATGTCTTTTAAACACCTCCAGGAATGGTGACTCCATTACCTCCCCGGGCAGCCTGTTCCATCACCTGACAATTCTTCTGGTGAAGAATTTTTTCCTAATATCCAACCTAAACCTGGTACAACAAAAGTCCATTTCCTCTTCTCTATCACTCATAACCTGGGAGAACAGGCAGCCCTGCCCCACACCAGCTCCAAACTCCTTTCCAGGAGTTGNATCCTCGTGGCCCTGCTCTGGACACACTCCAGCATCTCCTCATCCCTCTTGTCCCAGGGGCTCCAAAACTGGATGCAGTACTCTAGGTGGGGTCTCACCAGAGGGGAGCAGAGGGGCAGAATCCCTTCCCTGGCCCTACTGCCCACACTTCTACTGCAGCCCAGGCTGTGTTCGGCTTACATTCAAGAGTCCTCAGCAGCCTCTTTTCCCTCCTGGGCACATACTGCATTGTCTCCATGTCCTGCCTGCAGTGAGAGGTCCAAAGCTGAGCCCAGCACTCGAGCCGTGGCCTAGTGGTTTGTCCTCGTTTGAGCCTGCAGCTCAAATTTACCACAAGAGGAGCCAATAGAACCACTCTCACAGAACTGGAAGTTCAGGAGAAATGCTATTTACAGCAGTGAGCAAGGGACAGAAGGTATGAGCTGAAAAAGGGTAGGTACAACCAGCAATGGCCTAGCCCCCCCAGGCTAAGGTCTCGGGGTAGGCTCAGTGATGCGGCAGGAAGCAGCTTCCCACCAGCAGGTCTCCTTCCCACACAGCAAAGCTTCCCTCCAGACCACCTGAAAGAGAAAGCAAGAGCAAGAGCCAAGGGAAGGGAGGAGGCTGACTGTAAGGGCTGCTTCCCAGGTAGGGATAAGCCAGGAAGGGGCATGGAATAAATGGAATCACAGAATCACAGAACCTCGGAGGTTGGGAGGCACCTCCCAAGACCATTGAGTCCAACCTCCCTGCCCAGGCAGGAGTAATATATACATAATATATCATAATACACTGGAGCAGGTTGCCCAGGGAGGTTGTGGCTGCTCCCTCCCTGGAGGGGTTCAAGGCCAGGTTGGATGAGGCCTTGAGTGACCTGTTCTAGTGGGAGGGGTCCCTGCCTATGGCAGGGGGTTGGAACTGGATGAGCTTTGAGGTCCCTTCCAACCTAAACCATTCTATGATTCTATATTACAATATCCTGTGCCTCCCCCTTCAAACTTTCTAGTCTCTGGAGGATTTATTCTCTATGATTTTGCAATTAATCCCTAATTTACAACATGGTATATATATGAGCTTCTTGATTTGGAACAGGCTTTGTGGTCAAGAAATAGGGGAGGAGAGTCTTGGGACAGGACTTCTGTCTTATTCTGAAACTTCAATCCTGGTCAAGCATGGATTACAAACCGAAGCCACCATGTGCAGATGCCCTCTGAGAGGTACTGTAGGCTTTTAAGCAGAAGTCTCATGTGCAGAGAGCATCTCAAGCCCTTGCTGGCTCATGTGTGTGATTAGAAACCATGTTTCTGGCAGCAGAGGAGGGTGACAGTGAGTCCCAGCTTCAGAGGTGTCACAGGGATGATCAAGAGGTTGCTCTTTAAGTCACTAGCACTGCTATTGTGGAGTCCAGGTTTAAGGCTGTTTGCTGCAGAATGGGTGAGTGATACTGTAGCCAACAAAGCCTGCAGTATGGCTTGCTGAGGTACATTAGTAATTGGCTAGACCTGAAATGAATTTGATCATTAGCAAATCATCAAGGGTTCTTCGAGGCTCAGTGTGATGGCAATGTCACTGCATTGCTTACTCTGAAGAGAGGTTGGTTAGCAGGACTAAGTTAAAACATTTGTCTCTGTATTTACATAGTAAAATAACTAGGAGTTGGGCTGAGGTGGTTTTCATGGGATTAGGAATAGAAGGGTTAAGGCTGATTCTCCCATTAAGTTACCAGGTTTCAGAATCGAATCCTTCGCTCTCCAGACTTAGGAGCTGCTAGATCCAATCTTAGATCCCATCAATGGTTCATGACCAAGGAGACAAGGATCAGGAATAAAAGGGGTAAGGATGACTCTCCCATTGAGTTACCAGGTTTCAAAATGGACCTGCTTGTTTTCTAAACTCCTTCTCAGAGAGGAGTTCAGGTGCAGCTAGATCCAATCTTAGACATGATCAACTGATTATGACTTAGAGGGAAAGGGATAAGGAATGCTTAATGAGAAAAAGGATAAGAAGTGCCCTCCCTTTTGGTCGTGAGGTTTGGAATAGTCCCTTTTGTCCTCTGAACTTCTCCAGAGGTTAAAGTTAGATCTACTCTTAATCCCAGACCTGGGACCTCTTTATGCCTTAGAGGATTTGGATATTGGGATTTAAGGGTTTTAACAAAACAATGTTCTTTGTGACCCACAAGTAGCTGCAGGTTTTAAGGGATAGCAGCCCTTTTGTGAACTTGAAGCAGCAGCATTTTAAAGGGCTGGCAGCAACTTTGGGCCCCTCACTACAAGAAAGCCACTGAGGTGCTGGAGCAGGTGCAGAGAAAGGCAACAAAGCTGGTGAAGGGTCTGGAGAACAGGGCTGGTGAGGAGCAGCTGAGGCTACTGTTTAATAACAGTATTCTCCCACTGTGGCCATTAGTCTCATGAGGTGAGTTTGGGTCTTCTTTGAGAAGAAGTGTTCTCTGGACACCTTTCTAGAAGATTCCGGAGTAATGAATACAGCTGGGGAGGGGGCTACCCAGCTGGCTTAGCCCCAAATTCAGAATGTGCTGAGCTCTCCCAGCCTCCTACATGTCAAAGCTTTAGCTCTCCTGGTCTCCTGCATTTCCATAACTGGATGATGACTGGTACTGATTTCATGAAGTAACCTGAGAAGAAACTTCAGCAAAAAGGAGGGAGGGGAGAAAGGGAGCCTAGAAGCCATCTTGCAACATGGCCCAGAGAAGGGAGGTTGTTATTACCACCACAGTGCCCAGCCATTACCAAGCAGGATGGTGCTTGTGGGAAAAGCACAGTCCTGCCCAGGCAGTTGTTTTATGAAGGGCAATTGGCAGGAAATGCTGAATGTCACAGAGATCCTCTTATCACATTTACCAGCAGCAGTACCACCCTGAAGACTCACAAAAGTTTCTTAATATAGAAGCATAGAATCATAGAATTGTCAGGGCTGGAAGGGACCTCAAGGATAATTTATCTCCAACTCCCCTGCCATGGGCAGGGACACCTCACACTAGATCAGGTTGCCCAGAGCCACATCCAGCCTGGCCTTAAAGACCTCCAGGGATGAGGCTTCCACTACCTCCCTGGGCAACCTGTTTCAGTGTCTCAGCACCCTCATGATGAAGAACTTCTTCCTAACATCCAATCTGGATCTACCCACTTCTAGTTTTGCTCCATTCTCCCCAGTCCTATTGCTACCTGACACCCTAAGAAGTCCCTCTCCAGCTTTCTTGTAGTCCACTTCAGATACTGGAAAGCCACAATAAGGTCACCTCAGAGCCTTCTCCAGGCTGAACAGCCCCAACTCTTTCAGTTTGTCTTCATAGGAGAGGTGCTCCAGCCCCCTGATCCTCCTCATGGCCCTTCTCTGGACATGTTCCAGCATGTCCAGATCTTTCTTGTAATAGGGGTTCCAGAACTGGATGCAGTGCTCCAAATGTGTTCTCACCAGAGTGGAGTAGAGAGGGAGAATCACCTCTCTTGCATGGCTGGCCACGCTTCTCTTGATGCAGCCTAGGATCTGGTTGGCTCTCTGGGCTGCAAGTACACACTGCTGGCTCACATCGTGCTTCCCCAGCACCCCCAAGTCCCTCTCCCCAGGGCTTCTTTTGAGGCCTTGTCAGTGCCCTTCAGTGATCCCTGATCTCTCCCCAGAGCAGCCAGGGACCACTATCAGGGGATCATTGCTTTATCAGCCTCTCTTAGGGGACAAGCTTAAAATCTCCACTCCTTCCCATCTCTCCCCACGAGCTGCATTTGTGTACATGTGCCTGTGTGTGTTTCTGTTCCCCAAGAACCAAGAGCTGCTGTCTGAGACATACTTGCCTCTGTAAGTCTTGTTCTGTCCCGAGTGGTGAGCTAAAAGAGGTGCCTGAACAGCCCACAGGTAGCAAAGATTGACCATACTGCAGTTTTCAATAAACTGAACTGTGGCTGTTGAAGGTGGGACTGCAGTTTCTCATCTTTTGACACTTTTTATCCCTTCTGCTTTTTTTTTATCATGTTTGACCTTAAAAATAAAAGAAATTAGTCTTTAAGCATTTAAACATGAAAGCTGAAATCTACCATTTAAATATTTTGACCAGCGAGGGACATTTGATACTCCTTGAGAGACTGCCAAGTGAGGAAAAATGTTACAGAGAAGAGGAAAGACATTGTATAAAATTTGGCACGGCAAGTACTTGATTTGTTTTCTCCTTCCCTCTCTATGCCTGTTCAATCAGTTACCTTGATGGCTGAAGTACTACAGCTGAAACCAGCCTCTTGGTAACAAAATCTCACTGCAGACCTGAATTTGCAAGGACTGAGCTGGCACTGTGGGCTGAGCGTGATAACCTCTGCTTAGCTCTGGTTTGTGGTGTATCTGCTGTGGCTGGAGGCTTGAACTAGAGTCTAGCTTTTGAAGGAAATGCTTTATGAAGCAAACTACAGTGTTTTTTTGCAGTTTTTCTACCCCATACTTAAAGCTTCATGCATGACTTCAAAATAAGTATGATGCTGAGCTTTGTAATATGCAAAAGAATTATTAAAGTGAGGAACAGATTGATTGAAATAAACAGGTCCAGTCCGGGCTCAGTAAAGTTAACCCAAATATTACTTACTAAGGACAGTAATCAGAGACCTCCCCCTAAACAAGAGCTTAAAATATCCTTAGGAATGGATGTGACATTGATCAAAAACCTTCTCCCAGTTGAGCAACAGCCATTTTCTTAATGTCTGGGCAAGAAAATACGTGCAAGTTACTTGAGGTTCTACAGGCAGGGATGGTGAGAGCCTGACCTGGATATCTGTGCCTCAGCACAGTGATGTCTGTATGATGTATGCTAAAAACGAAGAGTCCAATGCTGGGAATTGATATGAGGCTCTAGACTTGAGGATCTGGCTGAAAAGCTCTGCCTTTCTTCATTAACCCAGAAACAGGTATCCATGAAAAGAGGGAGCTCCAGAGGGCCGCCCAGCCCCTGGCTCAGTCTGGGCTGAACACTCAGAGAGCTGTGAAGAAGCCAATATCTGTTTGGCTGTTGTGAACTTTGGTTTTTGCAGACACTGAGAAATAAACCCAAGGAATGATGCAGACTCAGAGAGACAGAAGAGAGTCTCTAGATGAGAACATCTGTAAGGCAGTTACTGAAAGTGAAGCTATAAAACGGAATCATAGAATCATAGAATGTCAGGAGCTGGAAAGGACCTCGAAAGCTCATCCAGTCCAATCCCTGCCAGAGCAGGGTCACCTAGATCAGATCACACAGGAACACATCCAGGCAGGTCTTGAATCTCTCCAGAGAGGGAGACTCCACAATCCCCCTGGGCAGCCTGTTCCAGTGTTCTGTCATCCTCACAGGCAAAAAATCCCTCCTCATGTTTAAATGACAGTTCCTATGCCTCAGCTTCCATCCATTGCCCCTTGTCCTGTCACTGGGCATCACCCAGCAGAGCCTGGCTTCAGCCTCCTAGCACTCACCCTTTACATATTGATAAACATTGATGAGGTCACCTTTCAGTCTCCTCCAAGCTAAAGAGCCCTGGCTCCCTCAGAGCTTGTAGAGCATTGCTAATCTGTACTGCCTGTGAAGGAAGGGCACTTCATACAGCCTGGCAACTGGGCAGCAGTCCTTCAGGCAGAAAGAGGGAAGAAGGCTTTGGTTAATGTGATTTAAATAAAAAGCATCAACTTCCATATGGATCCATTCATGCACAGTAGTAATTAAAAAGAGTTTTATATTTACAGAACTGTAACAAGGGAATTCTCTGGATTAAAAAAAAATAGTTGCATGAGAATTATTCTTTTATGAAGATTGGTCAGATAGAATTATTTCATTTATCCATCACCTTACCTTAGGTTAATTGGCATTTATTCCAAATGAGGAGAGTTCATTGAGGTGTGCCTAGAATCCTGCAGTCAGTCATACTGGTCATGCTGAGAATGATTGTATGGAATATTGATACAGGAACTGGGACAAGAATGACTACCAGATTTAAAGAAAAGGAGAAATGGATAAGAAATTAATTACCATCATAAAATTGTAGAATTATCTTTCTTCAAGCTCATCCATAAAATTCAGAACTTTCAGTCCAACCCTGGACTTCATCAAACAAAAATGCTCCTTTGACTTACATTATTTAAAATCTTATATAAGGCAGCAGCTCTTAATGACATCAGAATCATATCATAGATCATAGAATGGCTTAGGTTGGAAGGGACCTTAGAGATCATCTATTCCAACCTCCTTGCCATGGGCAGGGGCACCTCTCACCTAGACTTGGCTGCTCAAGGCCCCATCCAACCTGGCCTTGAACGTCTCCAGGGAGGAGACATCCACGACCACTCTGGCCAACCTGTTCTAGAGTCTCACCACCCTCACACTGAAGAACTTCTTCCTAAGATCCAGTCTAAACCATTTCTCATCTTCAAACCATTCCTCCTTGTCCTGTCTCTAGACACCCTTATGAAAGATCCCTCTGCAGCCTTCCTGTAGGATCCCTTCAGAGACTGGAAGACAGCTAGAAGATCCCCTGGAGTCTTTTCCAGGCTGAACACCCCCAGTTCCCTCAGCCTATCCTCACAGTAGAGGTGCTCCTTGGATCATCTTGTGGCCCTCCTTTAGTCTCTCTCCAGTAGCTCTGTGTTCTTCTTATGCTGGGGACACCAGAACTGGAGGCAGCAGAGCAGAGTCAAGGGGCAGAATCCCTTTTCTTGTCCTGCTGCCCACAC
>WBNM01030690.1:22459-46161 GCA_013399055.1 Ramphastos sulfuratus
TGTATTTCAGTTACTTTATTCATTTAGGAGGTGTCTAAACTTTTAGTCTTTACTTGTGCTATACATTAGTAAGAACATAAATGTCATTGCAAGATTTTCCTCAGCTATTACCCCCCTAAACCAGTCTGTGTTATTAATATTTTTTCATGCAAGTTTTGCAGTAGGGGAGATTCTGTGCCTTTGTTTTTTAGTAGTAGAGTAGAAGAACATCTAAGAACAAAGCTGCTCTTTTATCTGCTTCTTGCTTCTTACCTGCAACATTTGATTCCCATCATGGTGAACTGAGTCTGCTCCTAGTGAGAGCTACAGAGCCAGCTAGCAGGGGTGGCACGGAGTGACACTCCTGAAATGTCCCTTCCCTTCTGCCTTGAAAACCAATGCCATGTGCTCTCATTGTGTTGCTAAATGAGTTGGAAGCTGGAACTTGTTTCCTTGTAACCTGGCTAGGTAGATTCATTTTCCATTGGCACAAGACAGGCAATTTGGTGTGTTTGCCCAGCTCAGGGCCCCATTTCTAGAGACAACTTGAGTGTGCCAGGAGTTACATTAAAGCGTCATACAGCCCTGCTTGTTTTACAACAGGGGTCTGTAACGTGGCAAACTTTCCTACACAAACATTTACCTATGCAGAATTTATGCCTCTACATTTTTACTTCTTAAAAAAAAAAAATTTAAAAAAATCACATTTTTCACTCCTGAAGTGGTGAAGACAACCTTCACATATATACTCCTGCATTGCCTTTTCCTGTTTCCAGAGGGAAAAGAAAAAAAAGTTGTCTACTCTGAAGGCTAAAAGCTTTCGTTTAGATTTACAGCATTACCTGCACACCTACCCAGCTGGAAAGGAGAGAAAAAAAGACTCTAGGGAGACCTTAGAGCAGTCTTCTAGTACCTGAAAGGAGGCCTACAAGAAAGCTAGGGAGGGACTTTTTATAAGGGCTTGTAGTGATAGAATAAAGGGCAATGGCTTTGAGCTGGAAGAGGGCAGATGTGGATTGGAGATTAGGAAGAAATTGTTTACAGTGAAGGTGGTGAGACACTGGAACAGATTGTCCAGGGAGGTTGTGGATGCTCCCTCCCTGGAGGTGCTCAAGGCCACATTGGATGGGGCTTTGAGCAACCTGGTCTAGTGGAAGGTGCCCCTGCCCACGGGAGAAAAGTTTTAACAAGGTGACCTTTAAGGTCCCTTCCAACCCAACCCATTCTATGATTCTGTGAAGAGACAGGAGTAAAATAAATGGACACTGAAGAGATGAGCATCCTAGAAAAAAAATTCCACCTCCCCTGCCAGTGGCAGGGACACTTTCCACTAGTCCAAGTTGCTCAAGGCCTCATCCAACCTCTAGGGAAGGGGGCAGACACAGCCTCCCTAGGCTACCTATTTCAGTGTCTCATCACCCTCACTGCAAAGAATTTCTTCTTGATGATGTTTAGAATGACAGTGGATGTGTTCACAGAATCACAGAATCCCAGCATGGTGGAGGCTGGGAGGGACCTCTGAAGATCATCTAGTCCAACCCCACTGCTGCTTTGGCAGGGTCATCTAGAGCAGGTTGCCAGGACTGCAGTGTTCGGGTGGGTTTTGAAAATCTCGAAAGGAGAATCCACAACCTCTCTGGGCAGCCTGCTCCAGTGCTCCAGCACCCTCACAGCAATGAAGTTTTTCCTTGTGTTAAAGTGAAAACGCAGAGATTAAACCAGGACTGGTATTGAACAGGCTGAGTCACTGGGAAGCCCTTTCACTCTGTCCTGCAAGTCATCACCCAAGCTGTGAAAACAGCAACCTTGTGTTTATTTGATATTAACACATGCTAACATCCTTTAATTGATGTAATTACATAATGATAGCACTGGTTGCCCTTTATGGTGTTTTGACTGCATTTGATGTTGGGATAAACCCTGAGGAATGCCTCTAGTGCCCGGGTGGGTTCAGCATGGTGGTCCTCAGGCTGCTGCTGGTCCTCTCCTGTGATCCCAAGCATATCTGTGTGGGTTTCAGCAGGAGTCCTGGCTACAGTGTGATCCTGGCCACGGTGTGATGAGAGCGTATCTCTTCCTGGGAAAATAGCTGCTCTGGGCACAGCCCTCAGGAGACAGCCTCTGCTGCTCCAGCCTCTGCAGCTGGCTTGGCTGGAGCAAGCTTAAATCTCTCTGCAGCAGGCTGCAGCACGAGGCACAGAGTGGCCTTGAAAAGCATCGGGATAATTAAGTTTTACTTTAGAAGTCTTGCCCCACTGAACTCCATGGCAAGGCTGCATCTGACTTCACAGGGATAAAACCTGTCTCTTATTCTTGCTAGGTTTGGACTAGAAATCTCAGCTTCCACTAGAGCTAATGGAAGTCACATGCACGTTCCAGGAGGAGAGCAAATCTCTTTCATCTCTTGAGTACCATGCTTCTCTGTGGCACTTCCAAGGCTGCATCAGTTATCGCGGGTCCGTTTATTTTAATGATGCAGCAGGAGTGTCCTAACTTCCTATGAAGGTACTTTGTTGTAATTATCTTGTATGTCTAGGGGCACCACAAGGGGTTACATTTATTTTACTGCCAAAGAACTGTTGTTTCAGCTGCAGCCCTATGAAGAAACAATCACATCTCCAGCAGTTTGTTAGATTAATCACAGGTGTGTAATCCCAGCCATACCCTAGAGGGTATATCCTTTGACCTGTTTCCTTTTTTAAAGGGAAAACTCTGAATTAATATCACTTGCATTGCTTATCGCTGTCCACGTTGGCTTTCTGCAGGATGCTGCAAAAAATAAACACAAAGCTTCCCTGACCTTCATTTTATTTGTGGATGGGTGAATATTGTGACTTCACAAACCTGAACTGCTCGTGGCTAAAGTTCTGTGGAAAACTGTAACTTAGTGAGGAAAGTTTGAGTGCAGAACAGGTTTGGGAACTAAGTAAAACATCTAGAAGTAAAGAATTTGCCCACGCTTAGCACCTAGCTGTGCTTCAGTATTTTATCCCAGTGGCAAGAAATAATTAGCTCATCAACTCACTATTTATTACTTTGCAGTGGGCAATGGGTAAAGATCTTTGATCCTCTGCAGTCTCTGTGGTCATTGCACAGGTTTAAGGCAGGATTTGATTTTAACACAGTAATTGTCTCTTCAGGATAGCAGCAACATAAGGATGCACTGTTTTCCAGCTTCATACAATCATAGTCACAGAATGGTTTGGGTTGGAGGGGATCTTAAAGATTATCTAGTTCCAATTCCCCTGCCATGGGCAGGGACACCTTCCACTGGACCAAATTGCTCAAGGCTGGCCTTGAACACCTCCAGGGAGGCAGCATCCATAGCCTCCTTGGGTGGTGTCTCACCATCCTCATGGTAAAGAATGTCTTCTTAATCTCCAGTCTAAGTCTGCCCTCTTTCAGCTCAAAGCCATTCCCTCTCATCCTGTAACTACAATCCCTTGTAAAAAGTCCCTTCCCAGCTTTCTTGTAGGCCCCCTTCAGGTACTGAAGGGCTGCTATAAGGTCTCTCTGGAGCCTTCTCCAGGCTGAACAGCCTGAAATCTTGCAGTCTGTCTCCACTGGGGACTTTTGCTTCATTTGATGCCTTGTGCTAGAAGGCAATATCACGTGAAGGTCAAGAGCCTTTTGAGACAAATCAGAAGGTTTTCTGGACTTTTACATTTTAATCATGTAACCATCTAATGTAGAAAGAAGTAAATATCTCAGAACCAGACCTTTTGTAAGCTATAGTATGTTTAAAAGCCTCATCTGGGGAAAATTCAATGAGTCCATGAGAAAGATCTGTGTTTTCCTTTCTTGTAAGTTGATTTCTTACAATAAACCAGCCCCAGGAATCCGTTCTCTGTAGGGGAATGGATTTCTGCACATTAAAAATAATTGCATAAAATGATTAATAGAAACATCTGAACTCTTTTACCTCGTAGTCTTATTTTTAATTGATTTGGGATGCTTTGTCTTCTGGTTGTTTGGGTTATTGTTTGGAAATGAGATTTTGTTTCTCCTGAAGCAGTGAACGTGTAGGTAGGTCAGTGTCAGTGTCTACCACAGCACACCAGAGACCTGTGTGCACTGTGAGAAAGCAGAGTGAAATACCAGAGCTCTGGAATAACTCTGCCTCTGCTGCTGAACTCCCATGTTGAGCCCTAACATGTAGCAAACTCATGCCCAAGAAAACTCACTGGAAGGATTGTTTCATACCAAGCCTCAATAGCACTATGTGAATCAGAGAACCTGCACCCAACTAGGTTTATCATTAAGGTGATGAGGACCTGAGGGTCCTACTGGATGGAAGGTTGACCATGAGTTAGCAATGTGCTCTGGTGGCCAAGAAGGCCAATACCATTTTGGGGTGTATTAGAAGGGCTGAGGTTAGTAGGTTGAGAGAGGTTCTCCTGCGTCTCTGCCCTGGCGAGGCCACATCTGAAATATTGTGTCCAGTTCTGTCTCAGTTCAAGAAGAACCTCAGGGAATTGCTTGATACAGTCCAGCACAGAGCCACTAAGATGCCAAAGGCAGTGGAACATCTTTCTTACAAGGAGAGACTGAGAGAGCTGGGGCTCTTTAGCTTGGAGAGGAGGAAACTAGAGGTGACCTCATGAATGTTGATAAAGATGTAAAGATGAGTGCCAAGAGGCTGGAGCCAGGCTTTGCTCGGTGATGCCCAATGACATGACAAGGGACAGTGGGTGGAAGCTGAGGCGTAGGAAGTTCCATGGAAACATGAGGAGGAATTTTTTTCCCTATGAGTGTGACAGAAGCCTGGAACAGGCTGCCCAGGGGAGTTGTGGAGTCTCCCTTTCTGGAAATATTCAAGACCTGCCTGGAAGAGTTCCTGCGTGATCTGCTCTAGGTGATCCTGCTCCGACAGGGGGATTGGACTGGATGAGCTTTTGAGGTCCCTTCCAGTCCCTGACATTCTGTGATTCTGTGATTCTATGATGAGTACAAGTGAGGAATGTCTATGGGCATGGATTTTCAAGGGCTTGTGCAGGAATGCTGCCCTTCCCAGGCACAGAGCCCTGTGGAGTTGCTGGTCCATGATGGTGCAGAATTTGTAGAGCAATGAGAAAGTCTGGGAAAAAACATTCTGGAAGAGTCTCAGCTGGAATTCTCTTGCTGTCTGTGTTGGTCACTCATGCTGTCTTGGAACATTAGAATGACTCTTGGATGTTCAGGATCTGGCCTTTTGTGTGCCCTAAATAAGTCTTTTGTATGCCCTAAGGATCTGTTCAACACAGAGAGTACATTCCCAGCTCCCCAGTTTATCACCGAGCACAGAAAAGGAATCTTGCTATTGTTTATTGGAAGTCTCTCTAGGAGAGGAGTGGTCTGGTTGGCCTTGTAGAACAAGGCATAGCTGCAGTTCTTCAAGATGTTTATATGAAATGCATCCAAAGAGGATTCAGAATGCTTCTGAGATCTCTTTCTTGGCCAGGTTATTGCAAATAATAACCTGCAATGGCTATTAATAACTACTTTGATGGCTCTGGTGTGCACAGCTGTGTGACGGAAAATCTTGGTTTGGGAGAATGGATCTACAGATTCCATCCTGAAAAGGATATTTGTGGGAAGAAGAAAAGGGATTAAAAATCCCCCAAAGTGCCTTGCCTCAGCTGAGTGTTCATCACATGATTGTGCTTTCTGACAGCATCGACTCCAAAGCCCAATTAACACACACATTAATTTATGAACACAGGTGTAACTAGTGGAATAGTTCCCATGCTTTGTGCTAAAGACAAGGTTGAGTTCTGCTAGGGCAGAAGGTTTTCTCAAAACAGATATGGCTTTAAACTTAACTGAAAATGACAGTTTAGGATTCTGCAGAAAGCTGCAAAAATGAGCTTTTTTTTTTTTTTTAAATTTTATTTTCTGTAAAGTTTTCTTTAGCCTCACTGTGACTGGGCTAGTGGCAAACGCCTGCTCTGCTCCTGCCTTGGGTTGCTCTCCTGCAGTAAGAGGAGATCAATCAGAGACAGAGACTAGTACTGGAAACAATCATTACAGTTTCAGGCTGCTTCAACCAGTGAGAATGCTCAATGTTTCTAGCTAGTGCCAAAGACTGGGGTGCAGACAAGCAAATGGCTAAACTTTGTCTACTACAAAGGAGTGTAGAGCAACAGCTTCTTGTTTGTGTTTCTCCTTCTCCTTCTCCTTCTCCTTCTCCTTCTCCTTCTCCTTCTCCTCCTTCTCCTTCTTCTCCTTTCTTCTTCCTTCTTTTTCTTCCTCTTTTGCAATAGCTGGCATCCAAGGAGGGCTATGTCTATTATTTCTTCAACTTCAATGCATGAGTTCCTGAATCTAGTTCTCATCTGTGCTGAGTCCATTCTGGAACTTCTGCCACAGCATCCCCAGTGACAGTGACTAATTGCATCAGAGGGTTAGGTTTGGCATTGGTTTGTATGTAGATCATGTTATTTTCTCTGAAGTTGCTTAGTTTTCTTTCCCACCCCATCAGTCTCTCTCCCTTATTCCTTTTCTCTTCACTTTGGGACGGAGAGGGGTTCATAGAGAGCCTCTGGCACTTATTCAGTGGCTGGGCCAGCCCTAACTCTTAATACAAAGGACCACATAAGAACTGGGTAAAGCCTTCAGAATTCCTCTGGGCAGTGATAGCCTATACTAGATGGGGTTTTTTTTGCAAATTGCTGGGAATACTTCCATTCCATGTAAGTCTTGGAAGGAGAAAATTTAGCAAGTGCCACCACCAGGCTGTGGAAGAGATTCATTAGCATTTACATGCAGAAGAAATAGAATGATCACATATCCTAGTCCAGTGGGACACCTTAGATTGTCAAAATCATAGAATCATTTAGGCTGGAAATGAGCTGTAAGATCATTAAGTCCAGCCATTATCTAACTACCAAGGCTGGTGCTAAACCATGTCCCTTGGCACCACGTATCTGTGTCTTTTCAATACTTCCTGGGATGGGGATTCAGCCACCTCCCTGGGCAGCCTGTTCCAGAGGTTGAGAACCCCCTCAATGAAGAAGTGTCTTCTAATCATAGAATGATAGAATAGCTTCACCTGGAAAAGACCTCTAAGATCACTGAGTTGTTGTTATTTGAATTTTAAATTGGGAAGTGTTAACCTGTGAAAACCTGATTTTACTGAATTCAAAGGGGCAAACTTGCAGTGACTTTTAACTAAGCATAATTTACAAGGTCTTGTAATGACAGGACAAGGGGCAATGGGTTTAAACTGACAGAGGGGAGATTTAGACTGGATGTTAGGAGGAAGTTGTTTGCAGTGAGGGTGGTGAGGCACTGGAATAGGTTGCCCAGGGAGGTTGTGGCTGCTCCCTCCCTGAAAGTGTTCAAGGCCAGGTTGGATGAGGCCTTGAGTGACCTGTTCTAGTGGGAGGTGTCCCTGCCTATGGCAGGGGGTTGGAACTAGATGATCCTTGAGGTCCCTTCCAACCCTACCATTCTATGATTCTATAACTCCATTGAAGATCCCTAATCAAAGTGTTTTTTAATGAGAATAGCACACATTGAACAGGACCTGAATATCTGCAGGGGTACGCTACAGCGAAAGGCTCTTTCCCCCAGCTCCATGTGTGTTTTAATGGAGACTCAGTAGTACTCTGAAAGGGGAGGCAGAGCCACTCCATTCAGAAGGAATTAGAATTTGTAAAGCAGGATAGAGCACACCTTCCTCAGCTAATTACTTCTTCATACTTCACATAAAGTTGGGTACCACTCTCTGACGACCCCACCTGGGCCCAGCAGATGACCTGTGCAGTACTTACTGCTGGCCAGCGCTAGCAGCACTGCCAGACCGCAGCCCTTTGCAGCAAAGCCAGCTCCAGCAGCTGAAACTCAGGGGTTAAAGCCATAGGCAATCCTTCGATAGTCTCAGCTTTTCAAGGACAGACCAATACCAGAACATATGAATGCAATAAATCTTATTTTTTTTGCTTTCTTACTCCCCCTCCCACCCAGTGTAAAGCCTGCCAGGTGTAAGGAATGCCGCTAGGATTTAAGGTTTTGAAATTCCACAAAGCCACTTTCTGACACCCCCTGCCCCCACCTTTGGCAGATGACACCACAGCTCTCACACCACCAGAAAGAGCCAGGAGGGGGGAGATGGGAGAGGGAGAGGTGGCTTTGTTGGCACACGGAGGCTGCAAAGCCACACGGCCCTCTGCTTGGGGTGGGGGAAAATGGGAGGCAGGGGCTGGAGACCCCTTGGCTGATTGATGCTGGCTGGAGGCTGGTCTGGCCAGCTGCCAGCTCCTCCACCACTTTGAAAGGCTTCTTTGAACCACAGCTGGTTTTCCCAGCAGATGAGGACGAGTCAGTGCTAATCCAAGAACCAGGGCTGCAAACGGTGAAGAAGTTCAAGTTTGTTGTTTGCTGACAGGGCCCTGGTTTATTTTTTTATTTATGATTATTTCTTCACCTTTTGATGATCTGAAAGGTCTTTTCCAATGGAAGCAATTCTGTGATTCCATGATTCACCTTGCTGCGTGTTCCAGTGTGTAATGCAGAGCAGTCTGAGCATACAGCCTGTGGTTATCCTGTGAGCACTTCTGGACTGAATGGGTCCTTCTGGAGGCAGTGGAGTAGGGAAGGGGAGATGGTCTAGCTGATTCTGGCAGTTAGACAGAGATACCCAACAGCAAGAGGAGAAAAGGGGAAGGGGAAGGGAAAGTCAAGGCCAAAGGCAAGGGCAAGGCAAGACAAGGGTTTATGAATACAAGATGCATTTTGTTTTAAAATTATCTGCAATACCACAGGCATGCCTGATCTTGGTTGATATTGTTTGTTTATTTCATGTAACCATTGGTGACCTTTCTGACATAAAATGTACGCCAGTAACACCTGTTTGGCAGTTCTTCAGTGCTCCATAACCCTTGTGAGAAACAGAATTCTGCCTTCTGCCTCAGCAAAGATTTAAAGTGAGAAGGACAGGTAGCAGAGCTGTGGAGGACATTGGTTCAGTGCCCCTGTTCTGTAATATAAGGGATTTTTAGATAAAACCCCTATTTTTCCCCTCCAAGAGGTTTTGCTCCAAGAAGAAAGATTTAATCTGTGTTCTAACTCCTCATCCCTCACTGTTTGCCATATGTCATTTAGGGTATTTAAAGTACTCTGAACAGAAAAACGTGTCTAGGTCTTTGCTGAGACACTCTGTCTCAGGGTCAGGGCTTTATGAAAATGATTTGTTTTTACACCACACAAATGTGTGACTTTATTATTATTTCTACCTCAGTGTTGGAGAGCTGCAGCTCAGGAATGTTATTATAAAAACTAAGGGGAGCTGTTTGAGACTTTGGGACCTGATCTTTCAGAGCATCCAGAGAAGAGATCAATTGTTATGTTCAGAGGCCAGCTTGGACCGCCTTGGGCTGAGGTGGGAGCTCCCCAGCCCCAGGGTGTGGATTCAGCTTACCAGAAAAGAGGAACTTACAGTTGGTGACTGTGTGAGAACCCTTTGCTTTAGGCGAGCTCTCGAAGAAGCCTGTGGCAGAAGCAGGGCTAGAATTGAGAGGCAAGGCTCAACGGACCTAACCACAGCCCCAGTTCACTCCCCGGCAAGTCACCAGCGAGGCTGAAACCTGTAGATTTACTGCCCAGATCGCTGCTGCTGGGCGTAACGGAATCACTGGCAGCCACTGCAGGCTCTTGCTGTCCTTGCCCTGGAGATGCTGTGCTGCGGTAGGGGGTCCTAGACCTGCAGGAGCAGCTGCAGGGGAGCTGCAGTGCCTCGCTCCATCCTGGAGCTTTTTACTTGGGCTTTGTTTCCTTCAGCCCATCTCCTATCTATTTCACCCCTCTGAACCCACATTTCAGTGTCAGGCTGCCTGTTCCCTTCAGAAGCTCCTCTCTACTCCCCTTTCAGGTGTAGTGCTCAGCCTAGGAACATAATTTTGAGGAACATGCTTTGGGTGATTTCCTCACTCCTGCTCCTTCCCAGAATAGAGACAGAACCTGGACACCTAGATAGTTGCTTTCACAAGTTTCTAGTTCCCCACTCAAAAATAGGAAGACTCTTCTGAAGCAATTCAGATTTTTTGATTGCTTTTGGCTTTCACTTTTGCCTTTGGATACAGTTGAGCTGTTTTCCCCAAAGTTTTAAAGTCAGGCAGAGGCAGACCCTCTGTATGAAAATTTTATTGTGGAAGTTCAAGTGAAAACAGAACCTTGTAATGGAAAGTGCCAGAACCACCCCAAATTTAGGCAGAACAACCCTGTAATTCTCCTCTAGTCTTTCCATTTCTTCCTACTGTTGCTCCTCAGTATGGTCTGCTAATCAAAAAAAGGTTGAGGGATGAACTCCAGGAAAAAAAAATACCAAAACCAGCCCCAAACTATTCCAAATAACTGTTACTGTGAGAACTTTACCAGGAGAATTAATAGTAGAATATAGAAAATAAGGCAATTCTCACAGAAGCATGGGATGGTGGAGGCTGGAAGACACATCTGGAGGTCATCTAGTCCAACCCACCTACTAAAACAGGTTTGACTAGAGCAGATTGCACAGGAATGTCCAGTTGGGTTTTGAAAGTCCCCAAGGAGAACCCATGACACCTCTGAGCAGCCTGTTCCAGGGCTCCAGCACCTTCAAAAGAAAGAAGTTTATCTTTATGTTCAAGTGAAACCTCCTGGGTTCCACTTTGTGCCCATGGTCCCTGGTTTTGTCACTGGGCACCACTGAAAAGACCCCAGCCCCATCCTCTTGATATTAAATGAATATCACATGGGAGATATTTATAATTGGTATAATCTTACAGCAGGAAGAGCATAAGCTTAATGCAGGAGTTCTTGTAAGTCAAATGGCAAGAAATACAAACAGGTAGACCAGTTAGCCAGTTAGGGCTTAACCTTGCCTAAGTGTGTGGGTGCTGGTGGTCAGGTGGGCACAACATTGCACCTGAAGGCAGAGGGCACTGAGTGAGCAGCAGCTCAGGGAAGGAAGAACCATCTGGAGAGCCTTTTACTATCAAATAGCTAATGTAAAACTGCATTATTGTCAGTGTGAGAAGTGGATGGACTTAGGGTATTGCCTTCTTTTTGTAGAGGCTGGATCACAGAATCATAGAGCTGTTTTGATTGGAAAAGGCCTCTAAGATCATTGAGTCCAACCACCAACCTGACACCACCATGGCCATTAAGCCATGTCCCAAAGAGTCAGATGTACACCTTTTTGGAATCCTCCCGGGATGGGGACTCCACCACCTCCCTGGGCAGCCTGTTCCAATCCATGACTGCTCTTGCAGCAAAGGCATTTTTCCTGATCTCCAACCTAAACCTTCCCTTGCTCAATTTCAGGCCATTTCCTCTCATTCTATCACCTGATAGTAGGGAAAAGAGACCAATACCCACATCATTACAACCTCAGTTCATGCAGCTGTAGAGATTGATAAGGTCTCCCCTCAGCCTCCT
Source organism: Ramphastos sulfuratus (assembly GCA_013399055.1). NCBI lineage: Eukaryota > Metazoa > Chordata > Aves > Piciformes > Ramphastidae > Ramphastos > Ramphastos sulfuratus. Next base: position 33,833 of record WBNM01030690.1, read on the forward strand.
TTCCTCCAGATTAAACAACCTCAGATGCTCCTCACAAGACCTGTTCTCTGAGACCTACTCCAGCACCTCAATGTCTTTCTTGGATTGGAGGACCCAAAATGTAACCCAAGACTCAAGGTGCCCCTGGACATGGTAGGGGGATAGGAACCAGATAATCTTTAAGGTCCCTTCCAACTCAAACCTTTCTATGATTCCGTGATATTCTGAGCTACTGACTGTCAGTCACTGCTCTAATATGGTTGATAAACCTCAATACATTTTTGAAACCAAATAATCAATAGCATTTACATTTGTTTTTCCATACTTAAAAGGTTGATCCAGTGTAGATGGAACCCCTCCTGAGAAACTGTTTCAGCCAGAATGCAGCTTTAGGAATGCTGGAGCCCCAAACTTTCAGTATTTCTCCCAAGATTTAACTGTCATATACTAGATAAATCAAACTGGATATTTGGAGTAATGCCTTCTAGCCATTTACAGTAATATTGCTCCTTTCAGTTAATATTTGATGTCTTGTACCACATATTGTGATCGACTCATGGTTGAAGAGTGAGATAAATGGAAATAAAATATTCCCTGAGGGTAATGGCTGATCAGAAGAGAGAGAAATAAACCCAGCACCTTTAAGATACTCAGCAGCTCTCTTTGAATAGAGAAGTTAAAATCATGATTAAATATATTTTACTAGCTGAGTGTTGATTCAATAGTGGTTCAATAAATGGTTGGTCACCCTCCTTGGTTTGGTCTCACTGGAGAAGTTACTGATCTGAGTAGTTCATTAAGCCCTTGCCAATCACTTCAAGTCATTTGCAATCTGATTTTTAGTAATTAAATAGTCAAAGTCTCTCAGCAGGTAGTTGCCTTATCCCTTTGAGTCACTGCCAAAACAAATAGCAACAGGTCAAAACTTATCCTTCTCTGGCCTTTGATTTTATTTAAGAAAATAAAACAAACCCACAAAATCCACTCAGAATCATCTCTCTAGGGCTGGCTGCTTTCCAAGCCTTGCTTTGCTCGTGGCCCTGCTCCTCTTGTAGTAAACAGTACGGAACGTAAGAGCAGTAATGAATATGGAGAGGCAGCACTCCCTTCTTTATGATGTTTGGGAAACTGTGCTGCCTGCCCTGTCCCTTTGGAGGGCTTCTTTTCCCCCAGGCAAATGCACCAGCCTGAAGCACCTTGAGCTCTGCTGGGATGAGCCAAGGAGGACCAAGCTCATGGAGGGCCTTCTCAGGAAGTGATCTCTTGTTCTTTGTTGGGGATCTTTGTTGATGTTCACTGGCAGCTGCTCTGGGCATAATGGTGTGAAACTAATGGTGCCCTCTACCCTTCCTAGCAGCATGATGTGAGAGAGATATCTTCACAGGATCACAGGATCACAGTATGTTAGGGGTTGGAAGGGACCTCCATAGATCATCAAGTCCAACCTCTCTGTCAAAGCAAGACCATAAAATCTAGCACAGGTCACACAGGAACACATCCAGACAGGGCAGGAAAGTCTCCATAGATGGAGACTCCACAACCTCTCTGAACAGCCTGTTCCAGTGCTCTGTGACCTTGACAGACCCTGATACGAGGAAGAACCAAGAAGTTCTTCCTCATGTTGAGGTGCAACTTCCCGTGCTGTAGTTTATATCCATTATCCCTTGTCCTATGACAAGGCACAACTGAGAAGAGTTTGTTGTCCCCACCCCTGACCCCCAGCCCTCAGATATTTACAAACATTGGTTAGATCCCCTTCGAGTTTTCTCTTCCCTAGACCAAACAGCCCCAGGTCCCTCAGCCTCTCCTCACAGGGCAGTGCTCCAGCCCCTTCATCATCTTTGTAGCCCTCTGCTGGACTCTTTCAAGTAGATCCCTGTCCCTCTTGAACTGGGACTTTGGCCCCCTGCCAAGGAAAGCCTCTTTAGATAAGGCTTGGGGAGGCAGATCAGCCTGTAAAAGGGTATGTGAAATTGGTTTTCAGTGAATGCAGGTGTTGAAATGGGTTTTTCATACAAACAAAACCCATTGGTGTATCTGACTAAATCCAAACCTTTGCCTTTGATACAGTGATAAGACACTTCAGTTATTCACCACTGTGGTGATTTGCCTTTGGTTGTATTCAGACAGCAGTTGACGCTCTTTGATTCAGACTCTTGGAGCCTTCACTTCACATCAGGACTACGCACAAAGACAAAATGAAACACAGCCAAAAGCATCTGTAGGGCTGCAGCAGATGAAACACCTAAAATGCTCGTGGAGTTTCAGCTCAGCATCACCTCTGTATGGTGAACTGCAGTCACAGCATGAATTTGTGTCATTGCAGTCTCTTTACCAGTACAAGTTCACTGCTGCAAATTAAAAGCAGGAGGAGGTCACTAAGAGGAGATTGTAGCTGCAACTTCAAAACACAATTATAAAAAACAATCCAAAAAACCCAACCACACAAAAAAGAATATTTTTGCCACGTAACCTTCTTATGTTCATTTTCGAGCTTGCTTTGGTGCAGAAATCCACCTCTCAGTCAGAGTTTTGTACCAGGATATAATCATCCACCCCTGTTTCCAATTCTAACCCAAATTTAAGAAGATAAGAGGAGGAATTAGACAAGAGCTTTCCTTCCCCCCCGGAGGCTGAAGGTGATACTTCTGAGCTGGGGCTGGTCTCTCAATCGTGGCCTTTGCAGCTCCAGTCTTTCAAAGAGTGAGGGTGTGTCACTGCAGCTGCTGCATCAAACAAAATCAAAGAGATTTGATTAATATAAACTTCAAATTCGGTGCCATCTTTCCTTCACAAAACACTTCAAACACAGCAAGAAACATCATCTCCCTGATGATGGAGGTTAATCTACTTAATCTCCTCTTCTCCTTACATCTGAATGCAAACTACTGAGATATACCCAATTACCTCTCACCAGTCAGAATAAATTCCTCATTCCAGCAACTTCAATCAGATTTTAAGAGGAGACTTAACAGTCCTTTTGCAATATCAACATATCTTCCAAACCCATACAGCAGGAGGGACAAAACAGCAGCCACAAACTCCCTTCTGTCACACTGCCAGGGTGGATAATTAAACAATCCCAGGCTAAAATTTGTCCTTTGATTTGAAACCTCTGAGCTCAGCAGATGGGGCAGAGGCTGGAGCCAGCAGGATTTGGCCAACTGTCCACAGCAACAGTGTGACTGTATTATTTCAGACAGGAAATCTTCCTAAGACCATCAGGTTTGTAATCTAGAAACTTTGAATTTGCACATGCAAGGCTTGCTTCTGGAGGTGGTGTGACTCGTTCCTTACAGCAGCTTTCTCCAATCAAGGAGTTCTGAGGCTGCAGTAGATGTGTGTGTGCACACCAAGCTCACTTTTTTCTCTTCACACAAGCACACTATCTACTGTTGGAAATTGTTGATACCACAGAAAGCAAAGTTTATTGCCACCCAAAGACATTTCACAGAATCACAGAACCATAGAATGGTTTGGATTGGAAGGGACCTTAAAGATCATCCAGTTCCAATCCCCCTGCCATGGGCAGGGACATCTTCCGCTGGACTAAATTGCTCAAGGCTTCCAAGGAGGCAGCATCAATAGCCACTCTGGGTGGTGTCTCACCATCCTCACTGCAAAGAATTTCTTCCTAATCTCCAGTCTAAATCTACCCTTCTCCAGCTTCAATTCATTCCCCCTCAGCCTGTCACTACAAGCCTTTGCAAAAAGTCCCTCCCCAGCTTTCTTGTAGCCCCCTTCAGGTACTGGAAGGCTGCTCTAAGATATTCCTGCAGCTGTCTCTGCTCCAGGCTGAGCAGTCCCAACTTTCTCAGCCTGTCTCCATATGGAGGTTCTCCATCCCTGTGATCATGTTTGGGCCCTCCTCTGGACCCATTTGTTTGATGCCCTTCTTGTGCCGGGGGCACCAGAACTGGACAGCAGTGCTCCAGGTAGGGTCAAATTTCCTATTGTCAGTCCAGCCTCACACTGGCCAGTGAGTAATGCCTCTTGATGGAACCAGCCAGATTTTTTTTTGTTTCATGTTTTAGAATGGTATTTTACTTTCTTAGTTTAGCTGCTGGTTATTGCTTGGAATCAGACATTCAAAATGTTTGAGTGTTGAGCGAAACTGGACACATTTTTCTGAGTAGTCTCAGATGTTAACTCTCTCCACTAGACCCTGTCAAACATTAAACAACCACACACAGGAGCAGGACTCTACATGTGTTCTGGTTTGTAGTGTAATGCAAGACTATAAATTAAATAATAATAATAATGTGTTAATATTAATAATAAAAGCAACAACAACAACAACAACAACAACAACAACAACAACAACAACAACAACAATAATAATAATAATTCCAATCAATTCTGTGATGTTTAATCATAACCTTTAATTGAAATGAAATTGAAATGAAGCAAACTTTTCCCCCCTCTCCTCTTTGTACTGGCATCCTGCTGGGAGAAGAGAACAGTTTATGTTCAGGGGTACACAGAAAATTCACAGGTTAATATATCCACATCTTAAAATGCAGTTAACACCTGTTTTAAAAAATCATTAGAACTTGATAGTTTGACTAAGATAGGGACTGTAAGTCCCTCTTGCAGAATTTGTTAACCTGATGTATACATTGGAATAAAGGTAAGCAACACACACAATCACTTAGTGTTTCTCTTGGTGTTACTTTCAACTGGATGATTCACATACTTCCACTTTTCTGGCTATAGAATATTTTTAGGAGTCTATTCTAAGTGGCTGTTTTAGAGGAAGAATCTGGGCTGTAATTCTCCTCAGAACTTTCCTGTATTTAAAAAGCCCCTTGGAACAAGTTATGGTTCCTTCCCATTGCTACTGAAAAAAAACCAAACAATTAGATGCCAAACGGGGCAATATTCGAATGCTTTTGCAATAATAAATATGCACATGAAGTTTGAGTATTGGCTTAGTCAAGTGTGGTGATTGAATGGGAACAGAATCGAAGACATTTCAGCCTCTTCAGTAAGCTCTCTAACTATCCCTGCAGGCACCTCCTGGTGAGCCAAGCTGCCAAACAATGAACTCAGGAACAAAAGGACAACTACTAGAAGAGACTTTTAACTCCTGTCCTTAATCCCACGGTCTGAGGAAAGTCACACAGTGGAGCATCGCTACATTTCGCCTGAAAGGTAAAGGAGGGCAGGGCAGAAACAAATTTGTTCTCATCATAGTGTCCTTTTTCGAGAGGGAAGCCAAATGGGGGTGAAGGTTGGGCTGGGTGCAAGGCTGTAGCTGTATGGTTCAAGGAGGTGCACTGAGAGACGACACAGGGGAACATGGTGAGCAGTCCTGGCATGACTGGAGAATCAGCAGATCCTGAGTCCCTGGCCCTGGGACAGCATGGAAAGAGCTGGATGAGACAAAGATAGCTCTGTGCCTTACCTGTTTATCTGAACCTTTCTCTGGGGTTGGATGGCAGCAAGAAGGACTCAAAAAGTCCAGCAGCTGCTGAAATGAAGATATGAATGTTCAGAATCTGTACTTTGGCACGATTAGGTTACTGATGGCATGATTAAGTTACTTTGGTGCACTATTTTACACCAGGATTTCCTGTATCTCATAACACATCCAACAGTTCATATTGGCCAGTTGAGAGCAACCAAGGAGTGCAATGAAAAAAATCAATGTCCAGCATAGTAAAATTAACACCAGAATGATTTGAAATGCCATGCAAAACCCTCTTCTGTTTGGTGTTATTTGTTTGTATTCTGGGGAAAAAAAGAGATGAAGAGAGAAAGAGGAACTGGAAGAAAATGCTACCTCTGAAGGTTAGCCACCATGAAGGAAAACTGTGAGGATGAAGCTGGTTGATATTTAAATGAGCTAGAGAAACAAGCAAAAAGATGGGGAATTAAGTTCAGTATTGGAAAATGCAAAAAAAGGATGGAAAAATAGAGACATTTTCTATCACTTTGAAAGACCTTTGACTGCAACAGCTCCATGGTGTCAGAATGAAATAGGCATAGAAAAGTGATCGATACCATAATACCTTTACAGCAATGAGGGTGAGTTCCCCCTTGGGAGAACCAAGTACCTTCTGCTCCAAAAGGATGTCCCAGAATTAGAGCACTCAGAGATGGGCAGGACTGAATAATCCACATCTACTCATATATGTGATCCACAGGGAGGGCAAGATTATGTTGATTAAACACAGGTACCAGTGTGGTTTTAGATGCAGTAGGAAGTACATCCTGGCCTGTATCAGATCTAATGTGACTAGCAGGATCAAGGAAGTGATTATCCCCCTTACTCAGCACTAGTGCTACCACATCTTGGGTCCTGGGTTTAGTTTTGGGGACCTCACTTATAAAAAATATTGAGGTGCTAGAGCAGGTCCAGAGAAGGGCAATGAAGCTGGTGAAGGATCTGGAGGAGCAGCTGAGGGAACTGGGGGTGTTTAGTATGGAGAAGAGGAGGCTAAGGGGAGACCTCATTGCTCTCTGCGACTCCATTAAAAGAGGTTTGAACCAGGTGGATATTGGTCTCTTCTCCATAGCATCAAGTGATAGGATGAGAAGAAACAGCCTCAAGTTGCACCAGAGAAGATTTAGGTTGGAAATTAGAAGAAACTACTTCCTTGAAGTAGTTCTCAACATCTGGAACAGGCTGCTCAGGGAGATGGCTGAATCCTCATCCCTGGAGGTGTTTCAAAGAGGCAGAGATGTGGTGTGGAGGTACACGGTTTAGCACCAGTTTTAGCAGAGTTCAGTAATGGTTGGACTTGATGGTCTTGAAGGTCTTTTCCCTCTGAAATTAGTCTATGATCTTACATTGCTAAATCTTCTCTAGTGTCCAGCTGCAGGCCAGAAGCACACAAATTTCATACGAGTCTTTTGCCATATATCACAGCTTCATGTGGCAGTTTTGGAAATATAGAATCACAGAATCACAGAATGTCAGGGAATGGAAGGGACCTCAAAAGCTCATCCAGTCCAGCTCACCTGCCAGAGCAGGATCACCTAGACCACATCACACAGGAACTCATCCAGGCAGGTCTTGAATATTTCCAGAGAGAGAGACTCCACAACCCACCTGGACAGCCTGTTCCAGTGTTGTGTCACTTTCACAGGGTAAAAAAATCCTCCTCATGTTTTCATGGAACTTCCTATGCCTCAACTTCCACCCATTGCCTCTTGTCCTGTCATTGGGCATCACCCAGCAGAGCCTGGCTCCAGCCTCTTGAATCTCACCCTTTACATCTTTATCAACATGAATGCGGTCACCTCTCAGTCTCCTCCTCTCCAAGCAGCACAGCCCCAGCTCCCTCAGGCTCTCCTTGTAAGAAAGATGTTCCACTGCCTTCAGCATCTTAGTGGCTCTGTGTTGGACTCTTTCAAGCAGTTCCCTGAGATCCTTCTTGAACTGAGGGGCCCAGAACTGGACACAATATTTCAGATGTGGCCTCGCCAGGGCAGAGTAGAGAGGGAGGAGAACCTCTCTTGACCTATTACCTACAGCCATTCTAATACACTCTAGGATGGCATTGGCCCTCCTGCAATTCAACTTGCCCAGTGTGTAGGGAGTTGAATTTCCTTTTAAATGATCTTTCTTATTTTTTGGGATGCTGCTTAGCTGCCAGAAATCCCACTCATGCCTAAACAAATTGTTGTCCTCTTTGATGCACAGATGAAGAAGATGGTTATGATGGCATTTACTGTTCTTAACAGGGACCTGATCTAATGTAAGGTGCCCCTGCCCATGGCAGGGCAGCTGGAACTGGATGATCTCTGAGGTCCCTTTCCAACCCTGACAATTCTGTGACTTGTGGAAAGCAGCTTTTAGCTAATCACTGTCTAGTAACTGTTTACCCAGTGTTTGCATGGTCTCTGTTTGCCAGAAGCCTATTAAGGGAGTTCATGATCTTGTCCTTACAGTATGTTTGAACTGTTCCATTTGACATCCCTGGCAAACAGAACACCCTTGCAGGATAATGTTGTGTCTGCCCAGCTGGAAACCATGTGATGACAAAAAGTATGGAAATGTTTCTAGGAAAATGATAAAAAGTAGTAAGAGACTAGAATTGGACTGCATTTTTTTCAACTATTTTAAAAATATATTTACTCTTTTTTTTTGCATTTTTTTATAGCTAGCTGACAGTAGAACTAAGCAGGTCATTCAGACAGCTACAGTAGTTCACATTCAGGGAGCCAGCTTCACAACTGTGAGGGCTGGATTTTCCTTTTTATCCCTAAAAAAAGAAGGGCTTAAGTTCTGATTAAATTGCTTGGGGTCACCTGCGGTGCACACAATGTCGCATTAGTAAGTAAGCATTAGTAAGTTAAATATAAGCACTGTTAGCTTTGTCTGCCCCTGTGTTCAATCACTTGTCAAGGAGCTGCACTGCCCAACTTCCCCCTAATCCTTTGTATGGTTACAGTGAATTAATCTAATACACCTGACATCCACTGCCTCTACTGCACTTTGAAGGATTTTCCATATTTACCACTGGGATTTCCTACTATTTTTAGCCCCAAATATATTGGGCAGCTTCCAGACGTGTAGCTGACCATGCTCAATGAGCTGGAGAACAGATATCCCAACTGCAGGGATGACCTGACCAGGGCAGTGTGAGCTGATGAATTAATTAATGAAAGGAAAAGAAGTCTAACAATTATTATTATACACATTTCCCAAGCTTTCCAAATTCCTTTCTGTAGTAAAGTGCCTTCACCAGTATAGCTTCACATATGGATGCTGTCTGTTCTCTCTTCTCACTCTGGTCTTCTCTATCAGCCACCACTTTAACCGCCCTTAGAATCATTAATCATAGAATCATAGAATCTGCTTGAGGAAGTCCAGCACAGAGCCACAAAACTGATGAAGGCAGTGGAACATCTCTCTTATGAGGATAGCCTGAGGGAGCTGAGGCTCTTTAATCTGGAGAAGAGAAGCCTGAGAGGTGACCTCATCCATGTTGATAAAGATGTAAAGAGTGAGAACCAAGAGCATGGAGCCAGGCTCTGCTGGGTGATGCCCAATGACAGGACAAGAGGCAATGGTGGAAATCAAGGCATAGAAAGTTCCATGGAAACATGAGGAGGAATTTTTCCCTTGTGAGGGTGACGGAAGACTGGAACAGGCTGCCTAGGGCGGGTTGCAGAATCTCTCTCTCTGGAGATATTCAAGACCTGCCTGGATGTGTTCCTGTGTGAGCTGGTCTAGGTGACCCTGCTCTGGCAGGAGGTTGGACTGGATGAGCTTTCGAGGTCCCTTCCGGCCCCTGGCATTCTGTGATTCTGTGATTAAGGTTGGAAAAGAGCTCTAAGATTATCAAGCCCAGCTGCCCTATCATCAAGTCCAACCATCAGATCATCAAGTCCATCTGTCCAGACCTTCTGCACACTGGTGTCCTGCCTCTGTGCTCAGCTGCCTTGCACCGATGGAGCTGGACACATCCCATCTGTGAGTAGCTGGCCTCCTTCCTCAGCATGACTCCTCTCTTCTTTCATGGCCCTGCTGTTAGATGTTTCCAGGTCTGCTTTTCCCATTCGTGCTGGCTTTCCCAGCTCTAATTGCAGGAGCAGACCTCACCCCAGGAGCATTCCCACAAGTCCTGGCCCCGTGTGACTGCAAAAGGACTGGGTGGATTGTTCCCAGTGTAACACAGTCTATCTGAAGTCCATGGGTTGGGAAGAGCCAGCAGCTCTGGCTAGGCTGATCTCATTATCCATCTGGCACAAACCCCACCACTACTGGTGCAGTCTCTACCTTCTAGACCTTGAAAATCCCAAACTTTTATCACTCAGTGTTTATGCCTTGTAGTCTTGCAGGGCAGGTTTTTTTCCTTTGATGAAGCAGATGGCTCCCTCTGTCCTCCCCTTTGTTTATCATATCTTGACACATGGTTCTTTCATTTGTATTTATAGTGAGATGCTTTTCTTCCCTGCAAGTGTTCAGAATCTAGATTCCCTTTTTAAAATCTCAATTTAAGCACTTGGAAATATGTCTGGGGAAGTTATTTTCCTTCAGTTTTCCTGCTTAATGGTGAGATTTCCCCATGCACAAAAGCTACATTATTTGCTTGTATTGTAGTGAAAGGCTGCAAGACTGGAACAGGAGACCAACTGAGCCATGGCAAAAGATGACAGTGGTTTTTGTGCACATACATTGCCTACAAATGCTTTTAAGTCTGCTTGAACATGTCTTGGTATTTTCCCAAACTTGACCATTCCTTCTCTATTTCTGTGAAGCAACAAATCACAGCAGGAAAATTTGAGCCTGCAGCACAACCTTCATTTAGTACTCCAATGCCTCATTGACCAGTATAGCACTGAACTTATTTCATTGTCAGTTTTATTATTTGTTTCCCTTCACACTTTCATCATTTAGTGCTCTTCTTGTATTCTCTTTGCTTTTGCTTACTTTCCTCTTCTCTGCTTCCAAATATTTAGTTTCTGCCTGTGGCAGCCGCATTAAATCTTCAGCTGGCCCAATGTAATGTCTAACATTGGGGTCAGCTTCAGAGAAAGAATTAGAGGCTGCACAATTATCTTTCCATTCTCTGTAGAATCTAGAATCACAGAATCATAGAACATTTTGGGTTGGAAGAGAGCTTAAAGATCATCTAATTCCTTTGCCATGGGCACAGACACCTTCCACTAACCCAGGTTTGCTCAAGGCCTCATCCAACCTGGTCTTGAACACCTCCAGGGAGGGAAATCCACAATCTCCCTGGGCAACCTGTTCCAGTGTCTCACCATCACCACTGTATAGAATTTCTTCTTAATCTCCAGTCTTAATCTGCCCTCCTCAAGCTTCAATCCATCCCCTCTCACCCTATTACTACGAGCTCTTGTAAAAAGTTCCTCCCCAGTGTTCATTCTATCACCTGATGCTAGGGAGAAGAGACCAACACTCACATGGCTGCAACTTCCTTTCAGGGAGTTGTAGAGAGCAATGTGGTCTCCCCTCAGCCTCCTCTTCTCCAGTCTAAATGAACCCACATTCCTCAGCTGCTCCTCACCAGCCCTGTTCTCCAGCTTTGTCATTTTTCTTTAGACACACTCCAGCACCTCAGTGTCTATTGTGGAGTGAGGGAGCCAAACCTGCACCCAGTACTCAAGCTGTGATATCACCAGTGCCAAGCACAGGGGCGCAACCTCTTCCCTGGTCCTGCTGGCCACACTATTCTTGATGCAGGCCAGGATGCTGGTGGCCTTCTTGGCCACCTGGGCACACTGTTGGCTCCTGTTCAGAAGACTGTCAACAGAGATGATGAGAAAAATGTGGCCAGAAGTATTTCTGAGCAGAACTCAGGGCCAGGGTGTGTTACACACCTCTGAACATGGAGAGAAGAAATTCTTGATTTATGTGTCTGGGGTGGCAGTAATCTCCCCACAGCTGGGTGTGTACATCTGAGCTGGTTGTTAGGACTGCCTGTACTGCCAGTGGTGAGCAAGGTAGGAAGACTCCAGTCTCCAGGGCTTGAGTGCAAGTGAGCTTGCATGAGGGACAAAGGTCTGCAGGAACCTGCAGAGTCAGCCAGGTGAACAAAGCCAGCAGTGCTTTGCACTTAGGGGGATCCACTCCTGAAAAAACTTCTTTGTGTGCCTGTGCTATCTCAGTTACCTCTGTGTTTGCCTCAGGTCACCAGAGATTTTGGACAGATGTTTAGTAAGTGCCTGACTTGCATCAAAATCACACTGTAAGTCCATGTGTTAGCCTTTGAGTCTCACTGTCAGGGCAAGGCCATACCATCCTGGGACTGCAAGCAGTGATGTCCAGACTGGCAAAGACCAAGTGAGCTCCAATCTGAACAGAAGGATGATCACATCAACACTGGTGGTGTCTCAGTGAGAGAGGAAGCCAGCATGGCTGCACAGCTGCAGGGCTGGGCTTGCTACACCCTGTGCAGAGGTGATGGATGTCCTGTGAGAGGCTACCATCAGCTCCATGGAAATCATAGAATCATAGAATGGTAAGGTTGGAAGGGAGAGCAAGGATCATCCAGTTCCAACCCCCTGCCATAGGCAGGGACACCTCCCACTAGTACAGGTCACTCAAGGCCTCCTCCAACCTGGCCTTGAACACCTCCAGGGAGGGAGGAGCCACAACCTCCCTGGGCAACCTGTGCCAGTGTCTCACCACCCTCACTGCAAACAACTGCCTCCTAACATCCAGTCTAAATCTCCCCTCTGACAGTTCAAACCCATTGCCCCTTGTCCAGTCATTGCAAGACCTTGTCAATAGTCCCTCCCCAGCCTTCCTGTAGGCCCCCTTCAGATACTGGAAGGCTACTATAAGGTCTTCTGGAAGCCTTCTCTTCTCCAGGCTGAAGAGCCCCAACTCTTGTAGCCTGTCCTCATAGCAGAGCTGCTGCAGCCCT
>WBNM01030691.1:0-16699 GCA_013399055.1 Ramphastos sulfuratus
GATGTGCTGCTGAGGGCCATAGTCCTTGGTCAAGTTAGGAATGGTTGGACTCTGAAAGGTCTTTTCCAACCCAAACAACTCTATGACTCTAAGAAACAGTTTAAGCTTTGTAAAGGGACATGAGCCATTGTTTGAAGGTCTGGTGGATGTTTTGAATGGCACAGAGCAGATTGGGCCAACAATGCTCACCACCAGCACACTGTGTTATTTACCACCATCTCCCTCATTTGCAAGTATGATAGCTCTCGAGTCAGCCCCAACTTCAGCACCGCCTGTTTTCCTCCAGACAGCTTTTATCTCATTAAAAAAAGGTGCTTCGTTATCACAATGACATCAATCTCCATCTGATGGACTGCAGAGGTACTTCTTATAAGGCTCATACTCTTAATTTTAGGTTAGCAGTTTGGGATATTACTTTGACTACTTCTATTTTGCATGCATATCTATTTCTAAATGTCATTGATAGGAAAGAAATCATAGAATGGGAAGGGACTTCCAGAGATCAAGTCCAAGCCCCCTGCCAAAAGCAGGATCCCCTAGGGTAGTCTGGACAGGTTGCTCTTTCTGTGGGAGTGGTTTGAATTACCTGCCTCAAGGATCACCACAGAATGGTAAGAGTTGGAAGGGACTTCCAGATATTATCAATTCCAAATCCCCTGCCAAAGTAGGATCACCTTGCACAGGTCACACAGGAACACATCCAGATGAGTTTTGAAAATTCTCCAGAGAAGGAGACTCCACAACCTCTCTGGGCAGCCTGCTCCAGGGCTCTGTGACTCTTAAGTAAAGAAATTCTTCCTCATGTTGAGGTGGAACTTCCTGTGCTGCACTTTGTATCAGCTGCCCCTTGTCCCAAGCCCTCAAAGGGTGTTCCACCCATCTCAGTGAAGCCCAAGGACATCTACCCAGCTAGGCAGACATTACTGAGTAAGGACATTCCCTGAGCTGCTGCTTTTTAAACTATGCTGTAATACAAAAGAACCAAGTTCCACATTAAGTTGCATTAATGCAATGCCTTAAGATCAAGACTTCTACCTCATCCTGCTCTTGCATACTGGGAAACCATCGCCTGAATTCCAGACAAAGATCTCAGACTTGAAAGGCAAAGCCTACAGGAAATTTGTGTGTTGTGAAGAACAGCATTCACTCCTGAAGAAGAACTGAAGGCCTCAAAATCTAGAATTATAGAATGGTTAGGTTGGAAGGGACATCAAAGATCTAGTTCCAACCCCCTGCCATAGGCAGGGACACCTCCCACTAGAACAGGTTGCTCAAGGACTCATCCAACCTGGTCCTGAACACCTCCAAGGAGGTTGTGGAGCACAGAATCAGATAATGTGATCAAATGCAGCCTGATCTAGTTGGAGGTCTCCCTGCTGACCTTTAGGAGTCCCTTCCAACCCAATGCAATCTGTGAATCTGTAAATACCTGAAGAATGGGTGGCAAGAAGGTGGTGCCAGGCTCTTTTCAGTGGTGCCCTGTGATAGGGTGAGGAGCAGTGGATACAAACAGGCACGCAGGAAGTTCCATCTCAACAAGAGGAAAAACTTCTTTACTGTGAGGGTGCTGGAGACTGGAACAGGCTGCCCAGAGAGGTTGTGGAGTCTCCTCTGGAGACTTCCAAAACCTGCCTGGACACATTCCTGTGTGACCCGTCCCAGGTGATCCTGCTTTGGCAGGGAGGTTGGACTTGATGATCTCTGGAAGTCCTTTCCAACCCCTATCCTTCTAAGATTCTGTGAAATGGTACCTGGATAAACTTCACCAGTTCTATTTAAGACACTTTTTAAAAAAATCATTAATTAACACCTCCACAATGTACAACTTAGTTTTCCCATGGCAAGCTCTGTTACATAAACATTCACCTGCTTTCTCCCTCAATTGCACTATATTTTTAAAGCAATTATGAATTCTGATTTTATCCTACTTCTATTTTGATGGCTTGTAACAGATGGCAGAATTATTGAGTTTGTTTGCAGTTTACTGCATACCTAAATTACAGCCATGTTTAACACTGAGAGAAGAGCAGGAGGAAGGCAGTGCCCTGGCTGCTTTCCCTGGGGCTGAAGCAGAGATCATTGAGCTCCTCCTCAGCACCTGCAGCTCCTGCCATGGACCAGCAGAAAGGCAGGGCACTGAAAACTCCTAGACTGGAAAAAGCAACAAGGCAAACCATTAATGGATTGGAAAGAGCAGCACTGCTCTGGAGACCAGAGGAGACTGCACAGAGTTTGCATGGCTCAGGAAAACATAAAAGTTGGCCCAGTTCCTCCATTGCAAGAGGCTCAAAGAAAGAAATTCACCTAGCAGACCAGAGCTAGCTGAGCAGCTGTCCAGCCTGACCATGAGTGCCTCCAGGTTGGGGCCCCCCACCACCTGCATGGGCAACCTGTTGTAGTGTTCCACCACCCTCATGGTAAAGAACTTGTTCCTAACATCCAATTTCAGTCTGCTCTTTGATTTCAAACCATTGTCCCTCATCCTATCTTTGCAGGCCTTTCCAAACAGTCTCTCTCCATCCTTCTTGAGGCTCCTCTCAGGTACTGGAAGGTTGCTATTAGGTCTCCCCAGAGCCTTCTCTTCTCCAGACTGAACAGCCTCTACTAACTCTCTCAGCCTGTCATTGTAGGAGACAAATGGGAGGAGGAAGGTCTGAGAAGAGATATCTACAACTACACAAAAGGAAGTTGTAATGAGGTGGGGGTCAGTCTGTTCTCCCTAGAGCAAATGGCCTCAGTTTGTGCCAGGAGAGGTTTAGGTTGGATATTAGGAGAAAATTCTTGACTGAAAGAGTGGTCAGGGATTGGAACAGGCTGCCCAGGGTGATGGTGGAGTCAAAATGCTACAAAAACTGTTCAAATGTGGCACTTTGGGACATGGTTCAGTGTCCATGGTGCTGTTGGGTTGATGGTTGGACTTCATCTTAAGAGCTCTTTTTCAACCTTAATGATTGTCTGACTCTGTTCTCTGATTCTATGCCAGGAAACAGCACTAAAGAAAGAACTCTCAATATTTAATCAACCACTTTCCTTTACTAGCTTATGGTAACACAGGAAAATGCTGACAGGAGTCCCACCTAGCTCCTCAGGGCTGGAAGACAGGAATCAAGATTACCAAAGCAGGAAAAAACAGAGACATGCCAGAACAAAACCTCCCAAACCCAAACCAAAAGCAGCAATTGCTCACTTGGTATCAGCATGGAATGGAATGGAATAATTCATACTCAAAATGTAGTCAAGCAATAACTGATTGTTGCCTTTCAGCTGTTCTGAACAACTTCATTATCATCTTTGCTGTGATGGGTGCAGGAGTGATGCAGGCTTTACTCTCCAGCCATCTTTTATGGTGCTTTTGGTTGTTGAAGTGAATACTCCCAATTCAATAAAGCAAGCTGAACCAAAGGTAGCTAAAGATTTTTCCTTCTGCAGTGATTTTCACAGCATGTCAGGGGTTGGAAGGGACCCAAAGAGCTCATCCCGTCCAAGCCTCCTGCCAGAGCAGGAGCAGACAATCCAGCTCAGGGCACACAGGAACACATCCAGACAGGCCTGCACAGGCTCCAGAGAAGGAGACTCCACAACCTCTCTGGGCAGCCTGTGCCAGGGCTCTGGCACCCTTCCAGTCAAGAAGTTGCCCCTTGTGTTGAGCTGGAACCTCCTGTGCTGCAGCTTCCATCCATTGCTCCTTGTCCTATCCCAGGGAGCAGTGAGCAGAGCCTGTGCCCTCCCTCCTGACCCCCAGCCCAGATCTTGTTTCCAAAACACTACGTATACATTACTGGACATATTTACATCCATAGAATGGTTTAGGTTGGAGTGCACCTTAGAGACCATCCAGTTCCAACCCCCTGCCATGGGCAGGGACACCTCCCACTAGAACAGGTTGCTCAAAGCCTCATCCAACCTGGCCTTGAACACCTCCAGGGAGGGGGCATCCACTGATTTATTTTACAGATATTTTCTGCTGAATTATCTTACAGATTCATTTTCACTTTTGAAGCACAGGATAAAAGAAAGTGAGAGCCTGTTACAGGCTTCACATTTCCTGACTTTTAAGTCCAGTTATTATAAATACATTTATTAATTTACTTATACTGCCACTTTGGAATTACATTTAGTATCACAGAATCACAGAACATGCAGGTTGGCAAAGCCCCTCAGGGTCACCAAATCCAACCTAGAACCCTACTCTACAAGATTCACCTTAAACCATAGCCCTAAGCACCACATTCAGATGACCCTGAAATACATCCAAGGGTGGGTGACTTAACCTCAGAGCACAGATCTAATTTGCCCTTCTAAAACACTGAATTCCTGGTAATTCCATGAGAAAAAATGCAATTCTAGGAAATTAATTTTTCAGCCACCTACTGTTTACTCAGGCTGCTCAAAGAAACCATACCAAGTTACACAGGCAATGGGGTAAAAATAGACATAATTGTTTAAATGATTATTTGCCCTTCAAAGGCTTTATATTCCTGATGGATGATAAATCACTTCTATTTTGTGACTGAATCCAATTAACACATCTATAAATAAGCTAGAATTGCTAATTTGGATTTTCTGGTGCAAATGCCAATAATATGGAGGCAGAGGTCTAATCTGAAACCATCTTTGCAAGTTGCATGTTCATGTAACAGAGATAATCACAGAATCACAGAGAACATCTGGTTGAAAGAGATCTCAAAGCTCATCCAGCCCAACCCTCAACCCAGCACTGCAGGGTCAACACCAAACCATGTCTCTAAGCATCAGGTCCACATACTGCTGAAACACCTCCAGGGATGGTGACTCCAGCACTGCCCTGGGCAGACCATTCCAATGTTTAAGAACCCTCTCGGTGAAGAAGCACCCAGCCTGAACCTCCCCTGGTGCAGCCTGAAACCATTTCCTCTGGTCTTGTTGCTTGGCACCAAGGAGCAGAGACTGCCCTCTCCTCGCTCCACCTTCCCTTCAGGACATTGTAGAGAGCAATGAGGTCTCCCCTCAGCCTCCTCTTCTCCAGCCTGAACATTCCCAGCTCCCTCAGATGCTCCTCACAGCCCAGGTGCTCCAGGCCCTTCTCCAGCCTTGTTACCCTTCTCTGGACACACTCCAGCACCTCAATGTCCCTCTTGTAGTGAGGACTCCAGAACTGAACACAGCACTCGAGATGTGGCCTCACCAGTGCTGAGTGCAGGACGATGATGACCTCCCTGTGCCTGCTGCCCACCCTGTCTCTAACCCAAGCCAGGATGCCATTGGCTTTGTTGGCCACCTGGGCACACTGCTGACTCATCTTCAGTCAGCTATCAACCAGCACCCTGAGATGCACAACTTCAAATTGTACTGTACTCACCCACACCATCATCAAAGAGCTGCTTCTATGATACTGGTTGCAGGCCGATACAATATTGCCTCAAGGTTTTAATGCAATACAAATTGCATCAAATACAAACACAAATTACAGAATTCTTTAAGCTGCTGCAGATTTCTAATTTTCTTTCTCACTTTTTTCCCTTAACTGCTGCTTTTAAAAGCTGCTTTTAAAAGCTGCTGCTTTTACCACAGGGTGGTGGTAAAGTGATTTAAGGCTTCTGAACTGCTCTCTCCCCCTCCAATAACACAGACCCTCAAATCAAATAATAGTGATCTTGCACTTCGAAGAGATAATTGCAGTTTATAAAGATATTTTTGTACATATCTCAGCTCTTTTGTCCACAGAGGAGCAGAATATATTTGTTGATTGACTTGCAACAGTGTTTCGATGAGGCGATGACTGTTGCCGGCATCGACGCGTAACAGGCTGTCATTTTTCATGCCAACCAAAGAAATTCACTAGCAGATTAATATCTGTAAGTTTGGATGTAAAAGAGCTTGTTAAATATGCTCCCAGAACGGTCAATTTGCTCATTTAATTGACTCAGTACTCTTGGCTACTTTTCTTAATTGGGTGAGCAGCTAGAATAGATAATGCAGCATCAGGATAAAATTACACGCTGCGTAAATTCTGCTACCCAGTTCATGCTCAAGCAGTTCAGAATGAAGCACATTTCAATTATGTCATTTAAAAAAAAAAAAATCAAACCCACCATGTTTTGGTGACATTAAGTCTCCCTTTAACTGCTCCTACCATGGCAAAAAACCAAACTCAACAATGGAATAATGGTTAAATTTAAAGTAAGTTAGCACTTGCTCTGGATTGAAATGCAGTCAGGGCAACCCCAAGTAGCATTAAACTCTACCCACTGAAGACAAGAGGTGACAATCATAGCCTTAAGTCATTTTGGTTTGCATTTGTACTCTAAAAAATATAAATAAATATCCAGTGAATTTTATATATACCTTTTTTTTAATATCACAAGATGTTAGGGGTTGGAAGGCACTTCTGGAGATCTTCTGGTCCAACTGGAAGCACAGGTCACACAGGAACACAACCAGACAGGGCTGGAAAGGCTCCAGAGAAGGAGACTCCACAACCTCCCTGGGCAGCCTTTGCCAGTGCTCTGGGACCCTTCCAGTCAAGAAGTTCTTGCTCATGTTGAGGTGGAACTTCCTGTGCTGCAGTTTCTATCAATTTCCCCTTGTCTTATGCCAGGGCACAAGTGAGCAGAGCCTGTCCCTGCTCTCCCACCCCCAGCCCTCAGATATTCAGAAACATTGATTAAATCCCCTCTCAGTCTTCTCTTCTCCAGACTAAGGAGCCCCAGGTTTCTCAGCCTCTGCTTATCAGTCAGTGCTCCAGTCCCTTCAGCATCCTTGTAGCCCTCCCTTGGACTCTCTCCAGTAGATCCCTGTCCCTCTTGACCTGGGTACCCCAGAACTGGATGCAAGATTCCAGGTGGGGTCTCAGTAGGGCAGAGTAGAGGTGGAGGGCAACCTCCCTCTATCTTCTGGACACATTTCTCTTAATGCCCCCCAGGATCCCATTTGCCTTTCTGGCCACCAGGGCACATTGCTGTCCACCAGCACTCCCAGGTCCTTCTCCAGGGGGCTGCTTTCCAACAGATCAACTCTCAGCCTGTACTGGTGCAGTTTATTATTCCTTCCCGGGTGCAGCAGTCTGCACTTATCCTTGTTGAACCTCATATCTCTCTTCTATCACAGCATGACAAACTTACCAAAATATCTCTCAGAAACTGCAAAGTTCAAGTTTAAAAAAAAAAAAAAAAGGAACTATTTAAAAATATCAAATTACATCAAGAGATGGCAGAAAGGTGGTGAAAAAGGCAACCTAGAAAGAAATAAAAAAAGCATCCTCTAGACACTAAGCAGCAGAGCAATTACTGAAATACTGTCTCTCATGCTATTACCTAGACAGATTTGGCTTTCTCAGATAATGGGAAGAAAATATTGTGATCCTAGAAAACATTATCAGATGCAGACAGTATCAAAGCCACCAGAACACCTCCTAATCTGCTTTATTGCCCTGGAAATTAAGCAGGAGAGACCATCATTCCTCTGCTGGGGAAACAGTAAAGTCACACCTGAGGGGATGTTTCTGACCACAAATCATTGGCTCCCCAGGGAGGGGGTTGAATCCCCTTCCCTGGAAGTGTTTAAAGAGGCAGAGATGTGGTGCTGAGGGACATGGCTTAGCACCAGATTTGGGAGAGTTAGAGAATGGTTGGAATCAATGATCTTAAAGGTCTTTTCCAACTGTAATAATTCTACAATTCTATGAACAATTCTGTGAGTCCATGAGACTGGATGTTAGGAACAGGTTCTTTACTATCAGGGTGGTGGAACACTGCAACAGGTTGCCTGAGGAGGTGATTGGAGCCCCATGTCTGGAGATATTCAAGGCGAGGCTCAGCAGGGCTCTGAGCAACCTGATCTAGCTGAGGATGTCCCTGCTGACTGCAGAGGAGGTTGGTCTGGACCACCCTTGGAGGTCTCTTCCAACCCAGACCATTCTATGATTCTATGATTCTATGATTCTATGATTCTCTGATTCTGTGATCAAGCCAAGCTGCCTCTGTTCCTGGAGGACCTTCTCCTGCAGGAAAGACTCACAGAAGCATCTTCTCAATCATCCTTCTTGACAGAAGCACACTCAGTGGGAGTACCTAACCTTCTCCTGAGCTCAAGCTCTGTTAACCACTTAACCACAGGATGTTTAACAACATCACCTTGCTAAAAGGGGCTGCTACACCACGGGCAAGTACCCCTGGCCATGGTTAAGTGCTGTCAGATGTACCTGCTTAGAGAGCATCAGGGATTCCAGATGCACAAAAGGAAACCCACGATGGGGTCTAAGGCATCATAGCTAACCTCATGCATTTTTTTTCCTCCCCACCTTCTGAAACAGTTTGGCTGGAAGGCATTTTGTACCTTCTCCAGCTAGGCTTTAAAAAACAAAAACAATAATAATATATCAGAAGAATAAAACTAGAATAATAGTAACACTATTACAATAAAAATTAAAATAATAAAAATCAAAATATACAAATAAAAAGAAACTTTAAAATAAAAACATAATTGTAATAATAATAGTAGTAATAGATAATAATAATAATAATAATAATAATTCCCTGAATACCAGACTATTGTCACAAACAGATTTGCTTGGCTGAAACACCCAAAATTCTTTAAATAGAAAATAAAATAAAGGGAAACATTTGAGAGTAGCCCTACACAGCATACTTGGTTTGCTTTGGTTTACTTTTGGTTTTCCTTCCCTCTTGCATATAACCCCTATTACGAACAAAGCAACCTGTTCCTCCTAAAAATAATGAAAAAAAAAAAAAACCAAACCACAAATTGCTATCACTATTTCTATTTTTAAGCCTCAGCAAAATTCCATCATGGTAATTGGCTTGCAAGCACACAGAAAGAAAATCAGAGAACAGCACAGCCCAACACAGCTTGGATCCCAGATAACCCCAAACAAACTGGCCTGCTCATGCAATCAGGTCCTTACTTGGTGGAGATCCCCATGGAATCTGAAGGCTGTTTCTCATCCATCAGACCTAAAACCCTCCACACCAGAAGGTCTGAACACCAGCGAGATGCTGGTCCCCTCCTAGACTCAAGGTATATTTCAAAGTGCTCTCTAGTTCAGAACTGAAAGGGTTGAACATATGCATGAAGTGAAAACGTGGCTGGTACTGAAGTGAAAAGATTGAGGAGTCCTCTATGCATCACAGCTCAACTACTTCAAAACATCATTTGAATACTCCTACAATTAAAAAAAAAAAAGGACAGAAAGAAAGAAGAAAAAAAAAATCATTTACATTTCCCAACCTTCTGCTGGTAACTATTTCTTTTGGTAAAATTCTGTATTTGAAGTTGTTTTCTTTTTCTGGGAGCTGAGCGTTGGCAGAGTGTTCCAAGCCTGTCACTTCAGTGCAGCTCAGCTTTTCATTTCATTGATCTAAATTGGCAAATTCCTACACTCAAAATGCTAACAGGAATGGAGTTTTGGGTGCCAGTGTGCTAAAACTTCAGAACTATTTCACAACAGCCTGAGCATTTTATGGGAAACTTTTGTCTGGGCTTCCCCAGCTACTCTAACTGACGGAGATTTTCCCTGCATGTATTTATAGACTCATAGAATGGTTTGGGTTGGAAGGGAACTTACAGACCATCTACTTGCAATCCCCACACANGCCTTGAGTGACCTGTGCTAGTGGGAGGTGTCCCTGCCTATGGCAGGGGGTTGGAACTGGATGATCCTTGAGGTCCCTTCCAACCTTACCATTTTATGATTCTATAAGAGCTTTGAGAGACCACTACAACACAAGAGGTCTCTTCCAGCAACAAGAAGAAAGAAGGCTACAACAACCAGAAGAACAGGAGGAGCAACAAGACCGGACCTTGGGACCAGAGAGACATCTTTGGGACCCTCGCATTGAAGGTAGCTATAGGACCTCTTCCCCATTCCTCTCTTCACTTTACTTTTCCCCTTTCTCTTCTCACTCTTCTCTGTTTCGTTATATTTAGTTATCTGGCCAAACAATAAAGTTCCACTGCTGATTGCAGTAAAACCCCCTGGCGTGAGTTGCCTGTGTTTGGCACTTTGAGATCACACTAAGGAACCAGGACGAGTACCCTGTTGGGACTGTGACAGTTGCTCAAAGCCTTGTCCAACCTGGCCTTGAACCCCTCCAGGGAGGGGGCATCCACAGCCTAATTGGTTCACAGATGCACAGAGCCTTCACTTGCAGGTGAAGCCTCTGGTTCTGTGTCTTAGTTACTAAAACTGCTGAATTCAGGCAAACCCACTTCACTTCCAGTAGGCAGAAGGGTTACAGAGCAGCACTTTCAGAAGCACTGAGTCCTCTGTTTTCAGATGAGCACAGAGTCACAGCAACATGCAGGTTGGCAAAGCCCCTCAGGGTCACCAAGTCCAACCTAGAACCTGAACCCTGCTCTGCAAGATTCACCTTAAACCATAGCCCCAAGCACCACATCCAAACCACCCTGAAGCACAGGCAGGGTGGGTGACTCCACCACCTCCCTGGGCAGCTCATTCCAGTCCCTGACCACTCTCTGCATGGAAAATCTTCTTCCTAATGTCCAATCCAAACCTCCCCAGCCTCAGCTTGAGGCCATTCCCCCTTGTTCTGTCTCCAATTACCTGTGAGAAGAGATCAGCAGCAGCCTCTCCACAATGTCCCTTCAGGTAGCTGCAGAGAGCAATGAGGTTTACCCTGAGCCTCCTCTTCTGCAGGCTGCACACCCCCAGCTCCCTCAGCCTCTCCTCACAGGGCTGTGCTCCAGGCCCCTCCCCAGCCTTGCTGCCCTTCTCTGGGCACCTTCCAGCACCTCAACAAATCTCTTGAATTGAGGGGCCCAGAACTGGACACAGCACTCAGGCTGTGCCCTGACCAGTACTGCTGGTAATCAGGTAGAAGAAGTACAGAATCCACTCAGCCCAAACTGGCCTTCTAGAATCCTCCACCCCTGCCACCCTCAGCCTGCCTAAGGGTAGGCGGAAACCTCCCCCTCCAGCTGGGCCTGCAAGGCCTCAGCGGCTCAACTGCCTGCTCACCAACGCCCCCCCGGGGAGGAGAAGGGGAAGACACCAAGCCAGGCGCTACCTTTTAAGCTGTGATACAGAAAAGGAATAAAGTAGCAATATTACCGTGTCCTGGGGCAAGATGGTGCCTATGGTTTTGTTGAAGGGGGATCTATGATCCCTCAGACCACCACATCTGGTAGAGTATTTCTTGTGTTTGCACTCTGGTTGTAAGAACAAAATACAGGGATAGTTTAACTGGTCACAAAAATCATATTCGAGTCTTTGTCCTAAAACATTATCTGGTTGGGTGGGCAGAGGCCAATGGGATGAGATTGAATAAGGCTAAGTGCAGGGTTCTACACTTTGGCCACAACAACCCCAAGCAGTGCTGCAGGCTGGGGACAGAGTGGCTGGAGAGCAGCCAGGCACAGAGGGACCTGNTAGTGCCATGGTCTGGTTGATTGGCTGGGGCTGGGTGCTGGGTTGGGCTGGATGAGCTTGGAGCTCTCTTCCAACCTGTGATCATATGATTCTATGATTCTATGATTCTGCGATTCTGCGATTCTGCGATTCTCTGATTTCCTTCACTCTTCACAAGAGTCCACTGCTGTGGTTTGGGGGATGCAAAAGAAGACAGAATCCCAAGGAAACCGAGAGGATATTAGCTCCATCTGAAATGTCACTGAAAGCTGTCGCCTGTCACACGGGGAAGTTGCCAAGTTAAAAATAGAAACTGCTCTTCTGACTACAGCTGTGAGCTGCATTTCACTGACTGGGTTGGCTTTCATCTCTTTTATATTTTATTTAAAAGGACAAATCCATTGGGGGAAAAAAAAACAAACACGAAACCCAAAAGAGAAACCAACCCAACCCAACCCTAAGTTTGTAAAGTGTTACCTGTTTCAGAACACCAAAACCTGCAGTGCTGACTGCACAGAGAAATTAAAAGCAAGCCAGCATCTTGCAATGCATCTTCTCAGCAGTAGCAGGTCAGCAGAAAGCACTGCTGCTGCTTTTCTCACTCTGGCAGTAAAGCAGAGAGAGGCAGAAAACTGAAGAAGTAGCTTTAACAGATGCCCATCAGAGATGCTCAGGTGCTAAATGGGGCTGGTCTGCATGGGTTGGAATCCACTTTCAGTGTCCAGGGAGTGGACACTGGACCTAATAATGACCTACCAGTACCTGCAGGGGTGTACAACAATGATGAAGAGAGACTATTTCCAAAGGCCTGCAGTGACAGGATGAGGGACAATGGCTTCAAACCAGAGAAGATATGGATTGGGTGTTAGGAACAGGTTCTTTACCATGAGGCTGGTGGAACACTGGAACAGATTGTCCAGGGAGGTAGTTGGGGTCCCATCCCTGGAGATATTCAAGGTGAGGCTCAACAGGGCTCTGGGCAACCTGATCTAGTGGAGTATGTCCCTGCTGAGTGCAGGGGGGTTGGACTTCTGTGATTCTGTGATACTAAGATGAGTGTCACCATTCATTTGGTTACACTATGCACATAGCTGTCTGTATACAACTCAACATTACCCTAAAGCCATAGAATAATCTGGGCTGGAAGGGACCTCCAAAGCTCATCCATTCCAACCCCTTCTGCAGTCAGCAGGGGCATCCTCAACTAGTTCAGGTTGCCCAGAGCCCTGTTGAGCCTCACCTTGAATATCTCTAGGGATGGAGCCCCAATTACCTCCCTGGGCAACCTGTTGCAGTATTTTTAAAGGCCTCATCCAACCTGGTCCTGAACATCTCCAGGGATT
This sequence comes from Ramphastos sulfuratus, assembly GCA_013399055.1. Lineage (NCBI taxonomy): Eukaryota > Metazoa > Chordata > Aves > Piciformes > Ramphastidae > Ramphastos > Ramphastos sulfuratus. The sequence goes on from WBNM01030691.1 coordinate 12,709, forward strand.
CTGTGCTCCACAACATTCCTGGGCAACCTGTGCCAGTGTCTCACCACCCTCACTGCAAACAACTTCCTCCNCTGCAGCCCTCTGAGCATCTTTGTGGCCTCCTCTGGACTAGCTCCAACAGTTCCATGTTCTGCTTGTGTTGGGGGCTCCAGAACTGCACACAGTTCTCCAGGAGAGGTCTCAAGAGATCAGAGCAAAAGGGGATGATGCATAATTTTGAAGGTCTCCTCCAACCAGACAGATTCTGTGATTCTGTGACTTGAGCTCATGGTCACTTGCCCATCTCAAAAGAGACATCTCTCCCCTGCAGGAAGGATTATTTATTGGTACCTGAGACTCTGCTGGTCCAGCTCCAGGAGTGAAAGCAACACATCCAGAGAAGCCATACCTCAGAGAATCTTGTGTGCACTACTCTCTCTGTAGGTCATCTACAATACCCTTTAAGTGTGTATTTCCTTTGATGTACACTGTTAAAACTAATGAGAACACTGAAAAACTCCTGAGAACAAAGGAAAACAGAGGCCCTGAGGGGTCTGCACTCACCCCTGGTGAAAGCAGTGACTACCACAGAGTGAGTTGCCTGAACCACAACAGGAAGCCTCCTGAAAAGGAGATAAAGGATGCATGCAATTTAATTGGAACACTGCCATGGTGAAGTTTGGCTTATATATATTTTAATCAGAGCTTCTGAAAAAGCTTCAAAGAGCCTACACTGTCCAATTTAATTAGCAATTTGTTAGAGAGACACCAGGGTCGCTTTGAAATTCTGCCATCTGATAAGGAACAAGCACATTGGGTCTGAGGTGCTGTGCAAACCACAAACACACTGCTCCAGGCCTTCATGCAAAAGGAAAACCTCCTACCCTTGCAAACTGGGCTGCAGCAAAGGAATTGTGGCCAGCAGGTCCTCCTCCTCTACTCTGTTCTGGTGAGACCTCATCTTGAGTACTGCCTTCAGTTTTGGGCTCCCCAGTTTCAGAGGGACAGGGATCTGCTGGGGAGGGTCCAAGGGAGGGCTGTGAGGATGATGAGGGGACTGGAGCACTGCCTGATGAGGAGAGGCTGAGGGACCTGGAGCTGCTTAGTCTGGAGAAGAGAAGACTGAGAGGGGATTTAATCAATGTTTATATATCTCTGAGGGCTGGGGGTCAGGAGGGGTGGACAGGCTCTGCTCACTGCTGCCTGGGATAGGCCAAGGAGCAATGGATGGAAGCTGCAGCACAGGAGGTTCCAGCTCAGCACAAGGGGCAACTTCTTGACTGGAAGGGTCCCAGAGCCCTGGCACAGGCTGCCCAGAGAGGTTGTGGAGTCTCCTTCTCTGGAGCCTTTGCAGGCCTGTCTGGATGTGTTCCTGTGTGCCCTGAGCTGGATTGACTGGTCCTGCTCTGGCAGGGGGGTTGGACTCAGTGGATCACTCCTGACATCCTGTGATCCTGTGAGAGAGGGGATTCTGCCAATCTGCTCTGCTCTGGTCAGGCCTCACCTGGACTTGTGTGTCCAGCTCTGGGGCCTCCCACACAAGAGACATAGACCTACTGGAGTGGGTCCAGAGAAGGGACACCAGAATGATCAGAAGGGCTGGGACATTCCTGCTATGAAGCCAGGCTGAGAGAGTTGGGGCTGCTCAGCCTGGAGAAGAGAAGGCTCCAGGGAGATGTTAGAGCTGCATTTCAGTACCTGAAGAGGACCTACAGGAAGGCTGGGGAGGGACTGTTTAGAAGGGCTTGGAGTGATAGGATGAGGAGCAATGGTTTGAAACTGGAGCAGGGCAGATTCAGGATGGACAGCAGAAGGAAGTTCTTCACAACAGCAGTGGTGAAATACTGGAACAGGCTGCCCAGGGATGGAGCTGAGGCCCCATCCCTGGAGATATTCAAGGTCAGACTCAATGTGGCCCTGCGCAGCCTGATCTAACTGGAGCTGTCCCTGCTGACTGCAAGGGGATTGGACAAGATGAACCTTCCAGCTCGATGCAATCTGCTTTACCCTCTTCTATCCCAGCTTTTTCTTCTTTTAAGCTGAGCTTAGAGCAGGACCTGACCCAGGAGGTCCAGCTGCAAACGGGTCAAATTATGGGAAGTCAAGATTGATTATTTCACTTCTCAGTGGGCAGATCTGGTTCTGTAAGGGAAGGGTGGTTCATAATTCAACATCCTAAGCCCTGATTTAACAACAAAGAATCTGCCATTTCCAAATTAAGTCCTTCAATTTAAATGCAGCGACAGCCTTGACATAAACTCAGCCTTAAATGTCCCAGCCAGTACTAGATCAGCCTGCAGTGACAGCTCTGTGGCTTTCTGAGAAGCAGTGAACTGCACAGGTCAAACTGGAAGAGCTGGAACAGCTCACAGGGCAGCATTTACTCACATCCAGTTTCAAATAAATCAGATTTATAAATTAAAAATGGAAGTTGTTTCAGTCTGCTGTAGCTTTCCCCCTCTTTGGAGACAAAGCTGAAATAAAATCCTGTCAAGATCATCAATTAGTTTGGCAGTCATTGCAACGAGGGGAAAAAATAGAGATGCAGCAATTTTAAGAGTGAGAAGATACAGGATAGCTTCCTGCTTCTGACACTCCACTTGAAATTAGATTTTCCCTGTCATCTAATACCTCAAAAATAGGCAGTTCAAGGATGCATTCCCTACTCACCTCAAAATTTTTCCCTCTATCATTACCTTTCTAAAGCAGCTTCTTTTAAAGGCGAAAGACTCCCTGCAGATGGTAGCACAAACTAGAGGTTGACCCCTTGTAAGTGGGCAGCAGGTGGAGAGAGAAGATTCTGCCATTGGGATAAACTTTGAAGGGGAATCCTTCAAACCACAACATTTGCTCTGGTGAGACCTCACCTGGAGTACTTTGGGGCCATCAGCAGAGGAAGGACATGGATCTGACGGAGAACGGCTCAGAGGAGGCCACGGAAATGCTCAGGGGGTTGGGACAGCTCTGCTATGAGGACAGGCTGAGGGAGCTGGGGATGTTCAGCCTGGAGAAGACAAGGCTCCAGGGAGACCTAAGAGCATCCTGCCAGTGCCTGAAGGGGCTACAAGGAGGATGGAGAGAGACTGTTTGCAAAGGCCTGCAGGGACAGGATGAGGGCAATGGCTTCAAATTAGAGCAGAGCAGATTCAGACTGGATGTTAGGAACAAGTCCTGCACCATGGTGTTAGTGGAACACTGCAACAGGTTGCGCAGGGAGGAGGTTGGGGCTCCATCCCTGGAGGTAGTCAAGGTGAGGCTGGACAGGGCTCTGAGCAACCTGATCTAGTGAAGGATGTCCCTGCTGACTGCAGTGGGGGTGGACTGGATGAGCTTTGGAGGTCCCTTCCAACCCAGAGCATTCTATGACTCTGCTTCTCTGCTAAGTGCCTTTCAGGGCACACAGAACCCTTCCATCTCCACCTTCGCAAAGGGCGGTGGGCTTGAGGGGGAAACAGAATTAAACCCTTTCACTTCCCTCTGAGCATCTCCTTTTAATCAGATGCAGTTAGCACACATCTCCCCTCATCGCATTCAGCAGGTTCGAGCAGCTTCTGCAATCAGTTGCGAGGGCACAAACGCAGCTTCTGCAAGAGCCTGAGCGGCTGCGGCTGCGGCTGGCTCCACCTCTCCGCTCGCTGGATTTTATGAATGAGTGGCAATCACTGCCGGTGAATGACTGCCAACTGCCCACTCAACCCTTTCTACTCTTCCCTGCACGTACATACTAGAGAAGCAAACAAGCTCCATGACTGCAAATGAGCCTTCAGTACACTTTCCAATGTATGGCATTCAGCCTTCAAAAAAAAAAAAACCCAACAAAAACCCAAAACCAAACAGGAACTGAATGTTCTTCCGGATACTTAGAGTATAGAAATTAAATATTAAAGGCTTATGCAACATCCTTTTTCTTTTTGTTTTGGTTTTGGGTTTTTTTATTTTATTTTATTTTTAATTTTTTTTTCAAGTTTTCAGGCATTCAATCAACGTGAAATTGTTTTCCTCCCCCCCCCCC
>WBNM01030691.1:19751-68048 GCA_013399055.1 Ramphastos sulfuratus
TAGGAAGAAGTTGTTTGCAGTGAGGGTGGTGAGACACTGGCACAGGTTGCACCGGGAGGTTGTGGAGCACAGAATCACCCAACGTGATCTTTGATCATGTTGGGTGATTCTGTGCTCCACAATCTCCCTGGAGGTGTTCAGGACCAGGTTGGATGAGGCCCTGAGCAGCCTGTTCTAGTGGGAGGTGTCCCTGCCTATGGCACAGGGGGGTTGGAACTGGCTGAGCTTTGAGGTCCTTTCCAACCTAAACCATTCTATAATTCTATGATTCCTCCAGGACTTCACTTCCACAGGCATGGCAAATGCAGCTCTTTGAAGGCTTGTCTCCAAACAGCAGAGCTATACTGAGCTCTTGAAAGACCTTTTTTCCTCCTCATTTCTCATGCCCTGTTCTCTATCTAAATGATCTAAATGGAAGTCATTTATTAGATCCTTCAAGGAGATGCATTCCACAGCAATCCAGGCAAGGGATTGGACTAGAGAATCTTTCAAGGTCCCTTCCAACCTCTAATGTTCTGTGATTCTGTGATAAGTGCATGAATACAGTGACAGCATTTCAGACCTTGCTGGTTCTGAACTAAAATAAGATCTGTGAAGCACTGGGGAGGTGGAGAAAAGCAGAAGGAGAGGGTTTGGAGCTTCTTTCTTTTTCCCCATTGAAATCCAACACTTCCTTATTTAAAAAACAGCAGTGTGCCCAGGGGGCCAAGAAGGCCAACAGCATCCTGGCCTGGATCAGGAATGGTGTGAGCAGGGAAGTGATTGTCCCCCTGTACTCAGCACTGGTGAGGTCACACCTTGAGTATTTGGTTTAGTTTTGGGGCCCTACCTGCAAGAAAGACATTGAGGGGCTGGAGCAGGTCCAGAGAAGAGCAACAAAACTGGGGAAGGGTCTGGAGAACAGGGCTGGGGAGGAGCAGCTGTATGAGCTGGGGGTGTTTAGGCTGGAGAAGAGGAGGCTGAGGGGAGACCTCATTGCTCTCTATAACTCCCTGAAAGGAGGCTGCAGTGAGGTGGGGGTTGGGCTCTTCTCCCTAGTATCAGGTGACAGAACAAGAGGAAATGGCCTAAAATTGAGCTAGGGGAGGGTTAAGTTGGAGATTAGGAAAAGTTTCTTTGCTGCAGGAGTGGTCAGGGACTGGCACAAGCTGCCCAGGGAGGTGGTGGAGTCACCATCCCTGGAGGTGCTCAAGCAACCTGTGGTGATGGCCCTTGGGGACAGGGTTTAATGGCCAGGGTGGCATTAGGTTGACAGTTGGACTCAGTGAGCTTTGAGGTCTCTTCCAATCAAAACAGTTCTATCACTCTATGGTACTGCTTGTCAGTAGTGGTCTACTTCTGTGGCCTCTACATCCTCTGCAAAGACACATTCCATATAGGGTCTCTGCAGAAGCCATTCTGTACTTGGTCTGTACTTGCACACTCCTACACACACAGACTCACAGGATAGTTGAGGTTGGAAGGGATCTCTGGAGATGAGGTAGTCCAACCCACCACTCACAGCTGGGTCAGCTCTGACCTCAGATCAGGTTGCTCAGGGCTCTCTCCAGTCAGTCTTGAAGCCTCCAAGGGTGGAGACTACACAAACTACTCCCTGGGCAACTGCTGTAATGGGCAACTGCTCACTGCTTGGCTGTCCTGTGCTGAAAAAGCTTTTGACAGAATAGAACGGGGAAGGGGAAGAAGGGGAAAGAAGAGAGAAGGGGAAGGAAAGGAGAAGGGGAAGGAAGAGAGAAGGGGAAGGAAGGAAGGAAGGGAAGGAAGAAAGAAGAGGAGGGAAGGAAGAAGGGGAAAGAAGAAAGAAGGGGAAGGAAGAAGGGGAAGAAGGGGAAGGCAGCCTGGAATAGCCTGGATCCATCTTCTGAATCAACTCCTTATAGATACTGGAAGGGCACTAACAGGTCCCCCAAAGCTCTCTAAATTTCTATATGACCATGTTGGTGGCCTCTGCTGAACTACTCATGAAGATCTTTCCTGTACTGTGAGGTCCAAAGCCAGGTACAATATCCTAGAATATCACTGTAGAAATAAAAACTGCCCCCCACAAAAAAGACATCAACTAAGGCCAGACAAACTCCTACGGACCTCTGACGACAAACAGGCATGGCACTGGGTGAGGAAGGAAGCAGAAGGAAACTTACCCTCATGGAAGTCTTCAGGCAGAACAGTTAGGTCCAGAATTTGTGCTAATGGCATGTCAGATGTGGTGGCACTCAGCAGTGCCAGGGCACAAGTGCTACAGAGTGTAAGCTTTGTACAGCATTACCAGGAGGAGAAATGTTTTATGAGCTCCAGCAGGGCCTAAAGAACATATTGCAGATGAGATGGAAGAGAAAATGATGCTTAAGGAAGGGGAAAGTGATGTCTTGAGCACTTAGGTCCTTCCTTAATCACCATGCCATCAAAATAATTCCCCATCATATATTCATGACTGATTAACTGGAAGCCAGGGAGAGGGAACATACAAAGACTCACCCCTAAGCATTCCTTACACCTGGCTTTATGCAGAGTCAGCAGCAGGGACATTTTAGACAGGGAACTGAACCTCTCTCTCAAAAGAAGATAATTAGATAGAAATGGAGCTCAGAGAGAGACATCCTGCAGACCATCACTTGGCAGCTCAGGAGCCTGTCAGGTGCTCCAGCCTTTTGCCTGGTGCCAACCCAAAGTGCATTCTCAGGCCAAGAGATTTCCCAAGACAGAGCCTACTCTGCTGGGTCTTTGCTTGCTTCCATTGCTGTTTACAACCTCTGCAGGCAGATGTCTCCTGTCCAGTCTGCCAGTCTCTCCTGCAGCTTACCAGCACCCACTGCTCACTTCACTGAGGCTATATTTTGACCCTTGAAAACTGAATTCAAGCCAGCTGACTCCTCCTAAGATGCAATTGCTGTCCAGTCACACCTGCCACATGACACCAGACCATATAAGCTTCACAAAGGCAGCCACCACCACCCAAAAACCCTAGAGTCAGAGAATCACTGCACCTCTGAGGCTGGAAAAACTTTCTAAGAACACCAAGTCCAAACATTAACCCAACACCACCATGCCCACTAAAATATGTGTCAGAGTGCCATGTCCAGCCTGGCTTTCAACCTCCAGGGAGGGAGCAGCCACAGCCTCTCTGGGCAACCTGTGCCAGTGTCTCACCACCCTCACTAGGAAGAGTTTCTTTCTAATCTCCAGTCTAAAATCTGCCCTCCTCCAGCTTTAATCCATTTCCCCTTGTCCTGTCACTACAAACCCTTGTAAAAAAGTCCCTCCCCAGCTTTCTCACAGGCACCTTTCAGGTACTGGGAGGCTGCTAAAAGGTCTTCCCGGAACCTTCTCTTCTCAAGGCTGAACAACTCCAACTCTCTCAGCATGTCCCCATAGAGGAGATTCTCCACCCTCTGACCATCTTCATGGGCCTCCTGTGGACCTGCTCCAACAGTTTGATGTCCTTCTAGCATTGGGAGCCCCAGAAGTGGCTGCAGGACTTCAGGTGGGGTCTCACAAGAGAAAGCACAGAACCATAGCACCACAGAATGGTCTGGGTTAGAAGGGACATCCAAAGCTCATCCAGTCCAAACCCCCTGCAGTCAGCAGAGACATCCTCCACTAGATCAGGTTGCCCAGAGCCCTGTCAAGCTTCACCTCAAATATCTCCAGGGAAGGTGGTAGAGTGACCTGGAGGCCTTTAAGAAAAGCTTGGATGTGGCACTTGGTGACATGGTTTAGCTGATGTGGAGATGTTAGGTCATAGGCTGGACTTGATGATCTCAGAGGTCTTCTCCAGCCTCAGTGATTCTGTGAAGGGGCCTCAAGCACCTCCCTTGAAGCAGCAGCCTCTGAGCTGAGCAAGCCTGCATCAGTTAATTTTCTCCTATGCTACCACAAAACCAAATCAAAAGGGTGTTAAAAGCACCAACATTTGAAAGACAAAAGGGCTGTGGACTGTTAGGTGCTTTATGGTTTCCCTTTTCCTACTGCCTAAAGCGAACCAAATCTGCATCATTCCAAAGCATCACTTTACGTCGTGGGGCAGTGAAGACACATATTCATGACATCTCTGCAGCCACCAGGCTTCTGGATGGAGCTGAGGATAAAAGTGCCTAATGATGGGAAAAGCCAGCACAGTAGCCAGGAACTGAAAGGCCACCAGTGAGAACCGCTCAGAGCCTGTGTGACACCCTGGGAGAAGGGAGCAGCTTTCCCACCTTCCAGCATGGCCTGAGGAGGATGTGGTCCTGCACTCCACTTAGGGAAGAGAACTATGACCATAATTTCTTCTCTGCTTACCCAGTCCTAAGCCTCTCAGCACACACACCTCAAGGCCTCTTTGACCTCCACCACTCCCCCTGTTCCTGTGACACACAGACACAAGTTGCCTTGAGCTTCTGCACCCTATTTTTAAAAGCAGTGCTGCCTTCTGTTTTTTTTTCAGGTCAAGCCAAGCTGCCCACAAGGCTGTTGATGCTCCATATGCTGCTGAAAGCTGGAGAGGAAGAAGGGCAAGGGAATGCTGGCAGAGATCAAGCAGGAATAGTTGGCATTTCAGTGCCACAACTGAAGATGGAAGTCATTCCCTGTCAGCTCTTCTGCAAAGATTCTCGTTGAGAGGCCTTTACACATAAATCCTTAGGGAATATCTGGCACACTGAATGTAAATGCTGGGTGCTGGAGGGCAGTGCCACATTTTCCACATACAAAATATGCAGCTCCATTCAGTGAAAAGAGAGAAGCACAGAGCACACTGGAGTCCACCTTTGTCTCACCCTTCATGCGTGCGTGGCACAAGGGGTGTATGGATTCCTACCGCTGGCAACTGGAGGCACTGCCTCTGTCACTGCCTGCTTAGATCTGAAAAGGAAGAGGCTGCTTTTTCAGTTGGCTGCAACTGAGTGCTCATGAGAGCAGCTGCTGCCATTTGAGCTCAGGCCAAGATGGCAACATTCGAGAAAAACAACTGATCTTGTGAATTTCCCACCTCTTGGAACTGAAACTCAGAGATGCCAGCATCAGGCACTTGATAAGTACAGAGTCCTGATTCAGGCAGCAAACTGAACCCACTAAAGCACCCATCCAGTCATCACCTGTCTCATCCTCTTACCCACACCTCATCCCCATGGTCTTTAAAGCTCCAGGACCTCCAGAAAGCTCTGTGAGTAAACATAGTGGCAAACAACCAGCTCCAGGATCTCCAGAAAGCTCCACGAGTAAATGTAGTGGCAAGCAACCAGCTCCAGGACCTCCAGAAAGCTCCATGAGTAAATGTAGTGGCAAGCAACCAACTCCAGGACTTCCAGAAAGCTCCATGAGTAAATGTAGTGGCAAACAACCAGCTCCAAGGTCTCCAGAAAGCTCCATGAGTAAATGTAGTGGCAAGCAACCAGCTCCAGGACCTCCAGAAAGCTCCATGAGTAAATGTAGTGGCAAGCAACCAGCTGCAGGATCTCCAGAAAGCTCCATGTTTGGAAACAGTGGCTAACAACCATCACTGATTGTTGCCTACCATTTCTAACCAGGGACCTCTGTGGAGATCACAAGGCAAGGAAAAGCTCACATGGCAGGAGCTACCTTCCTGATCGATCAGCTGAAAGAAGGACTTGAAGCCACACAAGATGTGTGCACCCTCACTGCCTTCTGCTTCAAGTAGACATCTTCAGGTCTGCCTCCTGGACTTGATCCTCTTGAAGGTCCTTCCCAAACTGATTGATTCTGTGATTGTAACACACTGCACAGGAGCTCCACCAAACCAGAGGAGTATCCTAGGTGCCCAGCTTCTGGAGGCTGCCAGATGTTAGTCATGGCACCTAATGCATGGCTGGGAGGACACTGTGGTACCGTGGGTGGATTAAAACTGAGAGTGACACCAGCCTGCAGCTGCACAAGTGACTGAACTCTGCTGCTGCTTTCACAGCACATTTGGCACTTGTGTGCATTTACTCAGACAACAGAATCATAGGTTCATAAGATTGGTTTCGTTGGGAGACACCTTTAAGATCAAGTCCAATCATTATCTATAAACTCTACCAAGGCTGGGGCTAAACTGTGTCCCTCAGCACCACAGCTCTGCCTCTTGGAAACAGCTCCAGGGATGTGGATTCAGCCACCTCCCTGAGCAGCCTGTGCCAGACTTTGAAGAAGTTTATCCTAATATCCAACCTAAACCTCCCCTGGTGCAACTTGAGGTCGTTTGCTCTTGTCCTACCACTTGTTATTATTAGGGAGAAGAGATCAACTCCAACTCCACCTCACTCCAACCTCCTTTCCTCCTGCCTGAACAGCCTGATGCAGTGCCTGACCACTCTTTCAAGGGAAGAGATGTTTGCTTATATTCATAGAACCATAGAATTAGCCAGGTTGGAAGAGAGCTCCAAGCTCACCCAGCCCAACCTAGCACCCAGCCCCAGCCAATCAACCAGACCATGGCACTAAGTGCCCCATCCAGGCTTTGCTTCAACACCTCCAGGGATGGGCACTCCACCACCTCCCTGGGCAGCCCATTCCAATGCCAATCACTCTCTCTGCCAACAACTTCCTCCTAACATCCAGCCTAGACCTNAAGTGTAGAACCCTGCACTTAGCCTTGTTCAATCTCATCCCACTGGCCTCTGCCCACCCATCCAGCTATTCAACCTAAACCTCCCCTGGTGCAACTTGGGCCCACTTCCTCTCATCCCATCACCTGATAGGAGGAAGAAGAGCCCAACCCCCACCTCACTACAACCTTCCTTCAGGGAGCTGCAGAGAGCAATGAGATCTCCTCTCAGTCTCCTTTTCTCTAGACTGAACAACCTCAGCTCCCTCAGCTGCTCCTCCCCAACCCTGTTCTCCAGACCCTTCCCCAGCTTTGCTGCCCTTCTCTGGATGCACTCCATCACCTCTGTCTCCTGAATGATCATCTTAAAATGACCTTGTATCTAAAAAGCATTAGCCAAGCAATCAAATCACTTCTGAGGGATTGTAAGACAAATTTTAAGAGCTACTACTTGGTGATGCTAGAAGTCAACAACTATGTTTGACACACCTGCAGAACTCTCTCTGAATGCATCCCTTAATTGCAAACTCTCCCCCTGCCCAAAAATATCTCTTTTAAAACCTTTTGTTACCAAAAATTCTTCACATTGAGAGATCTGCAAAGGGATTTTTCAGTTCAACAAAGCTTCCACAAATAATAATTATCCTAACTCTGAGTTATGTGGATGATCAGGATGCAGGATACACTTCTGTTCCCTCCCTGGATGAATGGAGATGTGTAAGGCAAGGCTGCAGTGATGAATCCACATTCAATGTCTGTATCCAATCCTTGTGCCTATTTCTTTCCCTATTCCTTCTGCCCAAAGAACCTTTTAAATAAAGCTGCATGGAGAGGAAAAAAAATGAAATGTTTATAAACACAGTGAAATTTTAATTTGGTTTTAAATGACAATGAAAATGTGTTGAAGGTTTTGCTTTCTGGGTTTTTTTTTTTGTTTTTAATTCTAGTTCTCAGGGCACTCAGCAGATGTTCAGTGAAGAAATGCATTTGAAATAGAGGAAAAATAAAAATAAATGTAACACTTCTTCAGTATCCCAAGTGGAAAACTGCAGAAGGGGCTGTGAGCCATGCAGATATTCCTTCTGTGAGTGCTATCCTGTGTTCTGCAGCTGCAGATGCTGTGACTGATGTCACAGGAATATTTTCCTTAGAAGTTAAAAGCAGTTGTAAGAGTCTGCATTCGGCATACAGGCAGGAATTACTGTGGCCAGGATAACTAAATCAAAGCCATTCAAACCACAGCTTCCAAGTTCTGCCCTGCTTATCAATTTGCACATTTGCAAAACATGCCAAAGACCTTAATCTGACCACAGGCAGTCAGGAATTCAGTGTCACACCCCATGGACAAGCTCTTCCTTGGTTATCAATTTGCACACTTGCAAAACATGCCAAAGACTCTAATCTGATCACAGGTAGTCAGGAATTCAGATGGCAATAGCAGAGTATAACTACTTCTTAAATTTCAAATCACATTGCAGCAAAGTATCACAGAACCACTGAGTTTTCCCTCTCATGCACTGGTAGAAGAGTGGAGGTCAGCAGAGAGCACGAAAGTAGAGAATCACAGAACCACAGAACCTTAGAGGTTGGAAGGCACTTCCAGAGATCATCAATTCCAACCCCCCTGCCAAAAGCAGTTTCCTCTAGGGTAGTCCTTACAGGAATGCATCCAGGTGAGGTGTGAAAGTCTGCAGAGAAGGAGACTCCACAACCTCTCTGGCAGCCTGCTCCAGGGCTACAGCACCCTCACTATAAAGAAGTTTCTCCTCATGTTGAGCTGAAACCTTCTGTGTTTCAGTTTGTAGCTGTTGCTTCTTGGCTTATTGCTGCTGACCACCAAAAAGAGCTTGGCCCCAGCCACTTGATCCCCACGCCTCAGATATTGATAGGCATTGATCAGATCTGCTCTCAGTCTTCTCTCTCCAGCCTAAACAGCCTCAGGGCTCTCAGTCTCTCTCCTAGGGGAGATGCTGAAGTCCCCCACTCCCCCTTGTGGCTCTCTGCTGGACTCTCTCCCATAGGTCCCTGTCTCTCTTGCACTAGGGAGCCCAAAATTGGACACATATACGAAAGCAGTCAGGACTGGTGAGGTAACTCCTTGAGTACTGCCTTCAGTTTTGGGGACCTCACTGCAGGAAAGAAACTGAGGTGCTGCAGCATGTCCAGAGAAGGGCAATGAAGCTGGGGAAGGGTCTGGAGAACAGGGCTGGTGAGGAGCAGCTGAGGGAGCTGGGGGTGTTTGGTCTGGAGAAAAGGAGGCTGAGGGCAGAGCTCACTGCTCTCTCCAGCTCCCTGAAAAGTAGGTTGCAGCCAAGTGGGTGTCAGGCTCTCCCCCTCAGCAGGAAAGGAAATGGCCTCAACCTGCACCTGAGGCTGGATATTAGAAGAAACTTCTTCACTAAAAGGCTTCTCAAAGTCTGGCACAGGCTGCCCAGGGAGGTGGTTGAATCCTCATCCCTGGGGATGGTTAAAAGGCACAGGGATGTGGTGCTGAGGGACGTGGTTTAGCACCAGCCTTGGGAGAGCTGGATAATGGTTGGATTTGATGATCTTAGAGACCTTTTCCAACAGAAACAATTCCATGATTCTAGAAAACCTTCCTCCAGGCCTGTCTAGCTGTGCCTGAAAGCTGATAATTTCAGCCCCAGTGGTAGGCAAAACCTTATTTCCTTTCATTAGAGTTAAGTCATTAATATTTCTGTGATAACTACAGCACATCAAACCTGAGCACATTAATCTGATCGGTCTCCTGATATGCTTTTAACTTTTCAATTGCCTGCTTCAAGACCTGGCTGCTGGAAATTGCATCCTAACAGTCTGAGTGTGTTATGGTTTTATTGTTGCTGTCACTGCATGCAAAATAACCAGAGGACATCCAGGCTTAAAGGCTTCATCTTAGAATGCATTCTCAAAATCAGTGGCAATTAATGAGAGTAATCAGGCATAAACAATCACACTGAAATGTTTTCTTCAGGGGGACTATTTTTAGTAAATAGCTGTGAAATTTGGTGCTACCACTGGTTTCACAGAAGCACACAATGTCAGGGGTTGGAAGGGACCTCTGAAGATCATCCAGTCCAACCCTCCTGCCAGAGCAGGAGCACCCAGAGCAGATCACATTGGAACACATCCAGGTGGGGTTTGAATATCCCCAGAGAAGAAGACTCCACAACCCCCCTGGGCAGCCTGTTCCAGTGCTCTGTCACCCTCACAGGGAAAAAATTCCTCCTCATGTTTCCATGAAACTTCCTATGCCTCAGCTTCCACCCGGTGCCCCTTGCCTGTAACTGGGCATCACCCAGCAGAGCCTGGCTCCAGCCTCCTGGCACTCACCCTGCACATCTTTACCACCATGAATGAGGCCACCTGTCAGGCTCCTCCTCTCCAAGCTCCAAGTCCCAGTTCCTCAGGCTCTCCTCATAAGGATGATGTTTCACTGCCTTCAGCAGCTTTGTGGCTCTGTGCTGGACTCTTTTAAGCAGTTCCCTGAGGTCCTTCTTGAACTGAGGGGCCCAGAGCCAGACACAATATTCCAGATGTGGCCTCACTAAGGCTGAGTAGAAGGGGAGGAGAACCTCTCTTGACCTACTAACCACAGCCCTTCTAGTACACCCCAGAATGGCAGTGGCCTTCTTGGCCACCAGAGCACACTGCTGGCGCATGGTCACCCTTCCATCCACTAGGACCCCCAGGTCCCTTTCCCCTTGACTGCTCTCTGGTTTGGTGGGGTTTCATTTTTTGGCCCTTGTTGTCCAAATGTCAAGTGGGTTTCTGTCAAGCAATGTTGCACACAGCTCTGCAGTGAGCACTTCTGTGAGCAACAGCCCCTTCCGACGTGTTCAAGAGTAGGAGTTGAAAAAAGAGATTTAGGCAGTGTCTAAAATGGGAGGGAGGCTCTGTCTTCAATTTGTGTGATCCCACTGAAATCAGCTGGAGCTTTTGGGAGGAAAGGCAAAGCAGCACAGATCACAGATTCATAGAGTTGGAAGGTCACAGAATCACATAACACATCTGCTTGGAAGAGACCTCCAAGCTCATCCAGTTCAACCCTCAACCCAGCACTGCAGGGGCACCACCAAACCACATCCCTCAGCACCAGGTCCACAAGCTGCTTAAATACCTCTTGGGATGGTGACTCCACCACTGCCCTGGGCCCATTCCGATGTCTGAGAACCCTTTCAGCAAAGAAATATTTCCTAATCTCCAGCCTAAGCCTTGCCTCAGCCTCCTTTTCTCCAGACCAAACACCCCCAGTTCCCTCCCCAGCCCTGTTCTCCAGATCCTTCACCAGCTGTGCTACCCTGCCCTGGGCCTGCTCCAGGACCTCAGTGTCCTTCCTGCAGGGAGGCACCGGTCCCTAGCGCTTGCCAGCACAGGTCAGTGCACAGAAATGAGCCTTCATGGAGCAGCTCAGTGGCTGTGCCAGCAGCAAACTCAAAGCTCTGCCTCACACAGCCTTTGGACCTCCACCCAGAACAACCCCACGGCCATGATGCTCACCAGAAGCACTTTTCTTGCACTCATTAAAAAGCAAGAAAGGCTTCATCTGCAGCACAGGACACCATGAGGAGGAGCAGAGGCTGTCCAGAGAAGTTGTGGAGCATCCTTCTCTGGAAGCTTTCAAACCTCACCTGGACACAGCTCAAGAACAACTCCAGGCTGGGTGGTGAATGGTTGAGAGCAGCCCTGAGGAAAAGGACCTGGGGGTCTGGGGTGATGAAAAGCTCAAGATGAGCCTGCAGTGTGAGTGCAGCCCAGACAGCAACTGTGTGCTGGGCTGCAGCAAGAGCAGCGTGGGCAGCAGGGCAAGGGAGGGGATTCTGNCAATGTGATCAAAGATCAAAGATCACGTTGGGTGATTCTGTGATCCACAACCTCCCTGGAGGTGTTCAAGGCCAGGTTGGATGAGTCCTTGAGTGACCTGTACTAGTGGGAGGTGTCCCTGCCTATGGTAGGGGGTTGGAACTGGATGAGCTTTGAGGTCCCTTCCAACCTAAACCATTCCATGATTTTATGATGCTTTCCTGTGTGGCCTGCCCTAGGGGATCCTGCTCTGGCAGAGGGAGTTGGACTCAAAGATCTCAGGGAGGTCCCTTCCAACCCAAGCCCTACCATTCTGTGATTCCCAGTAGGCAAATGGCAGTTACCCTTCAGAAGATGAGCAAAGGATGACTCACCCTAACTGATGTCCTGCTTTAGCTTAGTTTAAATTCCAAAGCAGTGTTTTTAAACTCCCTGATTAATGACACAGGAGCATGGCAAAGGAGTTTCCAGCACTTAGCTGAGAAAGGGATGAGCAGTTAGGTTAGGACATCACAGAACTTTCTAACACAATTCATCTTCTAATTTTAAGTAAATACACATTTTGTCCTTACACCTACCTCCCACTTAGCAGATTTTCTATACTGAGAGAGGTGCCATTGGCTGCAGGCAACTCAGCAAAAAAAACCAACACAACCCAGCAGCTAAAAAACCAGCCACAGTTGGCAGAGGCTGGCACAGTCTCAAGTACAGGTTTGCAAAACGACTACAGGAACTTCCTGGCCAGTGAATGTGAATGACTACAGGACAAATCTCCTTGCTGACTCTGCACTTTCCAAAGCATTTCAGATGTTGTTTGAGTCTCATTCGTGTTTCAGAGCATGTGGGCAAAACTTTCCTGGGTGCAGCTGATTCATTCTGACATAAGTTTTGCTCCCACCCCTGGAACAAGTGGGTTTGCTTTCAGCCAGAATGATCTCTCTTAGGTGAAGACCAAGAAGCTTCTGGATATTAAAAGTTACCTCCCTCCTCTGGTTGTGGAGCTCCAAGACAATGAGTGCTTGACAGGAGAAAGAACACAGCTCCATATACAGAATCACAGCATCACTAAGGCTGGAAAAGATCTTTGAGATCATCAAGCCACAACCATAATCCACTTACCATGGCCACTCCAAGACAGATGACACGAAACACACAGACAGACTCAGAGTTATAGAATTGTTATGATTGGAAAAGATCTCTCAGATCATCCAGTCCAACCATCAACCCAACACCACCATGGGCATCAAACCATGTCCCCATGTGCCATGGCCACAGGTTTCATGAACACCTCCAGGGATGGGGACTCCACCACCTCCCTGGGCAGTCTGTGCCAGTCCCTGACCACTCCTTGCAGCAAAGAAGTTTATTCCTAATGCCCAATCTAAAACTCCCCTGGTGCAACTTGAGGCCATTTCCTCTCATCCTACCTCCACTTACTTGAATCACAGAATCATATAATCAAGCAGGTTGGAAGAGAGCTCCGAGCTCACCCAGCCCAACCTAGCACCCAGCCCCAGCCAATCAACCAGCCCATGGCACTAAGTGCCCCAGCCAGGCGTTGCTTCAACACCTTCAGGGATGGGCACTCCACCCCCTCCCTGGGCAGCCCATTCCAATGCCAATCACTCTCTCTGGCAAGAACTTCCTCCTAATATCCAGCCTAGACCTCCCCTGACACAACTTGTGATTGTGTACCAACACCCACCCCACTATAACCTCCTTTCAGGTAGCTGTAGAGACCAATAAGGTCTTCCAATAAGCAGTCAGGCCTATTGCCAGCTTTAGAAACTCAGAAAGGAAGCAAAATCTTCTCCAAGCAGAAGCCAAATACCCCAAAATAGTAAAACTGTGACAAATGTTACTGAGCCAGGGCTGTGGATGCCCTGGATGCTGCAAGTGGAGTGCAGTCCCAAACCCACAGCTCCTGACAGCTGATTATCCAAGTACAGGACACAGCACAACACACAGACACTGACAGATGGGAGAGCAGAAGGAAAGAATGAGTCAGGCTTGGTCTGTGTGTCAAAAGAGCTGGCACATGAAGTCCCAGGTATGACTGCAGGTCTGCTGAGAGACAGTCACATAACCAGGAGGAACAAAACTTCTTGCTGCCTTTAGAAGTGTGATGAAAGCACTCAGCTGCCTGGGCATGCAATGTTCTATCCTGGTCCATGCAGCAGGGTTTGGAAGCAAATGCCTGTCAAAGAGGGAGGTAAATTTTATGAATCACAGAATGGTAGGGGGTGGAAGGGACCTCCAGAGATCATCCAGTCCAATCCCCCTGCCAGAAGTATCCCCAGGGCAGGTCACACAGGAAAGCATCCAGGTGGGGTTTGAATGTCTCCAGACAAGAAGACTCCACAAGCTCTCTGGGCAGCCTGCTCCAGTCTCCAGCATCTTCACAGTAAAGAAGTTTCTCCTCACGTTGTGGTGGAACTTCCTGTGTGCCACTTTGCATCCACTGCCCCTCGTCCCATCACTGGGCACCACTGAAAAGAGCCTGGCACCACCTTCTTGACTCCCACCCCTCAGATCTCTGTAAACATTAATAATATCCCTTCTCAGCCTTCTCTTCTCCAGACTAACCAGTCCCAGGTCTCTCAGCCTTCCCTTATCAGACAGGTGCCTCAGTCCCTTCATCATCCTCATTGCTTCCACTGGTCTCTCCCTAGCATGTCCCTGTCCCTCTTAAACTGGGAAGCCCAGAACTGGACACAATAGTCCAGGTGTAATCTCACCAGGGCAGAGAAGGGAGTTAAGAGAATCTCCCTTGAGCTGCTGGTCAGGGAGTGAGAAAGTGGAGAGGAAAGAGGAATTGAAGAAAATCTTGGTCACAGCAGGCCAGTGCTGAGAGCCTCCCTTGGTGAGCTGACTCTTTCCCTGGACAAAGGCAGGCAGAGGTGGCCTAGATGTCAATAAAGCTTTTGATAGAGTCAAAAGGGAAACGACTGCTTAAACTGAACAACACAGAAACTTTCTTCTGGTACCTGAGGGGGCCACAAGGGCTTGGAGTGACAGCGTAAGAGGGAAGGGATTGAAACTGGAAGAGGGGAGATTCAGACTGTAAATGAGGAAGAAATTCTTTCCAGTGAGGCTGGTGAGACACTGGCACAGGTTTCCCAGGGATGTTGTGGATGTCCCTTCCCTGGAGGTGTTCAAGGCCAGCTTGGACGAGGTCTTGAGCAACCTGTGCTACTGGGAGGTGTCCCTGCNCAGGTCAAAAGGAGGATGAGTAATCAAGTGTCACAGAGTTGAGACTAGGACTGCCTGCATTTATCTCCACAGTCTTTGCACAAGAGCTGTAACTGTGTTGGAGAAGTTTTCTCATGACATGGATTTGGGAGGCAAGGTCAATTAAGAGACAGATTGAACTGTACACAAAGTCAAATGACCTTGAGTAGCACAATAAGATTACACTCAGTAGTACAAAATGTAATGTCAGGCAGCTGCAGATTAATAACCTCTATTACAAGCTACGAGTTCATTACCTGGAAACCAGTGAGGAAAGAGAGACAGAGACCAACCGGCCCAAGTCTGCTCGTTCATCACAGCAGAGCTGTGAGTAACCACTGCAGCCCAAGGAGAGGGTACAGAGACAGCATTTCTGATGGAGGTGAGAGACGTCCACCAGTGTAAAAAAGCTGGGGACAACTCAGTGGAAGCCTCATGATGTACTCAGCTTAAAATACACAATTGTGGAGGCTCCTTCTCTGGAGACTTTCAAAACCTGCCTGGATGTGTTACTGTGTGAGCTACCCTAGAGGATCCTGCCTTGGCAGGAGGGTGGGACTTGATCTCTGGAGGTCCCTTCCAACCCATTCTATGATTCTGTAATCACAAAATTGCTTAAACTGGAAAAGGCCTTTCACAGAATCATAGAATGGTAGGGGTTGGAAGGGGCCTCCTGAGTGATATCATCCAGTCCAACCCCCCTGCCAGAGCAGCATCACCCAGGGCAGGTCACACAGGGATGCATCCAGGTGGGGTTTGAAAGGTTTCAGAGAAGGAGACTCCACAGTCTCCCTGGGAAGCCTGCTCCAGGGCTCTGGGCATCATCACAGTAAAGAAGTTTTTCCTCATGTGGAGGTGGAACCTTCTGTGTTCCAGTTTGTACCTGTTGTTCCTTGTCCTAGCACTGGGCACCACTGAAAAGAGCCTGGCACCTTCTTCTTGATACCCATCCCTCAGATATCATAATATCCCCTCTCAGCCTTCTCTTCTCCAGACTAAACAGCTCCCAGGCTCTCAGGCTTCCTTCACAGCAGAGACATCCAAGCTTACAGTCATCCTCATGGCTCTCCACTGCACCCTCTCCAGCAGGTCCCTGTCTCTCACAAATTGGGGAGCCCCAAACTAAGCCACATGCAGGCTTGGCACAATGTCAGGCTGGCTGTGCAGGCTGAGTGCCTGCAGGCATTGAGAGCCTGTGCCTGGTAAACTCCAGGCAGTGGAGTTTGCAGGCAGCTCAGCATGCAGTGAGGCAGCAGAGCACCTGCTCATCCCTTCTTATCAATACAGCCTGAGACTAATAGGCCTTTGGACACAGATTAGCAAATCGAGATGGCACTTTGCCAAGCATGACCATACCAGGTGAAGCCAGGGAATGCCAAGCATGACCATACCAGCTGAAGCCAGGGCTTTGGTTTTCCTTTCCTGTGATTGCTTCCCTCAGTACAGAAGGAAGGGGTGCAGGGGAACAAGTCTGGGCAAGGCAGAGTACTCAGACTCAGTGGCTGCAGGTTCTTTTTCCCAGGGTTGCTTCTCCCCAGAGCAGAAGGAGGGGAGCAGAAAAACTTGCCTGGGCAAGGCAGGACATGTATAGCACAATGACACTATCCTGCTCAGTTCCCTATCAGCAAACCTGCTGAGGGTTCCCTCAGTCCTGTCACCAAGGTCACTGATGAAGATATTGAACAGCATCTCTAAGATCATGAGTCCAATCTGTAGCTTAACATGGACAGGTCCTGCTCTAAACCATGTCCCTAACCACTACATCTATACAACTCTTAAGTACCTCCAGTGATGAGGACTCCACCAGCTCCCTGGGTAAGCTCTTCCAGTGCCTGACAACCCTTTCAGTGAAGAAATTCTTCTTCATTATTCAGCTTTTGTAAGATGTTATAGAAACAGGCAGCCCAAGGTGCTCCACAAAGCTATGCTGCAGCTCTTGCAAAGCGTTTTGGCACTGCTGTCTGCATTGTTACCTTAATTAATTAATCTGCTTTGTGCACTCTAATTATGCACACACTGAAGTCCCACCTAAAGGCCTTCTAAAGCCTGGTTAATGCAAAATGTTTGAAACAAAGAGATGGGATTAATTAATGAGAGAGCAGGAAACAGTGGCCAGTGATGGTTTTGCTTTCCTGCAGAAGTAGCACAGGAAGGTTCTCAGTGCTTTAACTCCACATGGCAGTAACAAAGAGCAATTAGTAATTAGCAACAATTAATTTTTTGGTCAGTCCCCAAGAATTCAAGGATTTATGGACTTTTAAAATGAAATAGGAAAAAAAAATAATCTATTGGGTGAATGTGGAAGGGCAGATGTAAGATTAGAACGAAGAGAAATTAAAGGCACCACTGGATCCTGCTCTGGCAAAGGGCTTGATCTAGATGAGCTTTGGAGGTCCCTTCCAGCCCCTGACATTCTGTGATTCTGTGTGAATGGTCAGAAGAAAAGCACAAGAGGAACACACTTCAAGCTGAAGCACAGGAGGAGAAAAAACTTCTTTACTGTGAGGCTGCTGGAGCCCTGGCACAGGCTGCCCAGAGAGGTTGTGGAGTCTCCTTCTCTGGAGCCTTTCACAACCTGCCTGGATGTGTTCCTGTGTGACCTGCCCTAGCTGATCCTGCTGTGGCAGAGGGATTAGACTTGATCTTTGGAGGTCCCTTCCAACCCCTGCTGCTCTGTGGTTCTGTGATTCCCTGCCTCCCAGAGAGCCTCCTCGACTGCAGCAACTATTTCAGCCCAGCTTCTGCTGATCAATCTGTCTGCAAGTTGAGTATCTTGGTAGCCACCCACTGACATTCTTGAATTTTAAGAATAAATTATGGCTCTGGCCAACCTCCTTCTCCCTCTGTTTGTAGGAAGAGGGGAGAGAAAAACCTCCTGGAACATTCTAGTTTGGACTGGATATTAGAAGGAAACTCTTTACAGTGAGGGTGTTGAGACACTGGCATAGGTTTCCCAGGGAGGTTGTGGATGCTCCCTGGCTGGAGGTGTTCAAGGCCTTGAGCCACCTGTGCTAGTGGAAGCCCATGGTGGGGGGTTGGAACTGGATGATCTTTAAGATCCTTTCCAACTCAAACCATTCCAAGACTCTAGGATTCTGCTGGAGCAAAGAGGCCACCAGTATGACCTGGGAATGGAGCTTGAATGAGCAAAGGAGACCCAAAGTGCTCATTTAGTCATCCCAACAGATCTTGCAAGAGCACAACACCATCTCCTTTAACTGCACAGGGCTGAAATGCACAGAGGAAATGAGCTGAACAAGAAACAGTCCACACAGGCTGGCCAGAAGATGAATTCAGCCTAGAATTTCTAATAGCAATAGCAAATAGCAAATGATTTCTAGTAGCAATAGCAAATGATCAGGCCAGACCTGAGGATTCATCTCTCCTACCTGGCATCTGGATGCCTTGAGCAGAGGAAGCCTTTTGGGGAGAACTGAGCAGACAGATCTATGTCTGTGTAGGAAAATCACCATTCCTCCTAACACATCTGAAAATACCAAAATATCTTCCTCTGCAGCTGAGTTCTGGGCAATGGAATTTCGTACCAGCTTCTAAAAGCATCCTGGGAATCTCAAAAATAAAAGTTAGGGAGCTACAGAGTGGCAGCCTCTTATATTTTTACTCTTCCACAAGTACAGAAGCAGTTGTAAGTAGACTGAGAACGTCATAAAATCCTCTCACAGGATCACAGAATGGTAAGGAATGGAAGGGATCTCTGGAGAACATCAAGTCCAAGCCCCTGCCAGAGCAGGATCACCCAGGGCAGGCCACACAGGAAGCAACCAGGCAGGGTTTGAGAGTCTCCAGAGAAGGAGACTCCACAATCTCTCTGGGCAGCCTGCTCCAGGGCTCCACACCCTCAAAGTAAGGTTATCCTCATGTTTAAGTGAAACCTGGGCTCTAGATTGTGCCCTTTGCCCCTCACCAACTCACCAAATGCTTGGATGGACTTCTGCAGGTCAGGGAATTGCACAGACCTGAAAAAAGCTGCAGCATGCAAGGGGAGGAGGAGGACAGAGCATGGGAAACACCAACAGAACGACATGGTTGCTCAATTTAGATACAAATATTATCCTTCTGATCCTTATGTGTGATCATCTTTTCAGTGCTGGTCCTTTGAAGTGTAAAGCAGACATCAAATCAGAAGGAGGTATTTTTACCACTTATCTGAATGATTTGGTAGCATCATGACACCTGAATTCTGAGGGAAGCTGCTTCTAAGAGCCACTTGCTCACACAGCAGCAATGTGTTGAAGTAAGTCGAATCCAAATTATGCCCCAACAATGTATAAAAGGAGGAATTTTATCCAGAAATCAGTATTTGACAACTACCCTTCTAAACAAAAGTGACCTTTCACATGATCACAGAATGCCCCATCCCTGGAGACATTCAAGATCAGACTTGCTCTGGCAGCCCAGAAAGCCAGTCAGAGCCTGGGCTGCAGCAGGAGCAGTGTGGGCAGCAGAGTGAGAGAAGTGATCCTGCCCCTCTGCTGAGACCCCACCTGGAGTACTGCAGCCAGTTCTGGAGCCCCTGGGACAAGAGGGATGTGGAGATGCTGGAAGGTGTCCAGAGAAGGGCCATGAGGATGAGCAGAGGGCTGGAGCTGCTCTGCTGTGAGGAGAGACTGAGGCAGTTGGGGCTGTGCAGGCTGGAGAGGAGAAGGCTCCCAGGTGAACTTCTTGTGGCCTTCCAGTATCTGAAGGGGGCTACAAGAAAGCTGGGGAGGGACTTTTTAGGCTGTCAGTGAGTGATAGGACTGGAGGGAATGGAACCAAGCTAGAAATGGGGAGATTCAGCCTGGATGTCAGGAAGAAGTTGTTCAGCATGAGGGTGGTGAGAGCCTGGCAGGGGTTGCCCAGGGAGGTGGTGGAAGCCTCAACCCTGGAGGATGGATAAGACTGTGGCCAGCCTGATCTAGTGAGAGGTGTCCCTGGGCATGGCAGGGGGGTTGGAACTGGCTGATCCTTGTGGTGCCTTCCAGCCCTGACTGATTCTCTGATTCTATGACTTGCTGTGGCCCTGGGCAGCCTGTTCTAGTTGCAGGTGTCCCTGCTGAGTGCATGGTGGTTGGTCAAGATGAGCTTTGAGTGTCTCTTCCAACCCTCTGCAATCTGTGAATCTGTAAAGCAGTGAGCAGTGCTGACACACCACTGGCAACACTGCCAGCTGGGAGTTCAGCACTGCAGCCATTCTCAGCTACCTCCACTGCTTCACCATTTAAACTTAGAGCATGGTGCTGAGCTGCTCTAGCCAGAGCAAACCCCAGTGGAGACATCACTTGAACTGAACTCCACTGCTGGATTCAGCAAGGTGTGTTGGGTGCCCCACACATTGCAGAATGGTTCTGTCACACAACCACTGCTCTTTTTTTCTTGCCAGGGATGGCAAAGTTTGTTTTGTCTGGAAGTCAGAGGGTGCTGAATCCAGGAGACATCCAACATCTCCTGGCACCAGCAAGCTACAGACCACATCTTATTTTCTATTGACTTGGATCAGAGGCTCACAGGATGTCAGAGGTTGGAAGGGACCCAGAGAGATCATAAAGTCCAACCCCCCTGCCAGAGCAGGACCAGTCAATCCAGCTCAGGGCACACAGGACCATATCCAGACAGGCCTGCAAAGGCTCCAGAGAAGGAGACTCCACAACCTCTCTGGGCAGCCTGTGCCAGGGCTCTGGGACCCTTCCAGTCAAGAAGTTGCCCCTTGTGTTGAGCTGGAACCTCCTGTGCTGCAGCTTCCATCCACTGCTGCTTGTCCTATCCCAGGCAGCAGTGAGCAGAGCCTGTCCCCCCCCCACTCCTGACCCCCAGCCCTCAGATAGTTATAAACATTGATTAAATCCCCTCTCAGTCTTCTCTTCTCCAGACTAAGCAGCCCTAGGCCCCTCAGCCTCTCCTCCCCAGGCAGTGCTCCAGTCCCCTCACCATCCTCATAACCCCCCCTTGGACCCTCTCCAGCAGATCCCTGTCCCTCTGAAACTGGGGAGCCCAAAACTGAAGGCAGTACTCAAGATGAGGTCTCACCAGGGCAGAGTAGAGGCAGAGGAGAACCTCCCTCACTCTGCTCTTCTTAATGCCTTGCAGATCTGGCTGCAAACTGCTCAGTGTCAAAAGCAGCAACACAGTGATGGCTGCTAAAGCCTGGGGAGACCTGGCAGGAGAAACTTCCTGGGAATTAGGATCTGTGATCTGTGAATTTGAGAGAGAAGAATCTAGATGCATTTGCCAGAGAAGCATCTAGATGCATGGCTTCTGGTTGAAGCTTGAGGAGGGCAGATTTAGATGGAGGAAAAAATTCTTTCAAGTGAGGATGGTGAGACACTGGTACAGGTTGCTCTGGGAAGTTGTGGCTGCTCCCTCCCTGGGGGTGTTCAAGGCCAGGCTGGATGAGACCTTCAGCAACCTGGGCTAGTGGAAGGTGTCCCTGCCCATGGCTGAGGGCTTGGAACAAGATGATCTTTAAGATCCCTTCCAACCCAAACCATTCTATGAGTCTGTGAGCTTAAAGGACTTTTTCAGTCGAAAGGACTCTCTGATCCCACGACAGAGAGAAACACACATGCAGGAGACCCCTGCTAATTCAGCTTACACATTTCCTGAGTCTTCACTCATGGAAACCTAAAGTTTAGCTGTTCAATGAATTTCTGTGTGGAAAAAGCACAGATTTTGTTTCTTCCCAGGGACTCAGCACAGAAAGTGCAGAGCCAAGCACAGAGGCATGCACCAGAGCCCACAGAGCACCACCTTCATCTCCTCCACTTTGTAGGGTGGAGAACGCAGCCTTCACGTGGCAGTTGTTCCCCCAGCCTCCTTTACTAGCCCAACAGGCACTCTGGGGCTCTGATTCATTTCATCTTAGCATAAAGGTAAAAAAAGAGAGGTTCTTCATGGCTGTGATTCATCTGTCCTCTTTCTCTCCCATTCCCCACACAGGGAGCCTTGGGTGACTAACTCAGATGTAGACGTCTACATTTCGCCATACGAATCCCACTCACAGTCTGTAATTTCCCCAGCATGCCATGCAGGAGCAGAAGATTTCAAACCTGAAGAAGGAAGTTTGGAGACAATTTCCCCATCTTCCCCCCCCCTCCCCCCTCCCTCCAACCTGTGCCAGGTTCATTATATCTGTTGCTCTTGCACCGTACGTGCTCACTAGGGGGATCTGACAACACGCCTGGAGCTGTACGACTATCAAAATATTTCCCTTCTGATCCTCCAGCTGCAAGTTATTACAAAGCCAAGAAGAGGCTCCCAAGGAATATCAGACTTTGGGAGGAAGTACTGTGTACAGTTCTGGAGCCCCCAGCACAGGAAGGACATGGAAGTGTTGGAGCAGGTCCAGAGGAGGCCACCAAGATGCTCAGAGGGCTGCAGCAGCTCTGCTGTGAGGACAGACTGAGACNNAATGCCAGGACAAGGGGCAATGGGTTTGAACTGGCAGAGGGGAGATTGAAACTGGATGTTAGGAGGAAGTTGTTTGCAGTGAGGGTGGTGAGACACTGGCACAGGTTGCCCAGGGAGGTTGTGGCTGCTCCCTCCCTGGAGGTGTTCAAGGCTGGTTGGAGGAGTCCTTGAGTGACCTGTGCTAGTGGGAGGTGTCCCTGCCTATGGCAGGGGGTTGTAGCTGGCTGAGTTTTGAGGTCCCTTCCAACCTTACCATTCTATGATTCTATGAAAGAGTTTGATGAAATGATAATGCCACTGACTTGGTGAAAATTGGTTTGAGGGAAAGGAATCAGCGTGTCACAAGGTTTAGGCATCTCAGAGGACAACCTGGATGCAGGGAAGGCAAAGAGAAAAAGGGGTTAATTGGTGTTCTCACAGACAAGCAGAGCTAATAGAATTGTCCTACGCTGATTAATAAAAACAAAGGGAGAAGCAGGGGTCCCTGAAACTGCTCTGATATTAATACAGGAACTGTAGTGTCCTGATGCCTCTCAGGATCAGTAAAGCTGGAAAGCACCAAGCAGGATTTGTGATCTTCCCTGGGGCAGCAGCAGAAAGGGAAGAAAAAGAGGAGCTGCTCTTTCCTTCAACAAGAGAGACCCAGGCATGGGGAGAAGAAATGAAGAGAAAGAAGAGGAGGCTGAGAGGAGATGTTAAAGTTTCTGTGTGAGGGAAGGTGCCAGAGGAAAGGAGAGATGCCTGTTAGTGAGTGTATTCAGTGCTCTCATAGAATCATACAATCAATCAGGGTTGGAAGGGACCACAAGGATCAGCCAGTCCCAACCCCCCTGCCATGCCCAGGGACACCTCACACTAGATCAGGCTGGCCACAGCCTCAGCCAGCCTGGCCTTAAACACCTCCAGGGATGAGGCTTGCACCACCTCCCTGGGCAACCCCTGCCAGGCTCTCACCACCCTCATGTTGAAGAACTTCTTCCCAAGAAGAAGTTCCTCTTCTCCTGAGAAGAGGCAGACAATGAAATCTCTGCTGGTTTGAGGCTAATTGNGGGGGAGGGGGACAGGACAGGTAACTCCCAAACCATCACAAAATCACAGTTAATGACTTTGGGCAAGCTGCTGTCACAATAAGCTCATGCTATTGCCACCTGTACTAGACAGTAGGACATTACCTACTGTGTTTAAAAGGAGGCTGGATGAGGCACTTAGTGCCTTGATTTAATTAATTAGAAGGGTTAGGAGTGAGGTTGGACTCGATGATCTCAGAGGTTGTTTCCCAACCTGGTTAATTCTGTGATTCTAAAAGCTCCATCACTGAAGTTCTGGACCACCAGTACAGTCCACTTAAATTCTCCCTGCAATCTCTGGAAGCTAAACCACCTCAGCTTTGCTCTCAAGACATTGATTTGAGCTGTCTTACTCCCTGGTTTGTTTGATTCCACACACACCCCCCCACACCCCCCCCCCAGTTTGGCCACTAATCTTACAAGAATTTCCAGAGACTTTTCCACATTAGAATCATAGAATGGAAGGGACCTCAAGGATCATTCAGTTCCAACCCCCTGCCATAGGCAGGGACACCTCCCACTAGCACAGGTCACTCAAGGCCTCATCCAACCTGGCCTTGAACACCTCCAGGGAGCAGCCACAACCTCCCTGGGCAGTCTGTGCCAGTGCCTCACCACCCTCACTGCAAACAACTTCCTCCTAACATCCAGTTTCAATCTCCCCTCTGCCAGTTCAAACCCATTGCCCCTTGTCCTGGCATTGCAAGCCCTTGTCAATAGAAACATGGAAATCTTTTCAAAGTGAAGCATTTTACAAGACAAGCAGGAGGAAATATTCATCTTCAGAGGCTTTTCTTCCTTCACAACCAAGAGCTATCTACTCCCTTCCATTAAAACACTTTTGCAGACTCATTTTCTCCCAGCACACATCTAATGCATTTAGGTCCCAAACCTGTAATGAGCACAGATGCAGGGGGCTGCCCACACACAGCAGGGAAAGGGCCACAGTTCTGACTCAGCTGGTAATTTATGCTTCTATACTGGTGTTACAATAATGTTAATATTGCAGGAAAATATTTCTATAACACTTAGAATATTTGTCAAAAAATAATATTCAGAGCTTGTCAAATTGCCATCGTGGTTCTGATGGGATCGGAACATCTCCTCCTCCTTCTCCTCCTCCTCCTCCTCCTCTGGGTGGAGGGCACTGGTGAGGGCACATCAGAAGGCAGCAGGAGTGCTTTGGCATCTCCACTGGGCACAGTGACCTCAGCCACTGATGGAGCATGGAGGGGCAAGAAGAAAATATGTCAGCAACTGAAAACATCCAACTCGCTTGCTGTGAACATCTCCAAGTTCTGGAGAGCAGAATCACAGAAGCTTAGAGGTTGGGAGGCAGTGAAGGGGAGAAGGGCTTGGGAGTGCTGGGGGATGGAGGCTGAGCATGAGCCAGCAGTGTGCTTTGCTGGTCAGGAGGGGCAATGCCATTCTGGGGTGGATTAGAAGGGCTGTGGTTAGTAGGTCAAGAGAGGTTCTCCTGCCCCTCTACTCTGCCCTGGGGAGGCCTTTTTGGGAGTACTGTGTCCAGTTCTGGGCCCCCCAGTTCAAGAGGGACAGAGAACTGCTGGAGAGAGTCCAGCACAGAGCCACAAAGATGCTGAAGGAAGTTGAACATCTTCCTTATGAGGAGAGCCTGAGGGAGCTGGGGCTGGGAGCTTGGAGAGGAGGACACTAAGGAGTGACCTCATTCATGGTTCCAAAGATGTGCAGGTGAGTGCCAGGAGGCTGGAGCCAGNGGAGATCATCAACTCTAACGTCCCTGCCAAGGAAGGATCCCCTAGGGTAGTCCACACAGGAATGCATCCAGGTGAGGTTTGAAAGGCTCCAGAGAAGGAGACTCCACAACCTCTCTGGGCAGCCTGCTCCAGGGCTCTGTCACCCTCATGGTAAAGAAGTTTCTCCTCACATTGAGGTGAAACCTTCTGTGTTCAAGTTTGTATCCATTGCTCCTTGGCTTATTGCTGCTGACCTGTGAAAAGAGCTTGGCCCCAGCCACTTGACACCCACCCCTGAGATATTGATAGACATTGATCAGATCCCCTCTCAGCCTTCTCTTCTCCAGACTAAACAGCCCCAGGGCTCTCAGACTGTCTTTGTAGGGGAGATGCTCAAGTCAAGAAGACCTCACCTGCTGCCAACCAAAGCCTTAGCAGCAGGTTTTTGTTGAGAGCTAACATGCTGCTGTCTCTTGTTAAAGCAGACAACCCTCCCATTCCTCTCTTTCACAAAGGCAAAAGAAGATAACCAAGATGCTCAGGAAGTGTCTAGCAAGAAAATAACATTGAATTCACACTGTATTTTGAAGCAAATGATTGTTGAAGATGGAGGTAAATTTAAGAATCAGAACCATAGAATGGTCTGGGTTGGTAGGGACCTCCAAAGGTCATCCAGTCCAACCCCCTCTGCAGTAAACAAAGCATCCTCCACTTAGATCAGGTTGCACAGAGCCTGTACAGGGCAAGTCTAATACAGATGCAGGATAGGTCATGTAGAATAAACAGACAGGAGTTGTATATTTGTGTATATATACTTATAATCATGGACTCATTCAGGTTGGAAAAGACTTCTAAGATCATCAAGTCCAACCTTCTGCCTTACACCTCCACCACCACTCCATCCCATCCCAAAGTGCCACATCTACTCAGTTCTTGAACACCTCCAGGGATGGGGACTCCACCACCTCCCTGGGCAGCCTGTTCTATGTTTGAGGGTGGTTTGGATGTGGTGCTTAGGGCTATGGTTTAAGGTGAATCTTGTAGAGTAGGGTTCTAGGTTGGGCTTGGTGATCCTGAGGTGATTCCAACCTGGATGTTTCTGTGCTTCTGTTCCCATGCCTGACCACTCTTTCAGTGAAGCAATTCCTCATCTCAGCTGAGGCAGATTCAGAACTTCAGAGCAGAGCTGAAACTTTTGGAAGGCATACCTAAAATTCCATTTGATCCATGAATTCACTTAGAGAAAACCCAAATGTACCTCCCCATCATTTTTTATTTCCCTCTTTTCAAAAGCATACACAGCAGCTGAAATGCAAAGCAGAGAGAGGAGGTTTGCAGAGCTGCCTTGAACGCACACAGCCAATTTTCTGCAAGCTTTGCCACAGTTTGATTTCCTTTTGCTCTGAATAAAAAGCCATTTTGCCCTTCCCTGCTTGCATTTCAAGCAGCTCTCTTCTTTTTGTGTTGAGGAAGACCAGGGGTTATGTTATAGAAACACAACACAAGCAGGACATGGAACTGTTGGAGCCTGTCCAGAGGAGGCCACAAAGATGCTCAGAGGGCTGCAGGAGAAGCTTCCAGGAGAAGGCTTCCAGGAGNATGAGTCTATAAATGCAGCCCCTAGACTCTCAGTGAGCAGCAAGGGAATGTGCTAGGACAGCTTTGGTTTTTCTTCTGTGCCAAGGAGACACAAAAAGAAGATTCCCAGATTAAAAAAAGCAACACCACAGGCTGGTTGGAAGTCAGACTGCTGCTCTGAGTGACAGCTGAGATGCTGACAAGATACTCCAGCTAGTTGACTGTAGGAAAAGTTTAAAGAGCTGGGAAGTATGAAAGGCAGGATGGTGTCTGTGTGTGTGAGTGAATGCCTGGGGCAGAGGGGGGAGATCTGCAACTATGTACACAGTGTCCAGTTCTGCTGCCCCCCAGCATGAGAGGGGCATGGAGCTGCTGGAGTGGGTCCAGAGGAAGGTCACAAAGGGGCTCAAAGGGCTGGAGAACCTCCCCTATGGGGACAGGCTGAGAGAGTTGGGGTTGTTCAGCCTGGAGAAGAGAAGGCTCTAGGGAGACCTTAGAGTAGCCTTCCAGTGAGTCTTTTGAGGTCCAGTTCAAGACTGCATTCATGAACAGGTAGAAGGTGCCTGTGGAGGCACACCAGACCCAAAGTGTAGGAGCAAGGCACTCATGTCACCATGTCTCTAGGTATACTTGAACAGATCTCATGGCATTTGACAGGAAAGGCACCTGAGAGCACTGTCTGCAGATGGCTGGAGCTGAGGTGACTCTTTAGGAAAGGGCAGATACACCCACCCATGATGCTTCTTTCATCCACCAACACATCTTTTGATTATTCTACCCCATCTGTCTCCTCTGGAGACTTCCAAACCCCACCTGAACATGTTCCTGCGTGGCCTGCCCTAGGTGGCCCTGCTCTGGACTCAATGACCTCTGGAGGCCCCTTCCAATCCCAACCATTCTGTGCTTCTGGGATTATTTCCTGCAAAGAAGTTTGCCCTTTCCCTTCCAGAGGAAACTGTAGGAAGCTAGGGAGTAAAATTAAGAAAATCAATAAATAAGAAGGCAAAGCAGAGTTGCCAGGCTGGCAGCCCCACCAGGGAAGCCTCCACCACTCTCTGTCAGATTATGGGGCTGTAGAAACGTGAAGGGATTGTCAAAGCCATGGTCCTGTGAAGAGAAGCATCCCTCCAAGGAGCCAAGGAAGGGAATTGCAGGCAGAGGGTTTAATTTTGCACACATTGAAATGCTGATGCTTCACTTCCAACACACAGCTCCCTTGGTAAGAAACAAAACTGCCAGGGCACAGCACTGCAGAAGACTCAGGGTGGTGGCAGCTGAGGACACATCTCAGTAGGTCTGACTATCCACACCCTGCCTGTAGAGTCCATTGCAAGGTCTGAAGCAGCTCAGAACTGCACAGGTAGGAGGCTGGTGTAAAGCTCTGTTAATTCTCTTCCCTTTTATATGCAAATTCTCTTCTGTGCATCACAGAATAGCATCCGAGGACCTAATTTCACAGGCAGCTGTGAACTGGTTGATAACAAACCCCACTGTGTACACACACACAAATGGCAGTACACAGAGCTGCACAAACACTGCACCAACCACACCTCAACACAGGCATAGATTGCACTGGCTTGGAAGGGAGCCCCAAAGGTCATCTTGTCCGAGCCCCCTGCAGGCAACAGGGACACCTCCAACTGGATCAGGCTGCCCAGGGCCACATCTAGTGTGACCATGAATGTCTGCAGGGATGGGGACCTCAACCCCATCCCTGGGCAACCTGTCCCAGTATTTCTCTGCTCTCACTGTGCAGAACTTCCTCCTGATGTCCAGTCCAAATCTACCCTAGTCCGGTTTCAAACCCTTGTCCCTCAACCAATCACTCCAAGCCCTTCAAAACAGTCCCTCCCCAGCCTTGCTGTGGGCCCCCTTCAGACACTGAGATGTAGCTATGAGGTCTCCTGGGAGCCTTCTCTTCTGCAGGCTGAACAGCCCCAGCTCTCTCAGCCTGTCTCCATAGGGAAGGAGCTCCACCCTCTGATCATCTTTGTGTTCCCTCCTCTGGACCCACTCCATCAGGCCCATGACTTTCCTGTGTTGGGGGTCCTAGAGCTGGACACAGAGCTCCAGATGAGGCCTAAGCAGAGCAGAGTGGCAGAATCCCTGCTCTCAACCTGCTTTTGATGCAGGCCAGAATGGGAAGCTAGGCAAGGGATGGGAAGCAGGAATGCAGCCTGGCTCCTGCCTCTGCCAGCAAGCACTAAGAACACAATGCTACAAAATCATCCATATGTGTATTTTATAGATAAGCACACATGCACTCAGGAAAAAAATGTTTTGTAAGACATTTAAACAACACACAGATAAAGTTTTCCCCAGCCCTCTATTCCCTCAGCCGTGTCTTACCAAGACACATTACTGCAGCAAGCTTCCTCCTCAAACACCTTCCCCTGAAACCAGCAGCAGCAAGTTCCCTCCTTGCTCTGCCCTCTGGACTCAAAAGGAACCAGGCACACTGATGCCTATTTCCTTTGTCTGCCTAAAGGAAAATTTGGGGCTGAATTAGAAAGCAGAGCATTCATAGAATCAGTGAATTGTCAGGGCTGGAAGGGACCCCAAGGGTCAGCCAGTTCCAACCCCCTGCCATGGGCAGGGACACCTCACACCAGATCAGGTTGCTCAGAGCCACATCCAGCCTGGCCTTAAAGACCTCCAGGGATGAGGCTTCCACCCCCTCCCTGGGCAACCTGTGCCAGTGTCTCAGCACCCTCACAATGAAGAACTTCTTCCTAATATCCAATCTGAATCTCCCCTCCTCTACCTTGGACCCATTTTCTGCAGTCCTATCACTATCTAACACCTTAAAAAAATGCCTCACCTCTTGTAGCCCCCTCCAGATGCTGCAAGGCTACAATAAGGTCTTCTAAGAGCCTTCTCTTCTCCAGACTGAACAGCCCCAGCTCCCTCAGCTACACAAGCAGCATGCTAAAACACCAAGCCAACTGTAAAGGATTTTCCACCTAGCACTGCTAAAAATGCTGTATTTTTAATAAACCTTCACCTTGATGTAGCCCAGTGTAAGGGAAAACAAAAATACTACCTGGACAGAAGCTATTCAGAGGTGTAAACTGGTCCCACTTTCATAAAATTCTTCATCCCCCTCACTACCACATCAAGCAGTCTTATCTCTGCCTCTTAATGTTGTAAAACTGTATGCAAACAGTAATGGAACAAGTGACTGGGAGATTACAAAATGCAATTTTCCTGCTCCCAGTGCAAACTTCCAATCCAGCAAAACACCCACCTGGGCTATCTTACTCACTGCAGGAAACCTCACATCTTAGCTCTGCTCCAAAGCATGGTGAAAAACACAAACCTGCACCTTTGAACAAACTCACACAAGCCTGCAGAGCTGTGGGCATGGAGGGCTCAGGCAGAAGGTTGGACAGAACAAGGCCAACTCAGGGTCCTGCACCTGGGTCACAGCAATCCTCATTATCAACACAGGCTGGAAGATGAGGTGATGGAGAGCAGCCCTGTGGAAAAGGACTTGGGAGAACTCCTAAGCAGAGGAGGAGTTGGACATGAGCTGGCAGGAGGCCAATGGCAGCCTGGGCTGCATCTAAAGATCTGCAACCAGAGATGGAGGGAGGAGATTCTGCCACTCTGCTCTGCTCTGGTGAGACCTCAGCTGAAGTGCTGCAACTGGCTCTGGAGCCTTCAGAACAGGTAGGACATGGAGCTGGTGGAGTGGGGCCAGAGGAGGGCCACAAAAATGCTCAGGGGGGTGGAACACCTCTGCTAGGCTGAGGGAGCTGGGGGTGCTCAGCCTGGAGAGGAGCAGGCTCCAGGGACACCTAAGAGCAGCCTGTCGGTACTTAAAGGGGGCTACAAGAAAGCTGCAGAGGGACTGTTGAAAAAAGCCTGCAGTGACAGGATGAGGGCAATGGCTTCAAACTAGAGCAGAGCAAATTTAGATGGGATTTAAGGAACAAGTTCTGCACCATGAGGCTGGTGGAGCACTGCAACAGGTTGCCCAGGGAGGTGGTTGAGGTCCCATCCCTGGAAATATTCAAGGTGAGGCTGGACAGGGCTCTGGGCAACCTGATCTAGTGGAGGATGTCCCTGCTGACTGCAGGGGGGGTTGGATTGGATGAGCTTTGGAGGTCCCTTCCACCCCAGACCACTCTGTGATTCTCTGTGTTCCTCAACTCCATTTCAGAATTATTTACTCAAGGGCTTTAAGGTCCTTGACACATTCTCCTAGCTGCAGGGGGGGGCTTCATCTTTTGGGTTTTGGTTTGTTTTTTTTTCCCCAACTGAGGTTAGCAGCTGTTCATCAGTGAACAGCCACCTTGACCAGCATGGAGAACAGCTTTTCAGATGTGGTTTTTCTGAAGGCAGAACCCCCAAAGGCAAATTGATGATCATTCAACCGCGCAAGAGGGATTTCCATTCAAGAAACCAGCAGGTATTGCCACTGCTTCTAAACAATTAGGCCTTGAGTGACATTATAAATAGGGCTCAGAGGAAAAGAAATTGTCATGGTGTACAGTAGTAAGCTGGCACAATTATGTAAGAAATTTTAAAAAAAATTAACTTCAGAGCAATGAGAAGTGCAAATCTGCCTCCTCTAAACAACACAAAGGTGGCCAAAGAGCAACACCTGGGTTAGCCTCCTTGGTACTGATGGTTGCACTCAATGAGCTTAAAGATCATTTCCAGTCAAAGCAATTCCAGATTTTCTGATCTTAGGTCATTGCTTGCCTCCATCTTTGGTAATGGAATCAGACTTGGTGATGTTGGAACATCATTTTCACTCTCATCTTAACATCTTCGTCAAGAATCAGCATGAGGTGTTAGGTGATAGGACAAGAGGAAATGGCCTGAAATTGTACCAGGGGAGGGTTAGAATCATAGAATCAGTCAGGGTTGGAAGGGACCACAGGGATCAGCCATCCCTGTCATGCCCAGGGACACCTCACACTAGATCAGGCTGGCCACAGCCTCAGCCAGCCTGGCCTTAAACACGTCCAGGGATCAGGCTTCCACCCCTGCCAGGCTCTCACCACCCTCATGCTGAACAACTTCTTCCTAACATCCAGTCTGACTCTCCCCATTTCTAGTTTTGTTCCATTCTCCTCAGTCCTACCACTCCCTGACAGCCTAAACAGTCCCTCCCCAGCTTTCTTGTAGCCCCCTTCAGATACTGAAAGGCCACAAGAAGGTCACCTGGGAGCTTTCTCCTCTCCAGACTGCACAGCCCCAAGTCCCTCAGTCTCTCCTCCCAGCAGAGCAGCTCCAGCCCTCTGCTCATCCTTGTGGCCCTGCTCTGGACACCCTCCAGCACATCCATAGCCCTCTTGGTTGTTAGGTTGGAGATCAGGAAAAAAATTCTTTCCTGCAAGAGTGGTCAGGCATTGGAAGAGGCTGCCCAGGGAGGTGGTGGAGTCACCATCCCCACAGGAGTCCTGTGGAGCCTGAAAAGACAAATCAGACACATCCACAGAGCTGAAGGTTTTGTCATTGCTGCCTGTGTCCTGGAATGAAACCCAGATGGTGCAGGGACCACTTGCAGCTGAGGAAGCAGCCACCCAGGCTGTGCCCAAGGGAGCAGGCAGTGCTTTCTGCACTGCCCAGCACTCCTGCTGCTGAAACACTTGGTTTAAAACAGGAACCAGCTTCCCATTCTTCCCTTCCAAAGACAAGGAGGGACACAGGACAGCTCAAATAGTAGCAGACCCCTCTGCTTAGACAACAACATTCTCTCTTGGGAAGCAACAGCACAGGTTCCATGCAGTCACCACATCCCCAGGGACAGTGCAGCTACAAGTGGACAGTGAGCACAGACCACAAATCATCCACTTAGCAATGTCTTATGAGCTGAGCAGGACACCTGCACTGAACATCAGCTCAGTGTCCTGCCAGCTTGGCAGGAAGTTCACCTTAACCAGAAATGCAGTTTGCTATGTACTCAGCTTGGTTTGTCTTAAGAGTCTATTTTACCAAGGGCATGATTTTAGTGCCTGGAAAGAAGCAAAGCCTCAATGGAAAACAGTAGCTACAGATAAATGCACTTTGATAAATCAGGTTAGAATTCAACTGGGAAGAACCAGGAGGAACTTCTTTAATACTGGAGCAGGTAGCCCAGAGGGGTTGTGGAGTCTCCTTCTCTGGAGGCTTTCAAAACCCACCTGGATGTGTTCCTCTGCAACCTGCTGGGCTAGATGATGTCCAGAGCTCCCTTCCAACCTCCAGCGTCCTGTGCTTCAGTGACCACAGTTATACAGAGCCTGATTTGAACTGTTTTCCAGTGAGCAGACTGCAGCAGCACTTTTCATCTGAGGCTTACAAAATCTAACAAAACAAATGTTGGGAAGTAATAAATAGGAGGCTGAGAGCCCTGGGATGGAGCTCTCTGAAGGACAAACATCTTGATATCAAATAAAGTGACCACAGCTTCACAGTATAAAAATCTGCAGGCTGATAGGTAAACTATGGTAACACAGCAAAAAAATAAAAAGCTCTGTTGTATTCTCAGTGGTCTTAGCTTTAGCCTGCAGCAAAAACAACTTTTCCTTTTCCATCAGGGAAAACACTTTTCATTTTCTTGTTCATTCAGCTCTTGGCCTCTGACAAAGGAGTCAAAAGGGTGACAGTTGCCAAAGTCACTTATTGATTTCCTTGGTTTATTTATGAATGCCAGGCATGCAAGTGCCTGTCTTCAAAATTTAACACCTGGTACTTTACACCATTAAGTAAATGGGCAGGCAGATCAGTTCCCTTCCACCTCTGCAACTCCATGTAATGAACAAGTTGCCCTCGCAGCCAGAGCACCAAACTTCAGCTTTCAGAGCTCTCAAATTTAGGACCCCTTCCCTCAAGCTGTACATGGAACTTCCCTGTCTCTTCTTAGTCCTGCATCTAGGGAGGAATAACAGCAGGTACCAGGACAGGTTGGGGCTGCCTGCTGGAAAGCAGCTCCCTGGAGAAAGATCTTGGAGTGCTGGTGGGCAGCAAGTTCTGCATGGGCCAGAGGTGTGCCCTGGTGGCCAAGAGAGCCAATGGCATCCTGGGGAGCATCAGGAAAAGTGTGGCCAGCAGGGCTAGGGAGGTTCTTCTCCTCCTCTACTCTGCCCTGCTGAAACCACAGCTGCAATACTGTGTCCAGTTTCGGGCTCCCCAGTTCAAGAGAGACAGGGACCTGCTGGAGAGAGTCCAGCAGAGAGCCACAAGGATGAGTGGGGGACCTGAGCATCTCCTCTGTGAAGAGAGACTGAGAGCCCTGGGGCTGTTTAGGCTGGAGAAGAGAAGGCTGAGAGGAGATCTGAGCAATGTGTACAAATATCTGAGGAGTGAAGGTCAAGTGGCTGGGGCCAAGATCTTTTTGGTGGTCAGCAGCAGGAGGACAAGAAGCAACAGCTACAAACTGGACCAGAGAAGGCTTCAGCTCAACATGAGCAGAAACTTCTTTACAGTGAGGGTGACAGAGCCCGGGAACAAGCTGCCCAGAGAGGTTGTGGAGTCTCCTTCTCTGGAGACTTTCAAACCTCACCTGGTTGTGTTCCTGTGTGAACTACCCTAGAGGATCCTGCCTTGGCAGGGGAGTTGGACTCGATGATCTCTGGAGGTCCCTTCCAACCTCTAAGGTTCAATGATTCTCTACTTCTGTGGTCTCTGCTGACCTCCCCTCATCCAACAGTAGATGAAAGGGAAAGCTCTGCTTTCAGCTGAAACACAGGCCACAGGAAGCAGAGGAAAAAATTAAAAAGGCACAGTGTGAGATCACCAGGATGGTCTTCAAGGGTAATCTTACCCAGAATATTTTGCAGTAATCCACTGGAAGGTGACAGAAACCATGAATCACTCTGACTAGGTCTTGATTTCAAAGAAATAAAGCAAACACTTCAATGCAGACAGGGAAAAAAAATAAGCATAGCTGACCATTTAGACTGGATGTTAGGAGGAAGCTGTTTGCAGTGAGGGTGGTGAGACACTGGCACAGGTTGCCCAGGGAGGTTGTGGCTGCTCCCTCCCTGCAGGTGTTCAAGGCCAGGTTGGATGAGGCCTTGAGTGACCTGTGCTAGTGGGAGGTGTCCCTGCCTATGGCAGGGGGTTGGAACTGGATAAGCTTTGAGGTCCCTTCCAACCTTCCCATTCTATGATTCTATAAATTCTGCAAGGAGAGAGCTGAAAGCATTGGCAAACTGCAAAGCTGGACAAAATAAGAGGAGAAGCCCCCTCCATAATAGGAAGCACCACTTCACTGCTGTTCTCCCCTCCAACTGTAAACTTCATGAACTCTCCTTTACCTGAAGGAAACCTTGGCTTTTGTACTGCTGATCCCAGACAGGATACAGAGAAGGAAAGAAAGAGTCAACAACAACCTTGTTTGATGAAGATAAAGCACTGAGCCCTCACCCAACTAGAAGTGCCCAGCTCTTTTTCCACATGGACCTTTTAGACCTGTTCAGACAGGGATGAGCTTAGAACTGGAAATATCACCACAGGAGGGAAAAGAAAAAAGAGGATGTCACAGCTGAACAGATCTCTGCATTCACTACTGAATTCCATCCATCAGGCAGCTCAGTGCAGACAGTTTGTGGTGGGAGTTACTTCTACAGTGAATGCTGTAACTGTCTGGGAGAGACCTTCTTACCAGAGGATGTTTTGTTTTAAGCTAATACAGTTTTGGAAAAAAAAAACAAACCTGTGCTGGTTTGAGGCTAATTGGAGTATTTTAATGGAGAAAATTATACTATAGGCTGTGAAAAGGAAAACAATGGTGATGTCTGCTGCACTCATAGGCTTGCTGAGATGTTTAAGAACAGAAAAACATAGGTAAGACACTCAGGCCTGCAGACACTCTGGGGCTGTCTAGCTTCTGGCCTTCTCCTCTCTGCCAAGTAACCTCACTAACCACTTTCCTTCTAACCCCCCTGGCCCATCCTCCAAACTCATCTTGCATGTAAGGCAAACCTTGGGGTAAGGTATAGGGGTGGGGAGAAGGTGGAAGGGTGGTTGGGAGCCCCTCCTGGGGACTCTGATTTCTGGGAGGGGAGTTGTGTTTCTGTAGTACCTTTAACTTGTATATTTCTGTCAGTATTCCTGTCTGTTGTNCTCCTGCCTTGTTTGTAGGCTCCTTTCAGGTACTGGAAGGCTGCTCCAAGGTCTGCCTGAAGCCTTCTCTTCTCCAGGCTGAACAGCCCCAACCCTCTCAACCTGTTCCTACAGGGGAGGTTCTGCAGCCCTCTGATCATCTCTGTGGCCTCCTCTGGACCCACTCCAACAGTTTGATGTCCTTTTTATGTTGGAAGCCCTAGAACTGGACACAGTATTCCAATTGGAATCTCACAAGAGCAGAGCAGAGGAGGAGATTACAAAGAGATTTTGCTTATAAATGTGAGAGCTCCTACATTTAAAAAGTCCAATCAATATCAAATCATCTGAACCCACAAAACACAATAATCATAATATGTGAGTGAGGTTCTATATCCTTAGATTTCTCATAAAAAAAAATAAAAATCAATATCTAATTTTGCTCTGAAATACAAGAAAAATGTAGTGTGCTTTTAATCTCAAAGGATTTTTCACACTTCTTACATGTATATGACCAGAATCAATTCATAAACCTCTGCAATCTCCACCTCTAAGTGAACACAATCCCTGTCTAGCAGTGTAATGAAAACCAGGGCTGTGGAGAAAGCAACAGGGAAAACAAAATACATGATAAAGAAGGCAGGAAATTAGGGGTGCACAGAACACAAAGTAATTTAAGTAGGCTCTTTACCATCAGGGTAGTGGAACACTGTAACAGGTTGCCCAGGGAGGGGGTTGGAGCCCCATCCCTGGAGATATTCAAGGTGAGGTTTGACAAGGCTCTGGGGAACCTGCTCTAGTGGAGGATGTCCCTGCTGACTGCAGAGGAGCTTGCATTAGATGTCCTTCAGAGGTCCCTTCCAACCCAAACCATTCTGTGACTCTGTGATGGTTAAAAATGCAGACATACTTGGAATGGCAATAAGTGGGGAGGGTTTTTTTTGCAGAAATATTGGTAGCCAAGCCTTGATTTCACTGTGCTGAAGTTTACTCTCTATGTAAAGCCTGGGGAGTAACTGAAGAGCTGCTGGGTGCATCTGAGGGAAAAAAAAACAGGGCTTCTTTCTGCAAAGAAAACAAGCCTGGGAGGGACCCAACCCATCTAAACAGACTCAATGACACTTGGAATCTTACTCAAGTTAACAGATGAGGGCAGATATAGACTGGAGATCAGAAAGGAATTCTTGATAGTGAGGGTGGTGAGGCACTGGAACAGGTTGCCCAGGGAGGTTCTGAATGCCTCCTCCTTGGAGGTGCCCCAGGTCAGGTTGGATGAGGCCTTGAGCAACCTGGTCTGCTGGCAGGTGTCCCTGCCCATGGCAGGGGGCTGGAAGTAGATGATCTCTGAGGTCCCTTCCAACCCAAACCGTCCTATGAATCCATGATGTGCTTCCAGTGGAACTTGATCTAGGGACACCAAAGTTAGGCAAACTCAGCAGGGGCACAGGACCACAGCACCAGAAGGTTTTGCAGGTCCATGGCAGCACCAGAATGTTCTGCTGGTCCATGGCAGCAATTTCTTCAGCTGTGTCATGTCCCCACGATATGGCTGCAGGCAAAATTGTTCCCAGCTTTCAGCTCCTGATCAAATTTCTCCACTGCACTCTGCATCTTTTAAATGAGGCTAAGCAACACAACTCTGAAACTGAAGTCCATTACACAACCTGTACTCATTTCTGTAAGCCTTGGCTCCATATTGTGGAGAGGCTGCTGCTGGGCTCTGCTCACAGGGAACTGGAGATAGAACAAGGGGGAATGGCCTCAAGCTGAGACTGGGCAGGTTTAGACTGGACACTAGGAAAAAGTTTTTCATGGAGAGAGTGGTCAGGGACTGGAATGAGCTGCCCAGGGAGGTGGTGGAGTCGCCAACCCTGGCTGTGTTTCAGGGTGGTCTGGATGTGGTGCCTGGGGCTATGGTTTAAGGTGAATCTTGTAGAGTAGGGTTCTAGGTTGGACTTGGTGACCCTGAGGGGCTTTGCCAACCTGCATGTTGCTGTGACTCTGTGATATCCTTAGGCACAAGCACACACACACACACACACACATGCAAAACCTCTTCCAATCTCAGCTCCAAATTGAAAACTCATTACTCATTACTTTGCAGGTAGCATCCAGAGCCAGAATCAATAGGGTTGAACTATAGTGATCTAAAATTCTCCCAATTCTATGATTCTGTTTTATGATTCTATGATTCTATAAATTGTCCTTTCTTCTCTGCTGCCCAGCCTTGTGCACCATGCACTCCATCAACCAGCTGCCTTCCACAGCTGAAAAACACAGAGGCAGCAGAACATTAAACTGGATAGCTGAACTCTGTCCTGTGATGTCAACATTCTTGCACTAAATAACACCACTGAGGAGACTTATCACCTAAAGCAACTAAAATAGATTGCTTGTGGCCTTTTACCACTCAAGCTTTCACATTATGTTTCCATCTACATCACAGAATCCCAGAATGGGACCTTTAGAGGATCATCTAAGTCCAACCTCCCTGCCAGAGTAGAATCACCCAGGGTAAACCACAGAGGAGCACATCCAGGTGGGTTCTGAATGCCTGCAGAAACAGAGACTGCACAGCCTCTGTGCACAACATCTGTGCCATTTCATTTCATCTGCACAAAACTCAGCTTCCTAATGTCAAATACCAAAATTATTCTCAAGCCGATACTGCAAACAGGCAAGAATGCAATGACTTTATCTTGAGTTATGTGTTCAGTTTGGGGCACCACAGTATAAAAGAGACATTGAGGTGCCAAAGAGGGTCCAGAGAAGGGCAACAGAGGCAGCCAAGGGTCTGGAGAACAGGGCTGGTGAGGAGCAGCTGAGGGAACAGGGGATGTTAGGTCTGGAGAAAAAGGAGGCTCTCAACTCTACAACTCTCAAAGGAGGTTGTTGAGAAGTGGGTGTTGGCCTCTTCTCACAAGTCACAACTGATAGGACAAAAGGAAATGGCCTCAAGTGATGCCCAGGGGAGGTTTCCACTGGACATCAGGAAAAACTTTGATACTGAAAGGACTCTCAAAGGCTGGAACAGGCTGGCCAGGGAGCTGCTGGAATATGCTTCCTTGGGTGTATTTAAAAGCTGTCTAGATATGGTGATCAAGGATATGGTGTAGTAGTGGCCCAGGTAAAGTTAGATAATGCTTGGGCTTTGTGATCTGGAAGGTCTTTTTCAATCACAATGATTTGTGAAAATAACTTTACAGGAAATGCTAATTGAAAACCTAGGGGATAACAAATACAAACAAGAATTACCTTTGACTCCTTTCTTAGTACATGCAAATGCTGAAGAAATTGTGTAAAGGGATGATAGAGAATAACAGAACCATGGAGTGGTTTGAGTTGGAAGGGACCTTAAACATCACCTAGCTCCAAGCCCCTGCCACAGGCAGGGACAGCTCCCACTAGATCACACTGCTCAAGGCTTCAACCAACCTGGCCTTCAACATCTCCAGGGAGGGAGCAGTCACAACCTCCCTGGGCAACCTGTGCCAGTGTCTCACCACCCTTGCTCTGAGAAACCTCAGACACTTCTAGGTCTGGTTTAGCAGAGCTGGTGCTTTCTTCCAAGACCAATCACCAAAAGACAACAGTGATGCTAACAAATCACAGCTGGAATGCAGCTAAACACACCCAGGCAGCCAGTTCCAAAGTGGCCTTTTGTTATGTAAAAGGCTCCGTGGTCATCTCTCCCCCAGGTCCCGTTACTAATAATTGATCTGGAGAGCACTTCCAGGTGGTTAACACACACTGATGCCAACAGCCTATAGTCAAATCTTTGGATTGTTTGTACAGCACAGGGCTGTAGGTCTGCTAAACATCATCTGGAATGTTGCATCCAGTTCTGGGCTCCCCAGGTCAGGAGGGACAGGGATCTACTGAAGAGAGTCCAAGGAAGGGCTACAAGGATGCTGCAGGGAGTGGAGCACTGCCTGAGGAGGAAAGGCTGAGCCCTTGCTCTTGCAGCAAAAAAAAAAAAGTTCCCTAATCTTCAACTTAAACCTCCTCAGTGCAAGAGCTGTTAGTCTGGAGAGGAGAAGGCTGAGAGGGGATCTGAGCAATGCCTATAAATATCTGAGGGCTGGGAGGCAAGAAGGGAAGGACAGGGACAGGCTCTGCTCACCTGTGCCCTGGGATAGCACAAGGGCGATGGATGGAAACTGCAGAACAGGAAGTTCCACCTCACATGAGGAAGAACTTGACTAGAAGGGTCCCAGAGCCCTGGCACAGGCTGCCCAGAGAGGTTGTGGAGTCTCCTTCTCTGGAGCCTTTCCAGCCCTGTCTGGGTGTGTTCCTGTGTGACCTGTGCTAGATTCTCTGGTCCTGCTCTGGCAGAGGGTTGGACTGGAAGAGGTCCCTCCCAACCCCTAACATCCTGTAATGAGGAAAAAAAAGAATGGTGCATCAGTAGAAATATTACAAAAACCTACTTTATT
The DNA here is from genome assembly GCA_013399055.1 of Ramphastos sulfuratus. NCBI lineage: Eukaryota > Metazoa > Chordata > Aves > Piciformes > Ramphastidae > Ramphastos > Ramphastos sulfuratus. Next base: position 59,551 of record WBNM01030691.1, read on the forward strand.
GAGAAGATTTTGAAGCCCTCCCTGCATATTCAAAGGCTTTAGAATTGATATTTGACTGTGTTGCACCTCAGGTACTACAAAGATGCTGCAGGGATTGGAGCACTGCCTGAGGAGGAGAGGCGGAGAGCCCTGGGGCTGCTTAGCCTGCAGAGGCGAAGGCTGAGAGGGGATCTGAGCAATGTCTGTAAGTATCTGAGGGCTGGGGGTCAGGAAGGAAGGGACAGGGACAGGCTCTGCTCACTTGCACCCTGTAAGAGGACAAAGGGCAATGGATTGGGCAAGTTTGGGCACTGCAGCATAAGACATGGAGTGGGTACAGAAAAGGGCAATGAGGCTGGTGAGAGGTTTGGAGAGCAGGTCTTATGAGGAGAGGCTGAAGGAGCTGGGATTGCATAGCCTGAAGAAGAGAAGGCTGAGAGGAGACCTCATTGCTCTCTACAGCTACTTGAAAAGAGGTTGGAGTGAGGCTGGTTTTGGCTGCTTCTCCCAGGTTAACTAACAACAGCATGAGAGGTAATGGTCTCAAGCTGTTCCAGGGGAAGCTTAGATTGGATATTAAGGAGAACTTTGCTACAAGAGTGGTCAGGCATTGGCACAGGCTGCCCAGGGAGTCACCATCCCTGGAGGTGTTCAAAAAACAAGATGATGTAGCACTTGAGGGCATGGTCTAGTGGTGACAGAGGTGCCGGGCAGAAGGGTGGACTTGATCTGGGAGCTCTTTTCCCACCTTTATGATTCTATAAGAAATGCAGACAAAAATCTTCCTTTGTAAAGCTTGCTGGGCTCAAAGGCCAGACTAGGCTTGTGAGGGAAAAAAAACACAGCATTTTTTATTAGGCCCTGCTAGTGTGAGGCTGATGGAGCCAAGCTTCTGTGTACCTAATTTCTTTGTTTGATCAATTCACAGTACGCAGTATTGGTAATCAAGGGAAACACTTGAGAAGACACTTCACACTTAGGTCACTCAAGCATGTGAAGACTTCCATTAGCAATTTTCAGAACAAACAGAGCACTCTGGTTTCTTCCTAGAAGAGCAGCAGACTCTTCCTCTGCAATGTAAGAGTGATTGGGCTGTGTTCCATTCACCAGCAATGCTCTCTTGCAAATCTCCTATGAAGAAGTTTGCAATAACAACTCTCAATTGAGAACCTTAAGGGACCTTTGTTTTATTTTGACAGGAGGCATTTCAGCCACCACTCTTTATTGGAATTTGGTGTTTATCTCAAGTTCAAAACACAGAGAAAAAATATTCTTTGATTACACCCCAGATCCTCAACATCTCACTCAATCCACTGAAAAAAATGCAGCTCTATCTGCTGGCTTCACCCCTGATCAAAAAAAGCAACTCTCAGGGCATGCAATCATCTCCGGTGATTCCAAGAGGGATTAACATAGGAAAGACAGAACAAATTAGGTGATTTCCAGCATTACCCATCTGAAAAAAGCACCCTCAGACACACTTCCCTGTCTTCAGGAGCTTTAATGCATCTCACAAGCAAAGCTCACAGAGATCTGACACTGAAAATAAAGACACAGCTGGGTACTAGGTTTAGTTTTGGGTACCAGAGGATGAGATGAGACTCTGAGGTTCCTAGGAGGGTCTAGAGAAGGGCAGTGAAGCTGGATAAGGGTCTGGAGAACAGGGCTGGTGTGAAGCAGCTGAGGGAACTGGGGGTGCTTAGTGTGGAGGAGGCTGAGGGCAGAGCTCATTGCTCTGCAGCTCCCTGATGGGAAGCTCTAGTGGGCTCTTGTAGAATCACAGAACTATTTCGGTTCACAAAGCCCTCTAAGACCATCAAGTCCAACTGTCTATCTAAGGTCACCATGGCCATTAAGCCCTGTCCCCAAGTGCCATGTCCATATGTTTCTTGAACACCTCCAGGGATGGTGACTCCACCACCTCCCTGGGCAGCCTGTGCCAATCCCTGACCACTCTTGGCACAAAGAAATGTTCCCCAATCTTCAACTTAAACCTCCTCCAGCGCAATCTGAGGCTGTTTCCTCTCATTCCACCACCTGATACTAGAGCCCAACCCCACCTCCCTCAGACCTCCTCTTAGGGAGTTGTAGATAGCAATGAGGTCTCCCCTGAGCCTCCTCTTCTCCAGAACAAACGCCCCCAGTTTCCTCGGCTGCTCCTCCCCAGCCCTGCTCTCCAGACTCTTCACCAGCTTTGCTGCCCTGCTCTGGACACACTCCAGCAACAAAACAGCTTTCTTCTCACTAGTCACAATTGATAAGACAAGAGGAGTTATGCCAGGGGAGGTTTAGCTTAGACATTAGGAAAAAATTATATATCAAAAAGGGTTCTCAAGACTGAAACAGGCTGCCCAGGAAAGTGGTTGAATCCTCATCCCTGGATATATTTAAAAGCTGTAGAGACTGAGCGAGTTGGGGCTGTGCAGTCTGGAGAAGGCTCCCAGGTGACCTTATTGTGGCCTTGCAGTATCTGAAGGGGGCTACAAGAAAGCTGGGGAGGGACTTTCTAGGCTGTCAGGGAGTGACAGGACTGGGGGGAATGGAACAAAGCTGGAAATGGGGAGATTCAGCCTGGATGTTAAGAAGAAGTTGTTCAGCATGAGAGTGGTGAGAGCCTGGCAGGGGTTGCCAAGGGAGGTGGTGGAAGCCTCATCCCTGGAGGTGTTTAAGGCCAGGCTGGCTGAGGCTGTAGCCAGCCTGATCTAGTGTGAGGTGTCCCTGGGCATGGCAGGGGGGTTGGAACTGGCTGATCCTTGTGGTCCCTTCCAACCCTGACTGATTCTATGTTTCTTTCTAGATACAGTGCTCAAGGATATGGTATAGTAGTGGCCCAGGAAGATAATGGTTGGAGTTGATGACCTTACAGGTCTTTTCCAACTGTGGTGATTCTGATATGAAGAAACTCAGACTGAGGGCCAAAATAGCTGTTCCAATTCAATCTGGAACTGTCTGGAAACTGTTCCTCCTCATGCAGCATCTCCTCATGCCTCTGGAGTGGCAACTGCATGAATGGGTTTGTCTATGTCATTACTCTGCAAATTGCAACCAGCTTTCCTTGCCTCTGTAACAGTGCCAGGAAATATATTTGGAATGTGGCTTTCTTCCTTAAAGCTCTCTCTGGACACAAGAATCTGATATGCAAGTCACATTTGGAGGATGATTACTCTAGTTCCAAGCACAAAGAATGACAAGGCTGCCCCATTGCCCTCTGCAAATTGTCTCACCCAAGTAACTCTTTAAGTGCCCAGAGTGGACTCCTTTGCTGTTTGCTGGGAGAACCAAACATAACTCTGACTAACATTTTGCTGCCTAGAGTCCAAAAGCAGGTAACACCACATAACCATGGCACAGTATTTTACCACTTCTGTGAAGTCTAAGACTTGAAAAGGCTAAACCACTCATGCACGCAGTAAGCAGCCTGCACCTTGTTCCCTGCTCCACCACAGAGCTTGAACCATGGTGGTTCCAAACCCCACAGGGAGGCATCAAGGTTCTCATGCAGCAGAGAGGGTACCCTCCATTTCTCCTGCTCCACTGCACAGAAAGTGAGAGTCATGGCACCACAGAAGGAACAAGGCAGAGGGAGTCCGACTCAGGAGGGAGCCTTGCTATTGTTTATCTATTTTATCCTTTAATTCCTTAGTGCCAAATGCACAACCAGTTCCCAAAAGTCTCAGTTCCTCCTTTGTCTTCTCAGGCTTTTGATCCTGTATCCTAAAGATAGGCTAAAGACTGACTTCTCATGATGGCCCCCTGACTTCTGCTTTTATGCCTGCCAAGCGGCCCAGTTTCTGTTGAGGGGATGAAGAACGATCCTACCTCTCCCTTCCCTGCTGCTTCTGGAAGGGCACTTAATCACCAGGGGATTTAGAAGGCCTTGGAACCCTACTTCCATACTTTGCCCACAAGTACAATGCACCATAAGGGTGGCAGCAGCTGCCACTGTGTTGTGAGCATCATTCCTGACAAGGTTAGGTGCGGTCCAAGCGTTGGAAATGGGAGAGGGAAGCAAACTGTCTCCAGCAAACTGGGGAAGAGCACAGGCTGGCCAAAGTCTGTTCAGCTTCAGAGCTACACAGCTGGCAGGTTAGGCTGGAAGCTTCCAGGTGCCCAGAGGAAATTAGACAGGGGTTATCCTGGAATCTCTGAACACAGATTCTCACCAACTGCAAATGCCTTCGGGATTTGGCTGCCCTGAAACGTGAGCAGCTGTTGGATTCTAGGGATCTGAATTCTCCTAAAATCATAGAATGGTTTGGGTTGGAAAGGACCTTAAAGATCATCTACTTCCAACTCCAGTGCCATGGGCAGAGACAGCTCCCACTAGGCAGGCTGCTCAAGATCTCAGCCAGCCTAAACACTTTCAGGAATGAGGCATCCACAACTTCTCTTGCTCCAGTGTCTCACCACCTTCTCAGAATCACAGAGCATTAGGGGTTGGAGGAGACCTCAAAATATCATCCAGTCAACCCCCCCTGCCAGAGCAGGATCTCTCAGAGCAGGTCACACAGGAAGGCACTCAGGCAGGGTTTGAATGTCTCCAGAAAAGGAGACTCCACAACCTCTCTGGGCAGCCTGCTCCAGGGCTCTGCCACACTCATAGAATCATAGAATGGTAAAGTTGGAAGGGACCTCAAAGATCATCTAGTTCCAGCCCCCTGCCTTAGGCAGGGACACCTCCCACTAGTACAGGTCACTCACAGGCCTCATCCAACCTGGCCTTTCATTCACAGTGAGAAAGTTCTTCCTTCTGTTCACATGGAACCTTCTCTGCTCCAGCTGTCACCCAGTGCCCCTTGGCCTGTCACTGGACATCCCTGAGCAGAGCCTGGCTCTGTCCTCCTGGCACTGCCCTGCACATCTTTATCACAGCAATGAAGGCAGTCCTCAGGCTGCTCTGCTCCAAGCTCCCAGCCCCAGCTCCCTCAGCCTGTGCTCACAGGAGATGTTCCATTGCCTGCAGCAGCTTTGGGGCTCTGCCCCACAAGACCACTCTATGACTCTATGCACCATTATGGAATGATTCTGCAGACTGCACTCAAGGTACCACAGCTTCTACATCATGCCAGGTAAATATCAAAGTGCTTATGTGGATTTGAGTCCTCGGTGCCACGTGCCAGAGCGGGACCATGCTCTACTGCACAAAGACCAGGGATATGCTCTCAGGAGTACCTAGTGACATTTTCCCCATTGCAGGGGAAATGCAAACCACAGCTTTGGGTGTAAAGGCAACTTCAAGGCAATTGACTAACATTAAAGGGCTCCTTATGCCAAAGAACACCTGTTGATTAAAAAAAGGCAAAAATTGGAACCTTCAGAAAGCCTTAAACTCCTCAGCACTCCAAGCTATTCAACAGGTCACAGGACTTCAGAATCTTTCCCTTCCACAAACACCACACACAGCAGTTTGAAATCTGATATTAGAAGGGTTAGGGGAGGAAGAACTCTGCCATTGAGCAGATACAGCCAGAAAAACAGTCACACCAGTCACTACAAGCCGCATGCCTTTATCCTAGCGGTGTGACAAGCTCCCTTAGCCCCAAACTACTCAATGAAACTCGGCAGGGGGGCAAGAAATTGACAGACAGGACAAGTTGCTGATCAGGTGGTGTCAAACCAAAGCAAGCATTTCTGTCGCCCTCCACTGCGAGAAGCTAAAGCATTGCATGGTCCCTTGTCCTGCGCCCTGCTCCCAGGCTGGCACACTGCACTGCGTGCTGATGTCAGCATGAACTGGCAGAGAGGGTTTACAAGAAGGCTTTTAGCTCAGTCAGGAACAGGGCTCAGGAACACAGAGAGGTAGAGACCCAGAGGAGAAGGGGGCAGCCTCTTGACCTTAATCTCTCGCACTTCTCTGGAAACCCTTTATAGTCTACACCACCTCAAAGGCCCTCGGAGCCACAATTCTGTGATCACCACGCAAAGAGCACAGCAGTTCAAGCAATCATTCTTCCCACAGTTTTCTGCTCTGAGGCATACAGGAAAGGAAAACTACAAGTCCTATTTTAAAAACTTTTATTGCTCTCAGGACATCCAAACAGGAGAGAAATGCTGCACATCTTTTAGTGCTGCTGATTCACGAGACAGCAGGCATCCAGCCACCCAGGCCTGCAGGCAGTCCAGAATGGTAGGGCTGGAATGAAACTCTGCAGATCATCTAGTCCAAATCCCTTGCCAAGGCAGGTTCACCTGAAGAAGGCCACACAAGAACACATCCAGGTAGGTTGTGAATGTCTCCAGAGGCTTCGCTCCCAAAGCAGGATCCTCTAGGGCAGACCACACAGGCAGGTAGGTTGGACTGGATGATCTCTGGAGGTCCCTTCCAACCTCTACCATTCTGTGATGCACATGAGCACCACAATTTTTGAATAGACAGGGGGAAAAAAAGCCTTCTGCTTAAGACAACAAGAAGGGATGGTGATGACATCTAAACACAGCCATGTTACCTCTACAGCATCACTGAATAGAATCATAGAATGGTAAGCTTGGAAGGGACCTCAAGGATCATCCAGTTCCAATGCCCTGCCATAGGCAGGGACGCCTCCCACTAGCACAGGTCACTCAAGGCCTCATCCAACCTGGCCTTGAACCCCTCCAGGCAGGGAGCAGCCACAACCTCCCTGGGCAACCTGCGCCAGTGCCTCACCACCCTCACTGCAAACAACTTCCTCCTAACATCCAGTCTAAATCTCCCCTCTGCCAGTTGAAACCCATTGCCCCTCATCCTGTCATTACAAGACCTTGTCAATAGTCCCTCCCCAGCCTTCCTGTAGGCACCCTTCAGATCCTGGAAGGCCACTCCAAGGTCTCCTGGAAGCCTTCTCTTCTCCAGGCTGAAGAGCCCCAACCTCCACACAATCATGGAAGGAAATTTTGTCTCAAAAATCCAACCTTGGAAGAAGAAAAATGTGTCATAACTCCTGTCCCAAAAAGGAATTCAAGTGCTCAGCATACAAAAATGGCAAAAGAGCTCCAAAAACCCCCAAAACCCAACCCCAAAACCTAGCAGCTTGAATTAGAATCCAGGTGAAAATTGTTCACTGTGACCCTATCCTTTGGACACCAACAGGGCAAGTGAAGAGAGTACACAGGTTTGTGAGTTTCACAGTGGACATTCTCCCAACTCTGGCTCTTAAAGAATAAAACTTAGCTACAAAAAAAGAATATAAATAAATAAACTACAATTTCTCAGGCCAACAGAGAGCCCACACTGTCATCCTCGGGACTTGAAGCAGTTGTTGTAAGGTAACAAACCTTTAACTCTTTGCAGGTTAATAGGGAGCAGTTTCAAGCTGAAATCACAAAGCACAGGTTTTTGACACCCCCCCACACACACCTTAAACACTGTATTTAAAGTTTCCTAAATCCAGTTAGTAAAACTGCTGCAGATTCCCAGAATCTCACAGAAGTACCAGTCCAGAGTTCTGAAATGCAACTACAGAAGGAAAAGAGAAGAAAAAACCCAAACGACCAAAAAACAAAAGGGGGTGTGGGGGGTGGGAAGGAGGAAAATTTATTCCTTACCCCATGTTACCAAGAATAGGGCTGAGAAATCACCACCTCTACCAACAAAAGTTCATTCCTGCTGTCAGAGCTACAGTATTGCTCCACCTCACCACAGTCACCTTCCTCACAGAACGAAAGCTAAGTATTTATAGGGGAGTACAGCAAACAGGAGATGGATAAATGCCATTTAGAGTCTCGGAGCTACTCCTTTATTCCATTGCCTTCTGCTAAACAGAAGCCGAGGAAGGATCTTCCATGTCCGTTTCGCCTAACGCAAGGCGTTTTGACAGAACGCTCCTTGCCTTCGGCCGCGCCACCTCCAAGCCTGGCCACACCCCGGGCACAAGGACCGGCACCGGCAAAGGCAACTCCTCAGCCTGCATCCAAGAGCCAAAGGCCACGATCCCGGCCAGCTCCTCGGCACTACGCAACGCGGGCGGCTGGGCCTCGGTACCAGCCGCCGGTGTAATGACCCCTGCACCGACGCGGAGCCGGGCGGCGACGGGAAGGGGCAGCAAAAGGCATGTCCTGAGCCACTGGCACAGCTTCGGGGGGATGAAGCCCGGGAGCCTGCCAGGGGAGGGGTAGAGGGGTGGTTTCTCCATCGGTCAGAGAAAGCCACGGGGAAGAGCTGGCACCCAGATGGCTCGAGTGGGTATTTCCAGTAGTGCCGAAAGCAAGAGCCCCATCACGTCACACCTCCCCAGAACCCTTCCTAGCACAGGTGCCTGCAAGCGGAAGGCAGCGAGGCAAGGAGGCACCTCCTGTGGTAGGGAGGGTCTGGGTAACCTCCGAGCTTTGCACTATTCCAGCCACCTCTCCCCCGGGGAGCGCAGAGGCCTGACGGGCAGCCGGCAGAGGAGAAACCCTGATTCTCCTCCACAGGCCACGGCTTCAATCTGCTTATTCTCATCACTCGCAGCAGGCAATTCGGTACTGTTACGTTTGAAGCCTTCTATTGACGGAGGACGCTCGAAAATGCGGTCACATGTGCTGCTTGGCAAGGATGGGGG
>WBNM01030692.1:4746-39014 GCA_013399055.1 Ramphastos sulfuratus
TCAGACAGCGTGGGCTGTTTAGCTACGTAAGCAGCAAAAACCCACTCGTCACCGCCACGTGGAAGGCCACCACGTGGCAGGAACTATATATTCCCACAATTACTTTTGAACTATTAATATTGGGATTCCTAACGAGTGAGTAACAAACCCTCTTTCCTAAAGTTCGTTAACAGTTCGCATTTAACCTTTAAGCGACAGTGTGTGTCGCAGGACTCTCAAGTGGTATTAATTTCCAAAAATGTTTATAAAATTCATTTAAATTAATTTCATTGGATGTATCTACATTCTGCGACAATAGTTTTACCAACCGCATAGTAGAATCTGTGTGGGTTAAATTGTAAATACGTTTGGGGAAATTTTTTTGTTAATAAAATATTTAATATTTTATATCGGCCTCATTACAATTTACTTATAACCCAAATTAAAAAAAAAAAAAACCCTACCACGACATCTGGTCAGAGATATTGTTAATCTCTGTTCTCCAGATCTTGACAATGTGCTAATGAGATGCACCTAAAAGGTTTTATTTTGCTTTAAGTTTTGTTGTTGTTGTTGTTTTGTTAACATCAGTGACTTGCTTGTCTTTTTGCAAGAATAAAGGACTTCTGGCACACGTACACCAGGTTGTCTGCCACTGTGAAGGAGGAAAAGGGTAGAAGGCTCAGGATGCTAATGGCAGAGGATCAGTCATAGAGCCAGAGCAAAGAAAAAGGTACACAGAGCTGTAAAGGCAGAACAGCACCGCAGGCACCACCAAATCCAGCTCACTGGAGATGTCCACAAGGTGCTTCTCAGCAGCCTAATGCTTAGAGTGACCGAGGCTGTGAGTCACTGAGCCATTTAACCTGGTATGAGGCAAGATTGCTGCTGAAAGGAGCTGGGCTTACCCTTGTTGGCAGGTGCAGGCTCCTTCCTCAAGTGAAGCCAGCAAGAACAGAAAAGCAGAAACAGAAGAAGAATATCTGGAAAACATGAAAAGCACTGGGGAATGACAAAGTTGCTTCTTCTACATGTCTCTGACTCAGCAAAAATGGATCATAAGGCCTGGCTTGCCAATTTTTGTTTACTTTTTCATCATAAATTTGTTTGAAAGACACTTCCCTCACAGTTTTCCCATGTGAAAAGAGCAGAGGGCTCTGATACGCAGCCCAGTGCTGCTGGATCTAAGACTGCAGACAATGGTCCTCACAGACACAAAGCTGAAGGCAGGAGTGGATGAACATGAGTGCAATGGACTGGCACACAATGGAAGGGTGGAGCTGTGACTGCTGCTCAGACCAGGTGGCAGAAGCCTGGCTTATGGCAGCTCTCTGCTCCCAGCTGCATCTCGGTCGCCTCCTGCCCCTCTTCCTGCAGTAACAGAACCACCTCTGAAGCTTAGATGACAGCATTCTGGGGAAATACCTATTAGAAACCAAACCCAGGCTGTAGTGGATGAATGTGAGATGGATATTGATGGTTTTCCCTCCTAGATGTGACATGCAAAAAAATTTTGGAGTGAGGCCTCCTCGTTTCCCCTTGCAGCTCTCCTTCTCCTGCTTCCACCTTGTGCACGCTCATGTCCAGCTGTATCTCCTCTGCTTGGCAGCCCAGCACTGCTGAGGCTTGGGGCTGACATACACCCAGCCTTGGCATTGGAGGGATGCTCCTCAGTGCCCATGGGACTGCCTGAATTCAGATTCCTGCTCCTTGCCCAGATTCCCTCTCCCCCAGGATGCTGTGCAAAACTTGACCACAACTCCATCTGCCCACTGCTTGCCTGGAGGAAGAGCTGGAATGCCTGTGGGGCACAGACACTTGTGGAGAGGCTTTTGCAGGCTACTGTGACACTCAGACACCTGTAACTCACTTAGCCTAGACGCAAGTGCTCTTTGGATCCTGTCCTTATTATCCACATGGCCTTGATAGAATCAGTGGGCTTGTGCCCACCTACCTCTGTCTGTCAGGAACACCTAAGATACCAAAGATGTTTTTGCAGAGTGTAACTAATGCCATCTGTGCTGGAAGCTGTAGTGCATGAGCACTGTAATAAAGGTCCTCTAGTTGTTTCTCATTCTAATACTGCCTCATCCCTGACTTTAAAGTTGCTCCTTGTGTTGTCTGGAGCACAAGCCACAGATTAAAAACACATTAGTGTGTGCCATTGCTATTTGTAAAGGTTTCTACACACTTGTTTTTCTCCCACTCTGAAGCCTGCCTTGGAGCTCCATATTCGGGGGTTGGAACTAGATGATCCTTGAGGTCTCCTTCCAACCTTAACATTCTATGATTCTATGATTCTGTTGTTGACAGTTCTGGGGAAAATGTGACCCTCTGTTTCTGACCCCTCTGTAAGGCCTGCTTCAGAAAGTGGCCATGTGGAATCTGGGAACTATTTCACAGATGTGGAGGAGGACCTCCCCATCAGCCATCAGATCTGTCCAGATGAAATTCATAGCATCTGCTGCTCCCAGGCAGGCACAGCTCTCTGTTATTCCAGCTGTTGCTGAGCATGCATGGAGCACTTCCAACAACTTAAACCTCCTCCTAACGTTACAGCTTATTTTCTTGCTGTAACTCAAGAAATATTTTCCAATCCTTACAGATATATTTGTGGCTGTAGTGTTGCTACACCCTCTAATGGGCTTTCAGTTTCCAGGCCCAAGTACCAGAGGCTACCAGCAAGGACAGCAAAGTGCACAGCATTGACCTGCTCTACAACCCAGAGAGTGCTAGGAAGGAGCAGTGAAATCCCTCTGCTGCACTTAGAGAGAATGAGTAATGAAAGGATTATGACTGGAAGCAGGTTTCAATGTGTACACTCAGAGAAGCCCAAACCTTGTGCCTTGGGATCTGTTAGGTAGTGCACTTTACTATTGGATACTTCTAGCTGATGTAGTATTTGCTTAAGCTTCGCCGGGTCCTGCAAGTGCTCGCTGCTGCAGGGCACAAGCAGGGCTCGTTTCAGCTGTGCTGCGGTGCGTAAGGTCAGAGGGCTGTGGGTTGGTGTGCACTGAAAGCAGAGGTGACTGCTGGAGGACAGCTCTCGGCGGTGTCTCCAGCTCTAATCCGGTGTTACACTCCCACCCTCAGCTTCACAGGGCTGTGCAGCTCTGCAGGGAGCAGCTCTGGGAGGTGTCTCCAGCTCTAATCCGGTGTTACACTCCCACCCTCAGATTCACAGGGCTGTGCAGCTCTGCAGGGAGCAGCTCTGGGAGGTGTCTCCAGCTCTAATCCTGTGTGACACTCCCACCCTCAGCTTCACAGGGCTGTGCAGCACTGCAGGGAGAAGCTCTCAGTGGGGTTTCCAGCTCTAATCCAGTGTTACACTCCCACCCTCAGCTTCACAGGGCTGTGCAGCTCTGCAGGGAGCAGCTCTCGGAGGTGTCTCCAGCTCTAATCCGGTGTGACACTCCCACCCTCAGCTTCACAGGGCTGTGCAGCTCTGCAGGGAGCAGCTCTCAGTGGTGTCTCCAGCTCTAATCCGGTGTGACACTCCCACCCTCAGCTTCACAGGGCTGTGCAGCTCTGCAGGGAGCAGCTCTCGGTGGTGTCTCCAGCTCTAATCCGGTGTGACACTCCCACCCTCAGCTTCACAGGGCTGTGCAGCTCTGCAGGGAGCAGCTCTCAGTGGTGTCTCCAGCTCTAATCCGGTGTGACACTCCCACCCTCAGCTTCACAGGGCTGTGCAGCTCTGCAGGGAGCAGCTCTCGGTGGTGTCTCCAGCTCTAATCCGGTGTGACACTCCCACCCTCAGCTTCACAGGGCTGTGCAGCTCTGCAGGGAGCAGCTCTCAGTGGTGTCTCCAGCTCTAATCCGGTGTGACACTCCCACCCTCAGCTTCACAGGGCTGTGCAGCTCTGCAGGGAGCAGCTCTGGGAGGTGTCTCCAGCTCTAATCCGGTGTGACACTCCCACCCTCAGCTTCACAGGGCTGTGCAGCTCTGCAGGGAGCAACTCTGGGAGGTGTCTCCAGCTCTAATCCGGTGTGACACTCCCACCCTCAGCTTCACAGGGCTGTGCAGCTCTGCTGGGAGCAGCTCTGGGAGGCTTTGCTGCTTAGAGTCTGTGATCAGCATCACCATAAAAGCTGTGCCTCTGATTTACACGAACATGAAGGCTTTTAATAAGGCCATTATTTCTTGTTAGTGCCTCTGTCAGAAGAACCAGGCATCGTGTTTTAATGGCCAATATATTTTGTTAATTATGGCGTTTCATTATTTTCCTTTGACCTTGCCAGGAGTCAGCATTCCAGTTGTGTGTAGACATCCAATGTATTAATGTCCCTGTTTCTGGTGATCTGAGCTGTCGAGTAGGGTTTGAAGAGTCAGGCAAAGACCCTGCGGAATAATGAAAAGACCAAAGCAGTGCCATGAACTTCCCCAGCTCATGGGGTATGTGAGGCATTCATTTTTGTGACATTTCATTGCTGTGACAACAGCTGGAGGAGGGCACCAGCCCCCTCTGAGACCTACACAACTGGCAGCAGAGCAAGCTCAAGTGGCTGTCACTGTCATGGTAGCAAAGGGAAGCAGGCAGCAACACATGGCACAGAGGCAGAGGGCTGGAGGAGGTGGCCTCCTGGGCACCGCCAGGGTAGCTGGAGCAGCCTGCCTGATGGGACCGTGCAGGGGCCTCTCAGAGCCCAGCTGCACCTGTAATACAGCTTTGCTGCAGTCACTCGTAATCCAGAAGTTAGTGGCAGGTTTGATGGCACCCTGGTGGCTGTTTGTGAGAACCTGTGGTGCACACCCACCGGTGCACTTAACAAAATCAAACTGATGCATCTGTACTGCTCCTGCACACAGAAATGGTCAGCACCACAAGTTCATGGTGCTGGTGCTGGCCTCTCCAGCTAAGCCAGCCCTGCACAGTACCCTGTGCTGGGAGGAGCACAGCAGCAGCCCCCAGAAAACAGAAAAGGCAGCAGCAGGCAGGCAGAGGTGCAGAGGGGAGGAGGAAAGAGCTGTGCTGGAATGGGTGTGTGGCAGATCAGGAGGGGAGAATGTGAGAGTCTTACACTGGCCCTATGATCTGAAGAGAGCAGGGATGCCACTGTGCCTCCTGGCCCACACTGCACCCTGGGCTGGCAGGCAGAGGTGTTTTCCAGGCTCTGCAGGGGCCCATCAGAGCCCTCACAGCTCCTCCACACAAGGTAAACAGCCTTTGGTCCAACGTGCTGCACCACCTGTCCTGTTCTTCCCTACAGGCTGACTCATGTCTTCTATCCAGCAAGTCTTCCTTTAGTTCCCTCTATTTTTAGTTTGGTTTATTTTGGTTTGAACCATGATGCAGGAGGATATTTGCCTTGGGAGTGTCCTCTTTCCACCTCATCATCACCACTCCCCTGGCAGCTGTTTTCTAATCCCCCTGTTTTGTTTTTAATCTCCTTTTGGGGGTACAGTGATACTATTTACCACCCTCTCAACAAGGCAGCTCTTGTCAATGCCACCAATGTGTGGTGTTTGCATGCATCACGAGGAGGAACCATGCAGAGCCAAATGCAGGCTTGGGAGAGGCAGAAACAGTTCCAGCCCAACACATGATCCAGGATTTTGCTGGGGGAAATGAGTCTGCTGACAGACAGACAGACAGCTAGAGAGCAGCTTGTGTGCAGACTGCCCAGTGCCTGGGGCTGGTATGCAAAAGGCACTTCTCCAGCAAGAAAAAGTGTCAGGTCCTGCTCCTGGCTAGAAGCAGTTCACAGGACCACAGATCACAGATCACAGGATGACAGTCCCCTCAGCATCCTCATAGCCCTCCGCTGGACTCTCTCCAGCAGGTCCCTGACCCTCTTCAACTGGGGAGCCCAAACTGAAGGCAGTACTCAAGATGAGGTCTCAGCAGGGCAGAGCAGAGGGGGAGGAGAACCTCCCTGGATCTGCTGGACACACTCTGCTTAATGCCCCCCAGGACCCCACTGGCCCTCTTGCCCACCAAGGCACATTGCTGCCCATGGATGTTCTCCACCAGCACTCCCAGCTCCCTCTCCACAGGGCTGCTCTCCAGCAGATCACCTCCCAGCCTGTACTGGTGCAGTTTGTTATTCCTCCCCAGGTGCAGGACTCTGCACTTGTCCTTGTTGAACCTCATTTGGCTCCTCTGTGCCCAGCTCTGTCTGCCCAGGTCTCTCTGGATGGCCTCACAGCCTGCAGCTGTCTCAGCCAAGCCTCCCAGTTTGGTGCCATCAGCAACCTTGGTGAGCAGCCTCTGTCTGTGCCCTCAGCAATGGCATTGATGGAGATGTTGAACAGCACTGGGCCCAGCACTGATCCCTGGGGGACTCCACTGGTTACAGCTCTCCAGCTGGACTTGGCACCATTGAGCACCACTCTTTGAACCCTCTCTTGTAACCAGCTCCTAATCCACCTCACCCTTCCACGTCTATGCCTCTTGCAAGGGCTGGCTGCTTTTTCAGCTTGGCAGAACACAGGCACTGGTGTTTGCTCCACTTTTGGAGCCTGACAGAGAATGGGCAGTGCTAGGACCTACACTGCAGTGCCATTCCCCTTTACTCACCAGGAGCACGCTGAGCAGCAACAGCAGCAGCAATCACCTTGTTTAGCTTTGCAGCAGGGACACCCAGTCTGGCATTTCTCAAGTGGCAAATGAAGGCCTTCAGCACTGCAGCCTACGAAGGTAGTTTGTGCAGGTAATGTCACTTCCACTGGACAGAACAGGAGATGTGGTCACAAAGAGTTAGTGGTCTCCAGGGTAATGCAAAGTGGTACCTGTCATCTAAACAGCTGAACATCTCCTCTGGGTGATGGGGCAGAGCACAGAATTTGCTACTGCCACAAGTGCTGCTGGTATTTACGTGAACTAATAGTGGGGATCCTTGAAAATGAAGAATTCCTTGGGGCTCAGAAGAACAGAAGAATGTAACAAATCTGAGCTGACTGGTCAAAGAACCTAAGGCAGAGTCACAGCCAAAATTAATTTGCTACTGGGATGACAAATCTGCCAGTAACTAGAAAAGACAGTGCAGAGGTCATGTCCTGAGTTTGTTTGCAAGGAGGTCAGACTGAGCAGCTGATGGGTTCAGCAGAGGGAACCCAATCGATATCTGAGCTCCTTTGCAAAGCTAAGCAGCTTGCTCTGCTGAGGGGGAGAGTGATCCTGTGCAGCGAAGGCTGTGTGTCTCCTGTGCCTGCAGCTGGGAAAAATGGAACATTTTCTATGCCAGAGTCACTTAGGAGGAGTATTTTTATATTCTACAGTAATATAATTTATTCTTTTAGAAGAATATTCCTCTGGTATCCTCACTATGTCTTTCAGAATACAAGGGACATGAAGCAGGACATGTGTATGTCAAGCTAGCTAAGGCTGCTGTTAGTCAATACAGACATCCAGAAGGCTGAGCATTTATCAGAGTCTGCCAGGTCTTAGAGAAAGGATGAGGATCTGGAGAAGAAATACTTTCCAGACACCGTAATCAAATCAGCTTTGCTGGCTAGAGCTGAGGCTGTTGCCTGCTGCTGTGTGTGAGGAAGCCCAGCCCTTGGCCGAGACCGAGGCTTGCCGTGGGGGCACAAATGCACCATTGATAGAGTAAGGTACAGCCAGACGAGAGAGGCTGAGCTGAATCAGCAGCCCCTCTCCTCCAGAAGGCTGGTTTATGTTGGCAGCTGGGGTTTGCTGGCAGTTGTGTAAATCCCTGGCCATTTGGGCTCTGCAAAAAGCAGCATTTGTCCCTGGAAGGGCAGGAAAGTCCAGGCAGATGGGTCAGAGGTCAGTGGTGCTGTGAGCCGCTAGGGTCAGGAGCACACAGCCCTCGGGCTGCTGGGGAGGAGCTGCAAGTCCTCTTTCCCACTACGCACAGAGCATCAGCTCCTGCCTTTCACCAGCTATAAAATATTGATCAGAGGACCTTTGCTGTGAGCATCAGTTTGACCTGCCTGGGGTTCTGTGCCCCCCTGTCTCTAGCAGCTTCAAATCAGCAAGCCTGTGCCCCCTGGGGATATGCAGCCAGTGAGGGCTGCTGCAGCCTAGGGCAGACCAAGACTGCACTCTCCCTGCTGCAGTTGTTCACTCAGGGCTCACAGCTGGCCAGCTGCTGGCGTTGAGGTGGCACAGGGAAATGTTTGCTTTTCTTCCTTTGTCCCAGCAAGACAATTTTCTGCCTCTTGTTGTCCCTTCAGACAGTGTAGAACAAAATCAACCTGTGGCTTCGAGTGACAGCAAAGCTATCTTTATTCTTCCAGGGTGTTTTAATAACAGGTAGGAGTTTGGAATAACATACAAAAACCTGATTTTTGAGGCCCAGGAAAAGGTTGATGATGGTTTTCCTGAGCAGTCCTACTACCAGGGGAATGCTCAGATCTGACAACAGCTCCCTGCTTGCTCACTGCCCTACATCCAGAGCAGCTTATTCCAGAATTGTAAACTAATACTGCCTTTGTGTCATATACACATAAAAACATAGCAGGAGGAGGAGGTGGAGGATGCATCCAGCAGCACAAATACCTTACTCTGTTGGGCTCAGCACTCCCTCAGTCCTGTGTTCTTATTTTTTATAGTGGGTTTCTAAACACCAGTGACAAGCAAAATTCCCTCTCCACAGCTTTTGCAGCCGTGGGAGCAAGCAGAAGGCATGTTTGCATCTTTTCCCTCAGACACAGAGCCAGGCAGGCAGCACCAGGAGGGCTGAGGGAGGAGGCCCTGGGGGGTGATTAGATGTGCTGTGTTCCACAGCACTGGCACAGCCTTAGTGCCGCTACAGATGCGCACTATTGACAGGAGAGATTGTTCTTACTTTGCATCAAAGACATTCACACTGAGGTTTACAGAAGGATTTAAGAGGGTTAGGTGCCCAAGCCCCACTCCAGCTAAGGTGGAATTAAGGGCCTTGCTGCCTCTGGTGCTGCTGCACAAAACGGGGCACGCATGAGTGCACTTCATTGGTGTCACCAGCCAGAATGTGTCCCCAGGATTAATGGCAGCGCTGCAAACAGCAGGCTGACCTCTTCCCCTGCCAGAGACTCCCTGCTCCAGTGGCTCCTGTGATGTGCCCAGCCTGGCATAAATCACCCATCTCTAGTGCCTTTGCAATGCTTCTTTCAACTCTTTTTTTCCCCCAGTTTGCATGTGTGTGAAGGAGGAGGAGACAGAGGGAGGAGAAAGGATTGGTGAAGGGCAAGTGCCTGAGTTGAGGACAGATGGAACACAGAGGGGCTCTGCAGGGCAGAGCTGGGAAGGCTGGGGGAAAGCATGATTCCAGAGCCAGGGAAAGCAATATTTGATGAAGACAGTGGTCCCTCCCCTGTGGGGCTATGGATTTAGTAACACGTTCAGATTCAGCTCTCTCTCCACACACAAGCAGCCTCCTGAGCCAGACAGCAACCCCCTCACCGTGTCAGACATAGGGAGGTGCTCAAGGGAGAAAGAAGAATGGTTTCAAGCTGATGCAGTCTGAAAGGCTGCAACACAAAATGTCTCCGTTTTCAGATGAATCCAGATCACCCTGGCATGCCTGGCAGTCGGTGTCTGAGGTTAAATGCCCCTTTCCAACCACAGGGGCTAGCTCCAGCAGGCAGGCAGCCTTCCTTCCCAAGCAGGCTCTGGCTCCTGCATCTAATTCTCTCTCCTGAATTAGTGGGCTCCACCTAGATCACATTACAAGCTGTCAGGCACTCCCTGAGGATAACAGGGAGCAGGGGATGGAGCTGGCACTCCCAGCACTTGTCCACGCTGCTCCTGGAGAAGCTCAATATGATAGGTCTGACACTAACGATCTTTAATTGGGGACAGCTGTGGTGCTAATGCATTGCAGTGCAAGCTGGTGGTTGGACACCTCCAAGGGCAGAAACCTGACAGCTAAGTGACCCTCAGCCCAGTGGGGACCCAAAATAAGTATTGCCACAGCTCAGCAGCCGGAGGTTTGTGGCTTTGCTTGTTCCTGGGTAGGATGCTAAGAACTGGGCAGCAGGGGCGGGAAGGAGATGGCAAGGCAGGGACCCCAGTGACCTCTGTTTGCAATTTGCTTTGTATGAGCTGTGCCTTACAGCACCTTCTTGGTCTGAAATGCAGACCCTTGAGAAGATAGGCAGAGGTTCTGTAAGCACACATCAGTGTTTGTGCTGCCGCTGCTCCGTATTTTGCCGCTTGTGCATAACAGTGAAGTGACTCAGCCTGAGTGTTGGGCCAGTCACAGCTTAGGCCAACTCTGCTAAGCCTCTCTTGTTTTTCACTGCTCTTCCAGCCAAAATCTCCTAATCAGGTGAGTCACAGCCTCTGGAGCAGCCTTGGTGTGCCAACCAACATCCTAACTGCTTAGTGCATTCTCTCTGCCACGAATTGTGTTGTAAAGCAGAGAGTCCATCTGCAAATGCTCCCCTTGCACACCTGCAGGTGCAGAAGGTCAGTTTGAATCATTCAGACGTGTGGTGAGGCTGGAGGGAATGAATACCCTCAATCCCCTTCTGTGCTGGTCTGAGGCTAACTGGAATATTTTAATAAGAGAAATTAGATCATTGGCTGTGAAAAGAAAATAATAGTGATGTCTGTATCACTCATTGGTTTTGCTTAGGGGTATAAAACCAAGAAACAACAACGAAGTTTCTCAGTCTCCGTCTGGCTGCTGCTTGCTTCATTGTTTCCTTTGCCTGGGCCTGTATAACTCAATCTAGTAATTTTTCTTCTAACTCCTTATCTGCATCTCACCCCTGCAAATAAGCCTTCTGAAAAAAGGGAGGGAGTGGGAAGAAGGAGGGGAGTTAGTCGGGAGCCCTCCTGGGCAGTCTGGCTGTTCAGGAGGGGTTTTGAGTTCCTGTGTTACTTTTAACTCGTATACAGTTGCAAATATCTGTATATATTGTGTACATATGCTTGTAAATTGTGCCACACTGTACATAGAGCTTCATCCTTAACTTCCAGCCAGCTGAGTTAGTCTGCTGAATCTTGGGGGTGGGGAAACCCTCAAACCACCACACTTGCCTAAGCACAGAGCCCTGGAGCAGCCTGAATTTCAGTTTTGGCACTGAAAAAGAAAGACATCAACAGCTTTTACCTCAACTTGGTATTAGGGGAACACTATATTGTTCAAATCTTAGGCAATTCAAAACTCAAGACCTGCCTGTGTGCAGGACTTTCATAGAATCATAGAATGGTAAGGTTGGAAGGGACCTCAAGGATCATCCAGTTCCAATCCCCTGACATAGGCAGGGACACCTCCCACTAGCATAGGTCACTCAAGGCCTCCTCCAACCTGGCCTTGAACACCTCCAGGGAGGGAGCAGCCACAACCTCCCTGGGCAACCTGTGCCAGTGTCTCACCACCCTCACTGCAAACAACTTCCTCCTAACATCCACTTTCAATCTCCCCTCTGCCAGTTCAAACCCATTGCCCCTTGTCCTGTCGTTGCTAGACCTTGTCAATAGTCCCTCCCCAGCCTTCCTGGAGCCCTCTTCAGATCCTGGAAGGCTACTCCAAGGTCTCCTGGAAGCCTTCTCTTCTCCAGGCTGCAGAGCCCCAACTCTCTCAGCCTGTCCTCACAGCAGAGCTGCTGCAGCCCTCTCAGCATTCTCATGGCCTCCTCTGGACCCACTCCAACACTTCCATGTCCTTCCTGTGCTGGGGGCTCCAGAACTGCACACAGGACTGCAGGTGGGGTCTGAGGAGAGCTGAGTAAAGGTGCAGAATCCCCTCCCTTGCCCTGCTGGCCACGCTTCTCTTGATGCAGCCCAGGACTTGGTTGCTGTCTGGGCTGCACTCACACTGCAGCCTCATGTTGAGCTTTCCATCAACCCAGACTTCGAGCATGGGCTTGCTGAGGGTTGCAGACCTTACCCTGCACTCTGGTGCTGCTGAGAGGGGCTGGTTCCCAGCATCAGGGTTAATGGCTGGTGCACCAATAGCTGCTGCACAGAGCTTGCTGGCTGCTCAGAAAGCTTCCTTTTGAAGCACGCTTTGACCATGCAAACGTGCTGTGGGTTGAAATTGCACCTTTCCTGCACAGTATATCCAGACCCACATGCTAATTGTTGTTTGCTTTCAAAGCTGGAGGTCATGCTGGTTCCTCACACACAGCTGTGAGGCTGAGGTGTGCCCACTTGCTCTTCCTCTTCCCAGATACCCACAGCAGGCATGCTGAGGGCAGCCACGTCTGCCACCACCAGGGGAAAGCCAAGGTCATAACTCAGCCTGCAGAGCAGAGAGAGCTTTCTCATGGCTGAGGAGCACTCGAGATCACTTCCTGACACTCTTGCCTCTGTCATAGTTTTGCCTGTTGTGTGCCACACCTTGTGCTGGTTTTCATACCTTTTTACATTCTGCACCCAAGCAAATGTTTGCAAGGCTCAGTTATTATTGCTCTGCCCTCTTACCCTTCCCATTGGCAGTGTCACTTTGCTACAAGCCAGGCATTTGCTCACCTTTTTCATACAAGTGACACCCAGAATCACAGAATCACAGAAGGTTGGAAGGGACCTTCAAAGCTCACCCAGTCCAACACCTGCCAGAGCAGCATCTCCTACAGCAGATCACACAGGAACACATCCAGGCAGCTCTGCAATAGCTCCAGAGAGAGGGAGACTTCACAACCCCCCTGGGCAGCCTGTGCCAGGCTTCTGGCACCCTCACAGGGAAAAAATTCCTCCTCAGATTCACATGGAACTTCCTATGCCTCAGCTCCCACCCACTGCCCCTTGTGCTGGCACTGGGCATCACCCAGCAGAGCCTGGCTCCAGCCTCCTGGCACTCACCTGCACATCTTTATCCCCATTGCTGAGGTCACCTCTCAGGCTCCTCCTCTCCCAGCAGCACAGCCCCAGCTCCCTCAGGCTCTGCTCCTAACAGAGCTCTTCCATTCCCTTCAGCATTGCTGTAGCTCTGGGCTGGACTCTCTCCAGCAGTTCTGTGTCCCTCTTGAACTGGGGGGCCCAGTTCAAGAAACACAACAGAACCTGGGCACATGAGATGGCAGAGGACTAAATGCAAACTTGCCAGTAGCACAGGTCCTGGCTGCCAGGGGCAGAGTGCAGGCCATTGGCACAGGGAGCTCTTCTTGTCTCACTCTGAACAGTTTGACACACTACAGGACAGAAGTCTAGAGGTGAGAACTGTTCTCAGGTGCAGGAGTCTACCACATCTATTCCTGTTTGTTGTACCCATTTGCTGTTCCCTGGAAATGTGAATTATCAAACATTTCAGCAATACAGAAATACTAATTTTCTCTGTAGCCAGAGTGATGAAAGCAGCCAGCATCTTGATAAGAATAATGAATACTCATGCAAGCAGCTGTCTAAGCAGAGCTCTGATAATGTATTTAAGGTTTGACATTAAATTTAGTCACATGTATAACCAGAGAGCAACATCTAGAAGGTGGGATCTGTGTAAGACTCATTGCTCCAAAGTATGTATCAGAGCCACTTGCTTCTCTGGCACAGCATCTCCCTGTGTCTTTACACAGCTAACTTGGATTTCTCAACCCTTCTTGTTGAGCTGAGGAGATGTGCTGTGTTTGTTCAGACACTTACAAATGAGCCTAAAGCTGTGTACACAGGCAGTGTGTGGCTCCCAGGCCAGCCCCATCCTGCTTTGTGCTTTGTGTCAGTCCTGTTTTCCCACCTCCTCTCTCAGTTCAGTCTGAAATCCTGTAAGCAGGTGGCTGCCCCTAGCACCTACTCTCTCTGGCACAGTACTCCTGGCATCATTTGAGGCTTTAAGGCTATGGTAGCACAAACATTTAAAGAACAAGACCTAGGGAGGGATTGAGAGTACTGAAGAAGGATTTCCCCACTCAGTGGTAACTACCCCAAGCTCAGGACAGCCAGCCTTGAATTGCTGAGTGCCACTGCCATTTGTTAAGATGAGGTTCAGTGGAGCTCTTTCGTATTGCTTAGGGAGAATGCAGCTTTGGAAAACTACCTTAGGAGCCTAAATAAGTCTGTGCTCCACAGGGGTGCAGGCTGTCTGTCACGCACATCAGACACAAATGGTTTTAGACAGGCCTCACTATGCCTGAAAATCAAATTTGGGTTCATAGATATGGTTTAGAGAACTGAAAGGATTCTCCATGGCTCAGAGTTATTTTTCACTCTTCCACAAGTGAAGCTGTCTCCAGGAATTCACCACAATGAAAGTCTCCTGGACCCCTAATCCAGAATTTCTTGCTTGCAAGTGCTTCTGGCGTTGATCCACAGCACCATAATGAAATCCACCAGCACAGAACAGCAAAGCAACATGACAGTGTCACAGGTCCAAACCCAGCCCTGGCTTCCTTCTGTGAGGAGCATGCAGGGTCTGAGAGCAGGGAGAGCTCTTATCCTGCTGCTTCCTCCTGTAGGGCTGGCTGATGGGAGTGAGGTGCACTGGCAAGCAAGGGGAGGGCACAAATCACAGAATCGCAGAATACATCTGGTTGGAAGAGACTTCCAAGCTCATCCAGTCCAGCCCTCGACTGAACACTGAAGGGTCAATACTAAACCATGGCCCTCAGGTACTAGCTCCACAGGCTGCTTGAAGGCCTCCAGGGATGGTGACTCCAGCACTGCCCTGGGCAGAACATTCCAATGGTTGAGAACCCTCTCTGGGAAGAAATATTTCCTAGCATCCAGCCTGAGCCTCCCCTGGGGCAGCTTGGAACCATTTCCTCTGCTCCTGTCTCTTGCCACCAAGGAGCAGAGGCTGCCTCCTCCTCACTCCTACCTCCCCGCAGGGAGCTGCAGAGAGCAATGAGCTCTGCCCTCAGCCTCCTCTTCTCTAGCCTGCACACCCCCAGCTCCCTCAGCCCCTCCTCACAGCCAGCTGCTCCAGGCCCTTCTCCAGCCTCGATGCCCTCCTCTGGACACACTCCAGAACCTCAATGTCCTTCTGGTAGTGAGTGTTCCAGAACCAAACACAGCACTCGAGGTGTAGCCTCCCCAGTGCTGAGCACAGGGCATGACCAAACTGCTCCAGAGCTGCATCTCCGCTGGGTGCAGCCCATGTGAAGTGAGGTGACACAGCAGCAAGCTTCTCATCTCAGCAAACATCACACCTCCAGAGACTTTCTCCATGTCTCCACTGTCCTTTCCCAATTCATTACATGCCAGCCAAGGTGCATGTGAGAGCTCCTCCAAGGAGCTATGTGTGCTGTGCCCTGGCTTCCTGGGCTGCAGCAGCACTTCAGTCATGCTGAGCTCTGTTGTTTTTTCTCAGCTGAGGGAAGGAGCAGCAGGAGCCAGCTATCACTTAGGTACAGGAACTAAGGACGTGACCCAAAATGAACCCCATTCATTTTCTCAGCAGCTCAAATGTCATCAGTCTTAAAAATCAATGTGCAGCACTGAATTATGAACAGCTTTCAGCCTGGAAGTCTGAGAAATATCGATGTGGCTCTTTGAGCAGTTGGCACCACAGTATTAACGTGAGCTATGAACATAATCAGAGCTACACATGCAGCAGAAAACTGGCAAAGGCAAGGTTCAAGTATTGCCTGCTGCCTTTTCAGAAAGAACAGGGATTTGCTTCACATTACAGGTTTGATGTTCTCTAGGAAGGTTAAAAATGCAATCACAGGGTAAAGGAATAAACCGCGAACAAAAACGCTGTGTGCGAAGCAGGGCAGCCTCTGCTTCTGCACAAGGACAAGGGGTTTGTATCATTACATTTGGGTTTTCTCTTGGCAATTCCCAGTCGTAGCATCAGTTAAACAACTTCTGCTTTTCATGCCCCTGTCCAGACTTCTATCCATTCCCCAGTTACATTTTCTTTCCCTTCCAGCCCTCTCCCGTCGCAGCCCCATGCATGCGTAGCTGCTCTGTTAAGGAACACACATCCTGCCTCCCCACCCCTCCTAACAGAGAAGAGGAGCCTCTTGTTTAAAACACTTTATGACAGAGAAGTAAGGGACAAATAATTGTTGTGTTCAGTCCTTCCAGTTGCTGGGGGACAGTGGGAGAGGCTTTTCCAGGGAGGCACAATTACTGGCACCACATAGCACAAGTCTTTCCAGCTGTGGTGTGTGCCCTGCTGCCTGGTGAGAACAAAGGTGTGAGTGAGCTCTGTGCATGCCTCAGCCTGTGAATACCTTGGGCTGTTACAGCCAACAGGAGAGGAGGAAACTCGGCTGTAAATGGAGACTTGTTTCCTTGCCACTGCCCACAATAAACATATTTGTGGCCCAGTGGTGTCAGAAAGCAGAGATGGCCAAGAAAAGCCTGCTTGTGTCTAAGAGGGGTGGACAAAGGGTGAGATTCAGCACTGCAGGCACGGCAGCCACTGGGGCTGTTCTGTCTCGGGGCTGTTACCCGAGACCAGTTGTCTTGTCTTCATCTCCAGGTCACTGCTGTGGAGCAGCCCGCAGAGGGCATGCTGACAGCCTGGCAGATGCCACTTGGCCCAACATGGCATGGCAGGGAGCACCTGCTGCAGCAGGGAGGCACAGTCCTGGGACCCAATGACACCTTTCTGCATGGTACCCCCACGGGGCAAGGGCCCATTGCCTCTGAGGGCATCTTGATCCAGCAGCTACAAGATGTCAGCTGGTGGTTCATGCACAAGGAGGGCAAGTCTAGATTTCTGCAGCCAGCCAGGGCCTCTGCAGAGTTTATTTGGTTGGGTCCAGGATGTGTCTGGGCCCTGCAGGAAACATGTGAGTAAAAATTCCTTTATTTGGCTCAAACTGTCACCTACACCACTTCCTAACCCTAACCCTAACCCTAAGGCTAACCCAGGCTCCCCCTGCTCTGGCTCCTCCACTCCAGGAGCACAGCCTTGTCAGAGCTACAAATCAGTTTGCAGCCAGCACATGGATGTCCTGCCCCTGCTCGGGGGAACACCCAGATCAGCACACATCCAAACAACACCTGAAGTCCTTGCAGGCCTGTTGTCAGAGCCCTGTCCCTGTGCTCTGTCACACTGGAGGTCCTGAACAGCTCCAAATGCAGGCAGTGCCAGATGGTGCCCAGTTTGCACAGGTACAGCCATTGTGACCCTCTGCAGTTTACTCTGATCCTGCCTTGCATCACACACATCTGTCTCCTTTGTTACCTGCCCACTGACTTCCACGCTGGACACTAGAGAGTGCAGGGGCCCCCAGAGCAGACAAGGCAACACCTTCATTAGCTTTTGTTGTTTTCTGGTTGAAACACCAACCTCAACAGCAATGGAGCCAGTAAGCTTTGGCTCTTTTTTTCCTTTCCTTTTCTTCTCTCTTTTTTTTATTCTTTTATTTCCCTGCAACAGAACACAACAGATGTCAGCACATCCAACATCCACTTTCATGGCCATGGAACCATGCAAGGCCATAACTCTGGGGTTTCAGGTTCATGGAGAGTGCACTGGCAGCAGCTGCAGTGAGTGGGAAACTGCAGAAAGCTACACTGCAAGCTGCTGCCGAGACAGAATTCCTTTGGTGAGGTAGAAACACAGCTTTTAAAGTCCTGCAGCTAATGTGTGCACCTCCAGATGTTGTGAGTGCAGTTTGTCTTTGCCTGAAGCGTGGCACAGCATTTGAAAACTCTTGCCTGTGGCCATCAGAGCCCTGGGTGACAGTGCCCAAGCCACGTGAGGCGCCGCTCTCTGCCCAGGCATGCAGCTCTGGTGGGCTGAGGGCTGAGCTGGCAGCACGGAGGGGCAGGCTCCTGGCATGAAACAAACGGGCACTGTTTTCCTGGCAGTACTGAACCTGCCACCCCTAGAGGCAAGGCACTCTGCTCCACCACAACTCCTGGCACTGCAGGAGGACTGCCAAGCTTCCTGAGCGCTCTCCTGCTTACTGAGGGCTGGCTCTTGGTGGGTCATGCTCTGCTCTCCTGCTCTGCCTCTTCGATGGTGCAGTTTCCCCTTCCTCCCCTCCCCTCCTTCCCCTCTCATGCTTTGGTCAGTGTTCAGCATCGCCAACCATCAACCTTGCATGATATTCGGCGCTGAAGACATCGCAGGTGCAAGCCAGCAACACCAGCACCCCAAAGAGGGAAGAGCTTGCACCCAGGTCCCTACAGCACTGCTTCTTGCTGCCCCTTCTCCTCCGTGACCCCTGCTCCCTGCCTGCTCCCTGCTGCACCCCAGAGCAACTGAGTGCCAGGGGGTAGTTAATCAGAAAGGTCAGGTGATAGGTTGGACTCAATGATCTCAGAGGTCTTTTCCAACCTGCTTAATTCTGTGATTCTGATTTTCCTCAGCCCTGCCAGAAGAGAAGATTAATGACAGTGCAAACCGCAAGCCTGGAGCTCCTGCTACTAATGCCATGGAAGCAGTCAGCCCAGGAGGCAGCCATGCCCCTTTCCAAGCACATAGAATCATAGAATCATAGAATGGTAAGGTTGGAAGGGACCTCAAGGATCATCTAGTTCCAACCCCCTGCCATAGGCAGGGACACCTCCCACTAGAACAGGTCACTCAAGGCCTCCTCCAACCTGGCCTTCAACACCTCCAGGGAGGGAGCAGCCACAACCTCCCTGGGCAACCTGTGCCAGTGTCTCACCACCCTCACTGTAAACAACTTCCTCCTAACATCCAGTCTAAATCTCCCCTCTGCCAGTTTAAACCCATTGCCCCTTGTCCTGTCATTGCAAGACCTTGTAAATAGTCCCTCCCCAGCCTTCCTGTAGTCCCCTTCAGATACTGGAATGCAGATCAGCTTGCTTGGAACCTCCCGCAGCAGGCTGGCACTTCTGGCCAGGCCAATGAAATTCAGAGTGTGCCATAATACCTGCCTTATGAAAATGCATGCATCTCTTCAGCTGCCTGCTTAAACCTTTCAGCAGTCCTAATGAGCCTTCAGAACGCAGCTACAGAGCAATCAGCTCTGGGTAACAAGCAGCATTTCCATGTTAAACCCCTAAATTAGCAGCGCTGGTTAATTACAACCTTCCAAACATTGCAAAAGTGCCAGTAAGACTATTAGCTGCTTTGAAATTCAGATATCAGTGCCTCCCACTCAGGGAGCATCCAGCTCAATAGCGAAGATGAAGTTACAGAACAGTCTCCTGAGCCAGCCAAAACAATATCTGCTTCCCAGCACGGGGAGCCCTGAATTGCAGATGCCAGTCAGGCATGGGGAAGCTGCACAAAAGGCCTGGGGAAAGATTTTTTTGATCTTCCTCCAGATCAGAGTGTACCACTTCGTGGAAATAAAAATGTCTTCCAGGAAACATAATTTCTGGTGGAACACAGGAACCAGAAAAATCTGCCTGGTTTCTTCTTTGCTGCCTATGCCCACGTCTAAGGATGGTCTAATACGGGGAGCTGTGGCTGGCTGTGCCAGGAGCCAGGCTAGCTGGATCCTGCCTCCACAGCCTCCTGTGCCCATGAAGATCTTTCCCTGGCTGAGCACACAGAGAAGCACTTGTGCCAGGTTTATCCACAGCTAAAAACGTGCAGCAGGGAGCATATGAGTTGCTTCTGCAGCTGCTTCTGTCCCAACTTCTTCATAAGAGTAACCCTGGCAGCAAAGGTAATATTAGCAGAGTATTCAGCAAAGCCAGCTGATGAGGGCAAGCTCTTTGTTTTCTGTTGCAGAGCACAGGTGGTCACAGGCTGGCACTCGAACACAGCCTGTGGACCCAGTTTCTCTACCAGAAAAAGGCAACCAGAATCCTCTTTGAAGTCAGCAGTTGCCGATGTCCCCAGAGTCCCAGCCCAGCCCTGGGACTGCCTCTGCTCTGCTTGCAGCAGCCAGACATGATGCACATCTCAGTTACTGAAGCAGAGGCAGGCACAGGGTAAATGGCTTAGCAAAAAGGTGGCAACTGGATCCAAAACTGTAAATGTGCACAGCTCTGGGAGTGTCACCTGCATGTGCTGCTCCGTGCTGCAGAACAGAGGCGGCTCAGGACATTCATCCACTCCGGTCTCACTGGAGCTGGCTGAAGCCACAGGGAGGTCATCCACTTGGAAGGAGCTCTGAGTGGGTTGGTTGGTTTGTTTCAATGCTGAACCCCCCACTCATTATTTTATCCTTTTGCACTGTGAGCATTGCCACAGTTCAGAAGCTTATGAGACACAGAAGTGAGGGAAAGATCTGCTGTCTTTACACTCCTTCGAAGGAGTAAACAGGTGGGGCTGGTGCTCAAGAGAACTGCCTCTCAGTGCTAGCTCTGCAATGGTTGTATGACCATTGCTGCCTCTAAGGCATCTCAAAATTGTACATGTTTGCCTCTGCTTCCTTTTAAGTATTCTGCAGTTTTCCATCTGTCTCTGACCCGTTCTGTTTTGGCTGAAATTTCAGCTGACCATTCAGCTCTGCCCAAGGTGGAAATGAAGCTCCAAGATATTTGTGGAAGACAAGAATTGTATCCTAGGCTGCACCCAGAGGAGCGTAGGCAGCAGAGCAAGAGAGGAGATTCTTCTCCTTTACTCTGCCCTTGTGAAACCTCACCTCCAACACTGCATCCAGTTCCAGCATCCCCAGGACACTGAGCTGCTGGAGGGAGTCCAGAGGAGGCCACAAGGGCTGGAGCACCTCTGCTATGAGGATAGGTTGAAGCAGCTGTGGATGTTCATCCTGGAGAAGAGAAGACTCTGGGGGAGCCCTAGAGCTGCCTTCCAGAACCCGAAGGAATCCCTCAGGAAGGCTGCAGAAGGACTTTTCCTGAGGGTGTCTAGAGACAGGCCAAAGGGGAATGGTTTGGAGCTGAGGCAGAGCAGGTTCAGACTGGATCTTAGGAAGAAGTTCTTCAGTCCAAGGATGGTGAGACTCTGGGATAGGCTGTGCAGGGAGGCAGCACTTGATTATTGCAGATGTGTATTCAAGAGCCAAAACTGATTTTCCCCTTGACAGTTTGTGTAAGATTTTAACTTTTCCAAGCCTGTCACTTGTTTTCTTCCACACGATTGTGCTACTGGGAGCTTCCAAACCCTGCGGGATCCAGGCTGGTACATGGCACGGGGGTGAGCTGAAACAGAGGTGGCACTGGGAAAGAAAGGAGCTAAAAAGAACACAAAGGGATGGCGACAGCAGCAGCAGTGTTGGGTACTGGCCTGCCCACTGGAGCACCAGTGCCAAGGGCACTGCAGTGGCTGTGCTGTGCTGGCCCTGGCAGCTGTGGGAGAGTTGCAAGCACACAGCAGCTCACAGAGGCTCACAGCAGCCTACAGCAGAACTACCTCACAGTAGAGGTCTGCTTGCTTACATGGCAACAAGGCCTGGCAGCACTGTCTGAGCCCATGTGGCAGCTTGCTGAAAGGCAGTGCTCCCTGAGAAGCACCTCTGTGACCTGGTTCTGCCCAGCTCTGCAGGCCATGGAAAGCTCTAAGCTGCAGGATGAATGCTTCACAGCTTCTGCAGGGCAACTATCTGAGCCCTGCTGCTTGCCACACCTT
Organism: Ramphastos sulfuratus; assembly: GCA_013399055.1. Classification (NCBI taxonomy): domain Eukaryota; kingdom Metazoa; phylum Chordata; class Aves; order Piciformes; family Ramphastidae; genus Ramphastos; species Ramphastos sulfuratus. The sequence continues at coordinate 25,972 of WBNM01030692.1, forward strand.
GTCTGTGCCTCGTGTCCCAGAGAACTAAATTGTCCTTTTCCAAGGGATTTCTGGGTGAGGTTTGTTTGGTTTTAGTAGATCATTGGCACTGTTTTGTTACAATATTTCCATAACTGTTGCTGTTACTACCCAAGGAGCTTGCAGGGCCATGTGGACACAATGCACGGCACTTGCACCACCATTCATTTTTTAATTGACCACATGCACATGCTGAGGCAAGAACACAAAAGCAGCTGTGTTTAAGGAGATAATCTGCCAAATGCTGCATGCAAAACGTGAGGAAAGAAGACGTTTATTAGGGTTAGCTCAAGGTCTTTGCTTGGCTTAAGGCCTCTACTTAGTGGTGTGTACAGCTCACTTCTCTGGTGCACAGCAGGCAGAAGCTCTTCTGGCTTCCTTTTTAGAGCACTCTGGTGTGTGATAACCCAGAGCAGGGTGATGAGCTCAAATGAGCACACTTGCCCTGTCAGCTAGGATGGGGCAGGCAGATTTGTTTGGCCAGCTAACTTAATAGGCTTTTTTCAACCAAAATGGAGGAAGCAGAGGGGAAAATCCAATGCAAACAGCATGGATTACTGTCTGTGCTTTGAGGGCACCCACTGCAGGACTCATTATTTGCAAGGCTTTGCATTCGGTGCTTCAGTGCTATCACCTCCATTATTGAAGTCAGGCTTTGGGTTTGGACTTGCCATGCACACACAGCCCATGCAAACCCTCTGTGTTTAAAGAGCAATAATTTCAGGAGCCAGTAAGCACAGAGAAGCTCTACTGAGAGCTCTTCAGACCCTTTTTTCAATGTTCGGTTTAGAAATCACCCCAAGGGCTTGGCTCAGACTTGATTTCTGTTCCTCTGAGGAGCCTAAAACCTCACTGTAATCAAAATACAGAATCTGAGGCAAATTTGGCCTATAGACAGGTGGGGGCTGAGGCTGAGATGAATTGGTTTGCTTTCTTTAGGTCAGCAGCCAGCCCAGTTCAGGTTCCTCGGCCCTGACACATAGATGTGCTTTTGCTGTTGCTTCCATTTCCCTCCTTCCTTCCATTTCCTTCCATTTCCTTCCATTCCTTCCATTTCTTTCCTTCCATTTCTTTCCTTCCATTTCCTTCCTTCCTTCCTTCCTTCCTTCCTTCCTTCCTTCCCTTTCCTTCCCTTCCTTCCTTTCCTGAAAGGTGCCCCATGACCATGGCTGTGTGTAGAGCACATCAGCAGTGAGGAGAAGGCAAAGCCATGGCCCTCCCGTGAGCAAGGCAGGTAACACTCTGGAGTGTTCCATCAAATGCTCTTTTCCCTGGCATAACTGAGACACTGCAACTTCAAGTAAGGCCACGGTGTGCTCTTATGAATTCATAAGCAAGCAAATTCACTAGTAAACTTTTTCTAGCCACTGAAATATTGGTGAGTTTTTGAGGCAGGGGTAAGGGTTGGGTGAGCAAGGGTGCACCACAGAAGCCCAAGGATGAGGCAAAGAGCTGCCTGCGCTCGCTCTGCACTTTATCAGCTCTCAAATTCAGAACTCAGCACGAGGAGCTGTTGAGATTTCTGACAGTGAAAGGTGGGGAGGTGTCATTTCATTCTCAGCCTGCTTTGCAGCTGGCCTCCCTGCTTCTGCTCCTGGGCAGCCAGCAGCCCTCTCCGTGTCCCTGTTACGGCAGGTGGCTTTATGCCAGCAGCTCTGACAACCTTTGCAGTGCCACGATAAGACCTGCTTCAAGTTCGGCTCTCTGTGAGTCATCAGTTAAAAGCAAGCAAGCATTTGGCCCCTGCTGTGCAGAGGAAGAAGGAAATGCCAGGACGGTTTGGGGGTTTTTGTATGCTCCAGCCACTGCAATGTGAAAGCAGGATAAACAGCATGAACAAAGGAAAACCCTTCCCAAGAAACTCCATTCTGAGAAACACTCACAGATAAAAACAGGAGTGTGAACTAAATGTATTTTACAGCTATGGCTCTGCACAGCACTTTGCTCTGCACAAGTGAAATCACTACAGCTGCTCTCAGACCTCTCAAATGATCAGGTACTCTGTCCAGTTCTGGGCCACTCAATTCAAAAGAGATGTTGAGGTGTTGGAATGTGCCCAGAGAAGGGCACCAAGGCTGATGAGGGGCCTGGAGCACAGCCCTGTGAGGAGAGGCTAAGGGAGCTGGGGGTGTGCAGCCTGCAGAAGAGGATGCTCAAGGCAGACCTCATTGATCCCTGCAGCAACCTGAAGGGAGGTTGTAGCCAGGTGGGGTTGGGCTCTGCTGCCAGGCACCCAGCAACAGAATGAGGGGATACAGTCTCAAGTTGTGCCAGAGGAGGCATAGACTGGATGTTAGGAGGAAGTTCTACCCAGAGAGAGTGATTGGCACTGGAATGGCCTGCCCAGGGAGGTGGTGGAGTCCCCGTCCCTGGAGGTGTTCAAGAACAGACTGGATGGGGCACTTAGTGCCATGGTCTGGTTGATTGGCTAGGGCCAGGTGATAGGTTAGGCTGGATGAGCTTGGAGCTCTCTTCCAATCTGGTTTGGTCTGGTCTGGTCTATTCTATTCCCAATGGAGATGCTGTCACTGATTTTGAGGGGACCCACAGGAAGTGTTTCATCCCATGGAAAGTGCATTTAATGCACCTTGGTGCTTCACAAATCAGTGTGGCAGTGTGAGAGGCAGAGGCAGGCTGTGGATGGGCACCTTGGTGCTTCACATATCAGTGTGGCAGTGTGAGAAGCAAAGGCAGGCTGTGGATGGGCACCTTGGTACTTCACACATCAGTGTGGCAGTGTGAGAGGCAGAGGCAGGCTGTGGATGGGCACCTTGGTGCTTCACATATCAGTGTGGCAGTGTGAGAAGCAAAGGCAGGCTGTGGATGGGCACCTTGGTACTTCACACATCAGTGTGGCAGTGTGAGAGGCAGAGGCAGGCTGTGGATGGGCACCTTGGTGCTTCACATATCAGTGTGGCAGTGTGAGAGGCAAAGGCAGGCTGTGGTCAGGCACCTGTGCCCCTTAAGGTGTGGCTGTGCTGTTGCTAGGAGAGTGGTATCTGTTGGCAGCGCAGAACTCAGAAGCATGGCTGTGTCTCAGGTTTGCACTCACATTGAAGGAGGTAATCCACAAGGAGGTTTTATCTAGTCAATAATGGCTGAATTAAAAGAAAAACTCAAAATTTTAGTAAGATCCCAGTTAGAGAAGAGTATGAATGCACTGTTGATGATGCCCTGGAGGGCACATGAGATCTTCCTGGCAGTTGTTGTGTCCAGACCCAAAGACATAAAGGAAACTCTTTACACTTCGCCTGAGTGTGCTCTCCTGAGGACTAACATTTACAGAGGGTTTGGGAAAGCTTTCCTAGCCACACAGCTTATTTAAATGAGAAACTGGGAGTCGCAGTGGGGGGGAAAGGATCCCGGGAAAGCACAGTCCAGTGGCTCTATTTGCTAGGGCAGAGCAATACAGACGCTGGGGTTCACCTGGAAGCCTGGCACCGAGGCTGTGCTGTAAGCAGCGCTGGGCCTGGAGAGGGTGCAGGTGTGGCAGACACAAGGGTGGCAGGACCTTGGGGAGAAGAGGCTGCACAGGCACAGTGCTGGGCTTTGGCCGTTGCTGCTTGGCTGGGATTGCCTCACTCCTTTGCCCAGAGGAAACAAAGAGATTGTGAAGGGCTCTACCTGAAAGCCGCTGCTCAGCAGTGGTGCGCCGGCCGGCAGGCAGCTGCGGCAGCCCGCAGAGATGGCATCTCTCCTGCCGCGGGCAGCGCCGCCAACACGCCAGGCTGACTGCAGAGAGAGGGAAAAATCCATCAGAGCTGTCTCTTATGTGCCTTGTTGGGTTCGCCTCCTGCCCTCCGGAGGGCTTCGACCTTTTCTTGTGGGAGGAGTTGGGACCAGCCCCTGCTGTAGGGAGGGCTCTGCTCGATGGGGCTGATCGTTCTCCGCGTTTAAAGTGTAAAGCCTTGCTGAAAGGATTGTCTGCTGAAGCTGGGGGGAGCGGCACAGAGACCACCGCAGCCTGTCGGGGGAGGAAGGCCGACGGGAATTGCCTGGTGTGCTCCCGAGCCACTAATTAATATCAGTTGATGAATCAGAAAATCATGGCTGGCTGCTGGCTCGTACCCTGCCTGCAGAGCACAGCAGCTCCCTGTCAGCTACACTTCACCGGTCCCCATGCGCCGCCAAGCCCTCTGCCAGCCCCACACCCAAATAAAGCGCTGGCTTTTGCTTGCCCCTTGCTTGTCTGATCTCTTGGTCCCCCTGCCGACCTCTGTGGGAAGCCTTATGGAAACTGTTTACCCAATTCCGCAGCATTCTGTAGGTAAATATCTCCAGACTCGAGTCAGTCAGGACGGTCGATTGTACCATGTTCAGTGCATCTAATGAAGCAATATTCTCCATTGTTCGGAGTATTGAAACCTGCAGGGGTTTTGCTAAGCAGTTTCAGGCCAGGCTCGCCGCAACGCCCTAGGGGCAGTTGCTGAAGGCAGCCCTTGCCCCCTGCATGCCTTCTCACTGCCCAGGGAAGAAAGCAATGGTACCGATGGGGATATGCTGCTGCAAGGACCTGGCTGCGCCCGCTGTGAGGCAATCTGCTCCTCAGGGTTAGCTGTGTGGGAGCAGAAGAGAAAGGCAAAGCCAGATGGCAAATAGGTGGAGGCTGTGCTGAGTGGGAGGCTGGGCCACGGTGCCCCCCCTGCTGAGGTCCCTTCCTCACCTGAATTAACCTGTCATGCTCTAACCAGCACCACTCGGGATCAGCAGCCCACGCACGGCTTGGCCGAGGTGAGCATTTGGCTTTCTGGCTGGCTTCCAGCCTTGGCTTTTGGCCACACTTTTGCATCCCTACAACCATTTGGTGAGTCAAAGATCTGCCCCCTCAGATGTGCCTGCTGGGTCTGCACAAACAGAGGAGGGCAGAGAAACTGGGTTAGGGAAATTACCCAGGTCAGTGCTTCCTAGTGGAGTTTTATAGCTTGAGATCCAGACTTGCTATCTGCTACCAAAGCCAAGAGATAGATCATCCTAGGAAATGTGAAGAATCGGGGCAAGAGACATTGAGCGAGCCTGAGCTGGCAGCCACTGGGACATTTGTCCTCTCTGATGCTGCGTGCACACTTTGCTGCCGAGAACCCAGACCACTGTGACTACCCTCTGGTGCCAAGGACACCAAGGCGTGCGGGTCCTCAGGATGACATCAATGTTCCTGGCCACCCTGTGGCCCGGCAGGACCGCAAGCTTCCCCCTGCAGCGGCCGGGAAGCTGTGCTGCCTGTTTCGGCAGGGTGCACCACCCTTGTGCCAGCCCTGGCCGCCTCTCTCCACGGCCGTTCCACCTCCCTTCTTCCTTCTCCGCAGGCCGAAAGTGACACACAGAGCACGGAAGCCCACGCGTGCCAGACGCTGGGGGACCTCAGAGCCGGCCCAAGGGAAAGCAAGGCGGAGGTCTGCCCCTGCGCTGGCACGGGCTGGACTCGGGGCAGCACCCCCGGGGCAGCTCGGGGCTGGACCCAGAGCAGCGCCCCCGGCACACCGCTGCGGACCCGGCGCCGATTCGCCGCTCGTTGCCCTGCGCTCAACTAAGAAAAGCCAGCGGGCACCTCCCTGGAGCTGAGCACAGCTGGCAGAGGCTAAAGCACACTGACGTTTGTGCTAGCAGAGGGGCCCGAAGGGGCTGGGAAGGCGCAGACGGACCCACGGGTTTGCTGCGGCTGCCCGTGCCCCTCCCGCGGCAGCACCCGGCTGGCCCTTGCCGCACAGATGGGCTAATGCGTGGCGTGAGCCACCCTCAGAGCTGCCCTGGGGCCCTGCAGCTTGGAGGCTGAGCGCTCTGGTTGCCCTGCTCGAGGCCGGGGCGGTTATGCCTTTGCCCAGGACCTGGTGAGATGTCGGAGTAGAAATCGATGCTAATTAATTAAACCCTGGGAGAGTTCCATCTGCATGCCTGTCCCTCCTGCCCTGGCTGTGGGCTCTGTACTCATCACTGGCTGCTGTGAGAGGGGGAACTGCCACCACTGCTCATGACAGGATGCATCTGAGCTGTGCCCTCCGTAGCCTTCCTGACTCAGCTGCATCCCCGCCAGTGCCGCAGGCTGCAGGCTCCCGCACGGTCACTGTGCTACCTCCCAGTCTCAGCCGCTGGGAGAGAAGGGCTTCGGCCACTGCCCCTTCCTCTTCACCTGACCTGAGTCATTCTCTTGTGGAACTGTACGCAACAGCAACCCTCCTTGGCTGCAGCGTGCTGAGGAGGAACAGGCAGGTCTCAGCGTGTGCAGCACTGCCTGGGCAGCAGCCTGCAGCATTTGCAGCTGACACTGGGATTTTGAGCTGCACTGTCCCCAGCCAGGCAAAGCACTGCAAATCCCTTCATACAGAGAACAACTGCACCTATCAACGACCTCGGCGAGTCGATAGCTCTGACTAAACACATTGATCTGCTGAGGTGGTAAACAATTACAGCATCGTGTGAGGGATTGCCTAGGCGAGTGTCTAGGCACCTGCCAGGCACTGCTAACAGTGCTTTGAGACCTGAGTGGCAAATGAATTGCTTTTACAGTGAACTGCTTACTTAAGCTTGTCTGATTAGTCTTCTTCTCGTCCTGGTGCAGTTCTTGCTAGATGAAAAACAGTTCAGCTAAAGGCTCCTCACAACCACAGTGTCTGCACTGGTTCCCATCAACATAAAGTGGACTGTGGAAGAGGGTAGAAGGGACATAAATGTGTTGGCACAAATAGACAGAAAGAGACTTTTACCTTTTTTCCCCTCCTGGTAGTTCAAAATAGAAATCTTGTGACATTTCAAAGTAAAAAACTCAATTCCACACAATTAAATCTTCTGAGAGGTTCATCTGAACACTTGTCCTTGCTTGTGGGGCTGGCAGCTTGCTGCCGACAATTAAGCACAGATGGTCACTCCTGCAGCTCCCCCGTGGTACAGTCAGCAGCTCCTCCTGTGTTCCTGGGAGACAGCCTCAAGCCAGCACACAGCTAGGAAGAGAAGAGCACTTGAGAGGACTAAAGTGATGAGAGAAATGAGCACCTCACCCAGGGGCCAGATTTTCAAAGGTAAGCTCACAAGTCCTGCTTTCAGCAGTGCTGCACATGCAGCCAGCACTGCCCAGCCAGTCCTTCAGCCTGGAAATGCATGATCTGGATGCAAGGAAAATTGACAGAATGAGATGTCATGGAGATTTACCCTGCTCTCTGCATGGATTCAGGAAAACATGCACCTGCAAACACGAGTAGTGCTCTGCAGGAAACACCAGAGCAGTCTTTGAGCAGGCTGCTTTCTAGGTGGCTGTCCTCTTTCTGTGTGTTTCTGCCACTAGCCCCCAGGGATTGCCCTGGACAGCAAAGAGCAGTGGCCTGGTATCTTTTGGAGTGCCTCCATGTTTAATACCTCAGCTGCCAGTACCTCGGGAATCAATAATGCCACATACAGCATGGTTGAGCCTGCAGAAGCAATGCCAATGCCCCTGAGCTGAGCAGGCAGCACCCAGGTGATGTGGGAAGCCGCTCCCACGGCCAGGAGCAGGCAGCCCTCATCCCCTGCCAGAGGGAACAAAGAGGAGGTGCCTATGGAGGAGTGGCATCTACACAGAGGGCCCTACACCCCCAGTGCCCTGGAACACAGGGCCCATGCACCTGGAGATAGCTCAGTGCTCAGAGGGAGGCTGGGCAGAAGGCAAGCAGCTCCCTTGCCCACAACAGTCTCCTGAAGGAGCCTCAAGCATGGGCTGAGCTGCCACCACCATAGGGGAATGGCTTCATGTGTACAAAAACACATGGAGTGCTTCCCAGTGTGCTGGGCTTTGCATCTCCCTAGGCAGAGGAGGAGAGCCCAGATGCCACATAGGCACTGACCTGTGCAGCTGCTGTGAGGCTGACAAGCACCAACCAACCGTGGTGCTGGAGAGCTCCTGGAGGCTTTCCACAGCAATGGTCTCCAACAGCCCCAGCAGCCTGAGCATCTTTCCTCAGGGAGGCTCCATGGCAGCAAAGCCTCATCAACAGCACCATGTGCCCACTCTGCCTGCTGTCCTCGTGGAGAGCAAGGAGCTGCCCAAACCTCTCAGCACTGATTCTGTGTGCTCCAGGAGCTCAGCTGTAGCAGATGGCAGCATTTATGGTGCTGCAGTAGAGTTCCCTGCCAGCTTTGCACTGATCCCAGCCCAGCAGCACAGGACAGTCTCTGCCATTCATAAAACCCTGGGACCTTGGCTGTTGCCTCTGATGGTTGGGTTTTGAATGGTACTGATTTATGCTCATGGCTGTCTCACTGACTTTGTGAAAACCAAGGTGGAGGCAGATGGGCAGAGGCAGGTAGGCAAAGCCATTTGTCTTTGTGCTCCAGCTCTCTCCCAGGCTGGCTGACAACTACATTCTGCAGCCCAGGAAGGTGCTGAGGCTGCTGGGGCACTCTGCTGACCCACCCAGAGAACAAAGCACATCTCTCAGCAAAAAGCAGTGGGGTTTGTCTGGCTGACTGATGGTGCCTGTGAGGCACTGAGGCTCTGCAGATGGTGCATGGGGGAAGCTTAAGTGCACAAAGTAGTAAAGCTAACTGATGGCTCTGGAAGTAAAGGACATCTAAAAGTCCTCCTCAAAGAGAAGAGTGATGCAGATAAACTGAAACCAGAGCTTTCATCTCCTCCTGTGCTATGATCTGACTCCTATACCTGGATTTGAAGCTTACAAGGAGGCAAATCACTTCTGCTGCCATTGATTTCAGCAGAAATGAAAGATGATGTCAGTCATGGGTACAAAAAGCAATGGCTCAGCTCATGTGTTTTCTCAGAGACTGCTTGGAGGACAAACATCCTCTTCCACAGTGTGCAGGTCTAACTCCTGCCGGTAGTAGCTGTGGTTACAGCTCAAAGTGGAGGACTGTCAGAATAAAATGCTGCTGTGGCAGCTGCCTTACCCAGTCCCTCACACAGCCACAGCACAGTTACAACCTGATGTCCTGGAGAAGGGGGACTGAAAACGTCAAGACCAAAGGAGGACAAGACAATGCAATGCAGTTGCTCAGTACTAAAGCTGTGAGGCTGCCTTGTATATCACAAACAAGGCAACTGGTGTCTTCTGGCAGCTCAGGCTTCTCAGTGGGTGGTGGTAGCCCTGGGTGCAGCTAGCAATCCCTGAAGTGCCCCAGCACTCCTGCCCCTTGCAGGAGGGGGTGCTAACTGCCCTGAAGTACCTCACTCCCCCTCCAGAAGTGCCCAACTCCAGAGGCAGGACAATTGGGAAAGCTGCTGCCCCCCTCACCAAGCTAAATACCTGAGCCCTCCTCATTTAGCATCCTGCCTGTGGTCCCTGCCCTCTGCTCCCCAAGCACACCGGGTCGGAAATTGCATTGCATGGCCTCCAGCCCAGATGCAGTGGAGGTACACAGCACTGTAATGCTTGCCAGGGAGAGATAAGAAGTACAATTAAATATTATTTAATATATAAATAGATCCCTGGAGGTGTTCAAGGGCAGGCTGGATGAGGCCTTGAGTGACCTGTTCTAGTGAGAGGTGTCCCTGCCTATGGCACAGGGGGGTTGGCACTGGCTGAGCTTTGAGGTCCCTTCCAACCTAAGCCATTCTGTGATTCTAAAATTTTCAATTTGCATGTTGATATTAGACATATCAAGGTCAGGAGGATCATTAGGAGCAGCCAACATGGTTTTACCAAGGGGCAACCATGTTTGACCCACCTGAGAGCCTTTGATGAGGACATCACCAGGTGGAGTGATGAGGGCAGAGCAGTGGCTGGGGTTTGTCTTGACCTCAGTAAAGCATTTGGCACTGCCTGCCACAGCATCCTTCTGGCTAAGCTGAGGCAGTGTGGTCTGGGTGAGCAGGGAGTGAGGTGCATGGGAACTGGCTGAAGGGAAGAAGCCAGAGAGCTGTGGTCAATGGCACAGAGCCCAGTTGGAGGCACAGGGGTCAGTGCTGGGACCAGTTTTGTTCAGGACATTCATCAATGACCTGGATGAGGGCACAGAGGGCACTGGCAGCAAGTTGCTGATGGCACCAAGCTGGGTGGAGTGACTGCCACAGCAGAAGGCTGTGCTGGCATTCAGTGAGACCTGGACAGGCTGAGAGCTGGGCAGGCAGAANCTGGGAACATGCTGCCTGTTCCCTTTATACCTCACTCACTGGCGGTTTCCAAGGGTGGAAGGGCACAAGCAAGCACTCTGCTTGCCAGCAGTGTCTGCTGCTGCCCTTTGCTTTTTTTTAGCCCTTATCTGCTCTTGGCAGGACCACAGTTCCTGCTCTTGAGTGTGATAACAGGACCAGCACACAGCCCAAAGCTGCAGTAAAAGGCTTCGAGAACACTTAGGCAGGATGTCTCAGCCCAACACATGCTGAAGATGAGGTCATCTGACCCAGGAGATTGGCAGTGTCCTTGGGTGCCAGTGAGAGTGCTGGGTGCCCACAGCCCTAACGATGCTACTGGCACCTCTTGTCGTTCTGGAAGACTCCCTCTGTTTCTGTTCTCCTGGTTTGAAAATGGTCTCAGATCCTCAGATCCATAAAACCAGCAATTCCTAGGAACATTTTCCACTCTTTCGGTGGTTGCCATGGCTCAAGCCTTGATGTGCAGAGTGAGGTGGGAGAGAAGTGGGAGAGTCACAGATCTGAAGGCAGGAAAGGAGCCTGAGTTGTAGTGCAGCTGCCTGCAGGGACCAGATCATTACATCCTGTTTGAGTGTCTCTATACTGAACTGAAAGGCCTTGTGCCAGACTGAAGCGCTGCCCGGAGAGGCTCCAGACCGTCAGAATGGGGAAACCATTTCTGTCTGAGCCCTTTCACAAGCAGTGCTTCTCCTCCAAAGATGCATTGATGTCCAATGTGCAGTTCTTACTACTGAGAATGGCTACCTGTGGATAATTGAATGTTATCATCAAAACCTTTATCTCAATTAACACCACCTTAATGCTAAGCATTTTGAAATCCTGCAGCAGCAGATTTTGACAAGCAAATGACATCTGTCCTGAAGCTTTTGGCAATTTCTGCTGTCTTCAATTACTTGGCAGTTGCCTTCTGCAAGTTGATTTTCCTTTCTATGAAGTGTAGCTGCTACCTTGCTATGGGTCATAGCATCTGTGTCAGTGTCTGGCTCGCTGTGTCCTGGTCTGTGGTTCCACTCTGTGGTACTTGTGGAGTTTTGTGGTGCTGGTTGTCAAATATCCTTTTGTTTGTTTGTTTGTTCTGACCACTGCAGTTGTGCTGCTTGCCATCTTTTGCCAGGATGCTGCTTCCCAGGGTGTGGGCCTGGCTAGCATTCCTCCTTCTTACCTGTGGGGCTTTGCATTGCCTTCTGTTCAGATGCTTCCTGCTGGGCAGCCCCAGCTGAGAAACTCACAGAACCACAGAACCTGAGAGGCTGGAAGGGACCTCCAGAGAACATCCAATCCAAGCCCCCTGCCAGAGCAGCATCACCCAGGACAGTCCACACAGGAATGCATCCAGGTGGGTTTGGAAAGGCTCCAGAGAAGAGACTCCACAACCTCTCTGGGCAGCCTGCTCCAGGGCTCTGGCACCCTCACTGTACAGAAGTTTCTCCTCATGTTGAGGTGAAACCTTCTCTGTTCCAGTTTGTATCCATTATTGCTGTGCACCACCCAAAAGAGCTTGGCCCCAGCCACTTGCCTCCCCCTCCCCACCTCAGATGTTTGTAGATACTGATCAGACCTCTCAGCCTTCTCTTCTCCAGACTGAGCACCCCCAGGGCTCTCAGTCTCTCTCCACACGGGAGGTGCTCCACTCCCCCAGTCACTCTCATAGCTCTCCCCTGGACTCTCTCCAGCAGTTCCCTGTCTCTCTTGAACTGGGGAGCCCAAAACTGGACACAGTATTGCAGGTGTGGTCTCAGCAGGGCAGAGTAGAGGGGGAGAAGAACCTCCCCAGCCCTGCTGGCCACACTCTTCCTGATGCCACAAGGCCACATTGCTGCTCACCAGCACTCCAAGGCCCTTCTCTGTGGAGCTGCTTTCCATCAGGGCAGCCCCAGACTGCACTGGTGCCTGCTGTTACTCCTCCCCAGACACCTGAGCTCCCTCTGAGTGACTGCCATGTCACTGCACTTCTGTGTCCTGGGCATCTCCCACACACTGGCTTTTCAGTGTTCTCCTAATTGCTCTTAGTGCTCAGCAAAAACACTGCTTTGTATCTGAACTGCTTGAATTGCAATCTGACTGTGGGTTCCTGAGCAGTCCCTCATGGTTGGTTAGTGGGGTTTGATCCACTGGCTGTGTTCTGCACTAGGTAATGAGGGGGTTTATACTGTTAGCACTTTTCCTGAGAGAGCACCCAGCTAGCCCAGTTGCAATGTGTATGGGTCAGAAGTCTCTCGTGTGCCCATAATTGTCTTTTATCAGCTGAGACTGTAAACTGGAAAAGTAAAAGATAGGCTCAATAATATCAGCTTGCTCTGAATGACTCAGTGACTCAATGCACAACTTCTTATCACTGTGTCTCACATCAAGCTTCTCCATAGCTTCACCTAGGATGGAAATCAGCCAGCATATAGCTTTCAACCAGTGGCCTCCTGCCTGTCCTGTTCACCCAGCACATCATCATCTTGCTTTAAAGTATCTGTAATTTCACCAGAACTTAAGGAGCTGCTGGAAAATCATTCCCTTCTCAGCCAGCTGTTTGGGACACTTGGGATGCACAAGGTGAATGCTTGTGTTACAGAAGCCAGCATCCTGAACCTTCCAAGGGCAGAGAAAAAAGCACTTTATTGAATATTTCTGCCCCTTTGGGCTCATTTGAAACATTCTCTCCCCAGCTACCAGCACTCCTTCTGCATTTTCGGTTCTTGTTTTGCACAGAATCACAGCATCAGTCAGGGTTGGAAGGGACCACAAGGATCACCCAGCTCCAGCCCCCCTGCCATAGGCAGGGACACCTCACACTAGATCAGGTTGTCCACAGCCTCATCCAGCCTGGCCTTAAACACCTCCAGGGATCAGGCTTCCACCACCTCCATGGGCAATCCCTGCCAGGCTCTCACCATCCTCATGCTGAACAACTTCTTCCTAACCTCCAGGCTGAATCTCCCCATTTCTAGCTTGGTTCCATTCC
>WBNM01030692.1:39086-61626 GCA_013399055.1 Ramphastos sulfuratus
GGCTGCACTCACACTGCAGCCTCATCTTGAGCTTTTCATCACCCCAGACCCTCAGGACCTGTTCCTCAGGGCTGCTCTCAGCCATTCCCCACCCAGCCTGGAGTTGTGCTTGGGATTGTGCCTACCCAGGTGCAGGACCTTACACTTGGCCTTGTTGAATGTCATGAGGTTGGCCTGGGCACACCTCTGCAGCCTGTCCAGGTCCCTCTGGAAGGATCCCTGCCCTCCAGGTGTCAGCCACACCACACAGCTTGGTGTCATTGGCAGTTATTACATTCACATGTAATCACTTTCCTTGCCCAAACGGTAGATTCCACACTAAGGAGCTGCATGTACCCAGCAGTGGCCAGGAGATGTGCCAGTGCCCAGGCCAGGCTGCCCTGGCCTGAGTCTCCACAACCCCAGCATATCGCTGATGCATCTGCGCAGTGCCAGACCTAACACCCTGCTCTGGGGTGGGCACAGCTGCCATGCTGTGTGTGGGCAGCTGTGTCAGGTGCTCCCTTCCCCAAGGACTCTGCTGGAGCCTGGCACCACTGCCTCCCTGCTCGCTCTGCTTCTCATTTGCCTTTGGAAGCTGCAATAGCGACTTTGTATTTTACGAGCCCGAGTTCATTTGAGGGATTTCCAAAGCGCCCTGCAGCTTTTCAAATCTCCTCAGACTCGGCGTCTCCTCCTATGACAGCCTTGGAAAGGGCCACAAATATGTTCTCTCGCTGCCCATTCATGTATTAAATACTCATCTCGGCGATGGAATGCTTGCCTGGGTCTCTCTCCGTGAACAAGTGTCAGATGCCCAGCACCGCTAGACTATGCTGCTCAAAGGCGCAGGCTTCTCGGAGCTCCTCTCAGTCACGTCGAGCTCTGTCTGCCTGAAAGCGACGAGCAGGGGGGCGAGGGAAAGGAAGAGGCTGCTCCTGACAACGGGATTCCAGCTGGTTGGAGTACAAAAACCTTTCCAGGACACCCACATGCTTCATTCACCATTTGGACATCGTAGTCTAACTAAAACAAATTATTTGGCTGACATCTCCAGCCCTGCCGAGGTGCGTGATCCTTGTGTGCGCAGGCAAACGCAGGCATTCTCCCCGCAGCGCGCAGACGAGTGGCCGCGGCCAGCGCCGGGCGCAGCAGAATGCAGCCCTGCTCCCACCGCCTCCCTGCCAGCCGGGCCCCTCACAGCGCCCCGGCACAACTTCCTGACCAGAATCATCATTTTTATGTGGCTTTTGGGTAATCTTCAATGACTCATCTTGTGTTCGGGCTCGTCTGTGGTTGGCTTTTCTCCCTCTTTTAGCGCTCTGATGTGCCAAGCTGCCAGCGGTTCGCTTAACAACGTGCAGCGTGTGGGAACAGATGGGCTCCTTCCTGCCTCCCGGGGGCACGCAGCAAAGGGATCCTGCCCATCAAATCGCAGTCTGTGACACTTTATTTGAGATGGGTTTTGTAACAGCTACTTTGCCGCCTATCGGCTCCACTGTGTTTCCTTTCACACTCGATATAGAGTCACAGAATTAAGCAGGTTGGAAGAGAGCTCCAAGCTCATCCGGCCCAACCTATCACCCAGCCCAGGCCAATCACCCAGACCATGGCACTAAATGCCCCATGAAGGCTTTGCTTGAACACCTTCAGGGACGGCGACTCTACCACCTCCCTGGGCAGCCCATTCCCATGCCAATCACTCTCTCTGGCAAGAATTTCTTCCTAACATTCAGCCTGAACCTGCCCTGGCACAGATTGAGGCTGTGTCCTCTTGTTCTGTCCCTGGGTGCCTGGCAGAAGAGCCCAACTCCAGATGGCTACAACCTCCCTTCAGGAAGCTGCAGAGAGCAGTGAGGTCTGCCCTAAGCCTCCTTTTCAGGACATACAACATTATGATAAACTTCCTATGGTACCAAAACTGACAAAGACACTGTTCCAGCTCTGGATTTCCTACAGAGGTGAGAGTAAAGGATCAAGATGGGAACAGGGCTTCTCTGTGCCACATGCTCTGCCCGCCAGTCTGCTCTGAGCATGCCTTCCAGCTGCAGCACAAGGTGCCACAGCACTGTCCACTCCTCGGGCCAGCTGCCCATCACCTATAGCTACACAAAACCACATTTACTGGTAATGGGTCTAACTAGGGTGAGAACTGAGGTCTTGCATGCTCACTGGCACAGAAGGTGAGAGAATGTCTCAAGGTGAGCCAGCTGATAGCTGTTGTGCCCTTCGTCGAAGAAAGCCTTAACAGATTTTGCGCGACGGAGCGCCGGCGCCAGCAGCAGCAGCAGCAGCAGCAAGCGCGCCCGCGCAGCCCAGCGCAAGGGGCAGCTGTGCAGTCGGCTGCAAGGAGCTCTGCTCTGAACATTAATTTGCCTGTGCTTTTGCTGACACCTTCTGATGATGCCACTCTGCCAGTGAAATAAAGGGCACGCTGAAACCGATCCGCCACCCCCCCTCCCCCTGCAGAAGAGAAGAGATATATTGCTAATTAAAGTGTTCTTATCTGCCGGCAAGCAGTGTGGAGGATTGATTTGAATAAAACTGATGATGCAGCCTACTCAGATCACTGGGAAATGACCTTTCTATTATGAAGCCTCAGAAAAAACACAGCAAAGCAATCTTGATTTCCTAAAATCTGTCAAAGGAAGAATTTCTCAGTTAGTTACAGCATCTGATAGGGGTATTTCTGAAATGTCCTCTGCTTGGTGAACAGCTGATACTGGCTAACCTCGGGGGAAAGAAGAGAGAATTAGTACCAGCTGCAGAATGCATTCACTGGGTACTGAAACTGGCAGTTGCTATTATGCTTGCTATAAATATTTTTAATTAAAAATTGTTTTCTGTCCCTTCAATTGGCATAATAGGGAATGATGCTCACGGAGAGTTGCTGAGGATGTAACAGGATTCCCCTGCGTGTAGAGCAGAGCCATTTACTCTGCTGTCACAGAGCAATTTACTCTGCTGCCACATCGCTGCAGAGGAGATCTGCACAACAATGTCCAGAGCCTAGTGCAAGGGAAAAGCAAGCAGGGGAGCGTTGTGTGTGTGTGCTTCAGCATGAAGCTCAGCAGCATTGCTGGCAGGTTCTTAAGAAAGGCTGCGCTCAAACTCCGGTAGCTCAGATATGACTGTAAAATAAATTTAACATGTTTTTTTCCCCAAAAAACTTCCTTCAACAGCCTGGTAATGCTGTTGGGAAAGGGTCTGCTCCTGGCATATTTACTGGGAGCAGCACAGCAGACCTCATCCTGCTGCTCCAGCAGAGCCCTGGCATGGCACTAGGTCAGATTCTGCCCCGCAGCAACACGGGCACCTCTGCAGAAGGACTGGGAGAGGCTCTAGCAGAGAGGCCCCCACAGTGCTGCTGCAGGCCTGGGCTTCCAGACACTCAGTTCCCATGGGCTGCTCTCCTGGTACAGAGATCCGTGGCTGAGAGGGATACCTCCTGCCTCAGGGAGCTGAGAGTCATTAGAGCAGCTCGGCCCTGGCAGGCACAGCCTGCATTAGGCATTACCGATGGAGGATGGATCCTGAGGCAGATGGGGAAGTCTGTGCCAGCCGTCCCTGCTGGCCCTTTGGGAACGTGTGATTGCTGCGTGCGAGACACTAAAGCAGACAGGAACCAGCGCTTTCTAATCCCTGCTCCACTCTATCCTCCTCCCACCCCGAGGCTTGGGACCAATATTCTGATTTAGGCATTCCCTCCCAGCACCTTCCTTCTCCCTGGCTTCCAACACCCCCCCTCCTCCCCCCGACCAGCACTTGCCTCCCCCCTCCCACTTTTCATTCCCCTGTGTTTATCTCAGAGGTCCTGGCGCAGTGTGCTGTGGTGTTTGTTTCCTGACAGCTCCCAGAGGCTCAAGTCAAGACAAAAGCCTCATTCTGTCAGTTGCTGTATGCATGCAGGATTAGGCACATCCCTTGCTCCAAAGACCTTTTGGTCCAAACCTGCTGCTTTCATTTCATAACGATACTGAGTTCCTTTCACAGTTGGCACTCATCCCTTTCTTGATTCCAAATTAACAGCAATTTTCATGCAAAGAAATCTTTCCTCGGACAAAGCTATGGTGGTTTTTACCCATTGCTTCTTCCTTCTTATCCTGGCTTCTTTCTCCTGCCACAGAACACCTTTGCTTTGCTTTTCCAGCAAGCCCTTTCCTATGTTTTTATGGTTTGCAGTCTTAGCATTTCCCAGCTCCTCGTTCCTCTTACGGTTCAGCATGTGCTGCCCTCTCTGCTGCCTTTCAAAGGGAAACCTTTGCTCTCCCAGACTCAGCTCTCCTTGAGCCCAGCTGAACTGATGATGGCAACTGATCTCTCTTACCTTTTCATGTGTAACTTGACAAGCGCCTTCGTGGTAGCTACATCTGAAAGTTTTATTATTGGCTCAGTGATATTCCTCTCTGTTTCTTGCAAAATCCTTCTCCTGTCTTTCCAGTCCTGACACACGAGTAGATGAGTGTGTGTTTTGCTGTTCTCCCCCAGGTTTTAACCCCACATAACAATGAAGGGCAGGTCGCCCTGCCTGTGGCACAGGGGGGTTGGAACTGGGTGATCTTGGAGGTCGCTTCCAGCCTCACCCATTCTGTGATTCTATTCATCCATCACCTCCTTGTGCTAAGATGCATATTTGGCTACCTGGCAAGCAGACAGCCAGGGAGGGTGGGAGTTAGCACATGATCCTGTGATGACAGAACAAGTCTCTTTCTTTCTTTCGGAATTAATGTCTTCAACTCCCACTCACCTCCTCTCACTTACGATGAACTCTGCCTGCTTAGGCATTTCCCCAGCTCTTCACGGGAAAAGCAGCAAGCGCCACCGCTGTGTGCGTCTCGCCTGGCTGAGTTTGTGATGGGCACTGTCGCCCTCAGCTATCGGCACTTCAGCAGAGTGCTGGATTCAACTGCACAGACGAGAGCAAAATGAGACCAGAGAAATCACTTACACCACTGCCCAGAGAAAGTGGGGGGAAGGGGGAGAGGGGAAAGAGAAATGAAGAACACAGCCCCATCTGCCTGAGGGCACAGAGGTCAATGCAGCCAGATGGGGAATGAATCACAAGGGACTTCTCTGGAGGTGGCTGGGCAGGGGAGCTTCTCTTTGGTTATTTTAGTTCTGCCGCTGATGAGGCACTCGGAGACATCACTTTGTTCCACTAAAGAAAGGACTCTGTATTAATAGAAAAAGGACAACACATTTATGGTATTTTTTTTCTCCATCCAGCTAAATCAATAGGTTTTAGTGGCCAATTTGAACTACATTTTCATCACTTGCAAGTTTGTTTTGTTTTGTTTTGTTGGGGTTTTTTTTTTTTTGTTTGTTTAGTTTAGTTTTGTTTTGTTTTTTAATGAAGCAGCTGATAATTTAAGAGTTCTGCCTTGCCTGGGTGGCTGCTACCTGCCTTGTAGAATAAAAGAATTAAGAACCTCCTCAGCCGAGGTAAATTTGAAACACAGTTCTCTGGTTATTCGGATTAGAAGGCAGCATTGATTATTTAATTGCATAGAAATAATCGAGATGCTGAGCACTGACTACAGATTAATGACTGTCCCAAAGCAGTTAGTGGCCTTTCTTACTGCCACCAACGCGAGCTGCTGTTTAACCCCTGGCACACGGCTGGCATAGCTGCCACAACCTGCAGCTCACAGCGCGGAGCCAGATAAAAGCGTCACAAGGATTTACCAGCGCCGAGGCTGGACCAGCCCCGCATGGCACTTCCCGTGAGTGGATGCCATCTGCGTGAGCTCAGCTGATTGCCTGAATTATCACAACATCCCGAGCTGCTCTTTTGGATTAGAAAACGGCACGCAAGGAAGTGCCAAGCGGCTGGAGTCCTATCTACTGACTGGGAAGCGAATACTTTGCTGCATAACAAAGAGGCAGCTCGGCTCTAACGGCAGTGCTCTGCCCTCCCTGTCACAGAGCCTGCAGCAGTGGAGGGGAGGCCGTGTGCTTTCTGCTGCTTCATTCACTGCCTTTGCTTTCAACGGGTTAAAAAAAGCTTGCACATGCACACTGGCACAGAGCTGACCCAGGGCCCCCCACAGCCCAGCAGTGGCTCCAACTGCTAGGGGTCTTGCTAGAATCATAGAATCAAGCAGGTTGGAAGAGACCTCCAAGCTCATCCAGCCCAACCTATCACCCAGCCCTAGCCAGTCAACCAGACCCTGGCATCCTGCTCCTTGCAGGAGATGGAGCAGGCTGTGAAAGACAGCAGGAAGGTTCAAAGAAGAGTTGAGGGAGGGAATGTCAAAAACCTTTTTNAGGCTGGGATCAGCATTATTCAAAGGTCTTCAAAGGAGCCCTTTGCACCTGGATCTTTCCACCCCACACTGGCAGT
The DNA here is from genome assembly GCA_013399055.1 of Ramphastos sulfuratus. Classification (NCBI taxonomy): domain Eukaryota; kingdom Metazoa; phylum Chordata; class Aves; order Piciformes; family Ramphastidae; genus Ramphastos; species Ramphastos sulfuratus. The sequence goes on from WBNM01030692.1 coordinate 45,409, forward strand.
CCCCCTGCACAGCCTGCTGCTGTGGTTTTTCGGTGGGCTGCACAGTACCCACAGGAGGAGTCAGGCTAGAAACAAGTGCTGAACTGAACTCTCGTTAGTCACCGTGGCCGCTGGAGCTGCATTTCCAGCTCAAACATAAACAATTGGCAACAGAGAAACCTAGAAGTGGGAGAGTATTGGAGCCTCTGAGTGGATAGGCCATAAACATTCCAGGGACAGGCCATAAAATGGCAACAGTGGATAAGGGAATATAATTTAATTGGAGCATCAAAAGCTTTATGCCTGGAAGCACAGCTTGGATCTTCCCTTTGCTGCTTCCCCATCTTCTCTAAGGTTGTTCTATTCTGTAGTAGTTCATTCTCCTTAGACTATTATAAGAAATACAAATTCGTTTTTCTTTCGACTTTTCCAAATTTCGAGTTGTAGTGAATATGCTCTGCCGGGGGAGGGATCTGCTCTAACCCAGCAGAGTCATCTAGTCCCTCGCTCTTCCCCAATCGTCTTTACTGTGCTTCCACACCTGCCGGCCGGCGTTCTGGTGAGACATGCACTGTGCGCTTCGTGCACCACCTCTCGGGGGAGAAAAATCCACCCCGGGCCGCCCCAGCCCTGCCTTCGCACCCACCAGGTGCCTGCCTACGGGCAGGACGCCTGCCCTGTGCCCACGGGCTGCGGGATGCCAGCCCCGCGAGCAGCTCCAGGAGCCTTCTGTACTCAACCGAGGAGAGAGCCAAAACTGCCGCCCTGTGCTCGCCCAGCGGCACTGCCCTGCCCTGCCCTGCCGGCTGCGCACAGCATCCAGAGCCCAGTGCCAGGCGAGGCAGCGGCAGGAAGCTGGCTTGCGTGGGCAGAAAGGATTTCACCTCTCTCCACCTTCTCCCTCTGGCAGAGCTCTCAGAGAAGGCGGCGGCGCCGGTCGGGACGCTCCGCTCAGCGCAGCAGACGCTGCCATCTGGTGGAGTCGGTGATGATAACCGATCCCCGCCAACGGCCCGCGGGACTCACCCGCGCCCCAATGCTGGGGGTCTCACGCATCCCCCTTCCGCTTTTCCCCGCTTTGTCCTCAGAGCAGAAGCTGATTCCTCGATGTGCCACTGCAGGGCAGAGACGGCACAACGCCACGAGCCCCTTTCAGCCTCCTCTGTCCTTCGCAGCCTTATGAGTGCCCCCAAAGCAGCTTCCCTGTTTGAGGATGTGGACGGATAGCGATGAACATAAACGGCTACAGACACACATTAGCCGACCTGCAAGTGGAAGAGATTTTGGCGTCCTGCTCCTTGCAGGAGATGGAGCAGGCTGTGAAAGACAGCAGGAAGGTTCAAAGAAGAGTTGAGGGAGGGAATGTCAAAAACCTTTTTAAATTTAATATTTTATTTAGGTGGAGATCAGGTGACAGGAATGTCTCATCACCATGGTAGTTAAGCATCCTGGAGTGCAGGATTTGATGAACAGGCCGGGTGAATACCTGCCAAGGACAAGGCTGTCCTGATTCAGAGGTTTAGGCATTTTTGCTCTTCAAGATCTCTTCCAGTTCTTCACTCTATTAGCTTTTCACGGTCCCCATAAAAACGATTGAAGAACCATGGAATCAACCAGGTTAGAAGAGACCTCCGAGCTCACCCAGCCCTATCCAATCACTAGACCATAGCACTAAGTGCCCCATCCAGGCATTGCTTGAACACCTTCAGGGACAGCGACTCCACCACCTCCCTGGGCAGCCCATTCCAATGCCAATCACTCTCTCTGGCAAGAGCTTCCTCCTAACATCCAGCCTGAAACTGCCCTGGCACAGCTTGAGGCTGTGTCCTCTTGTTCTGTCCCTGGGTGCCTGGTAGCAGAGCCCAACCCCAGCTGGCTACAACCTCCCTTCAGGTAGCTGCAGAGAGCAATGAAGTCTGCCATAAGCCTCCTCTTCTGCAGGCTGCACACCCCCAGCTCCCTCAGCCTCTCCTCACAGGGCTGTGCTCCAGGCCCCTCACCAGCTTTGGTGCCCTTCTCTGGACACTTTCCAGCATCTCAACATCTCTCTTGAACTGAGAGGCCCAGAACTGGACACAGCACTCACGGTGTGAAGAAGGCACATTCTTGTATTTTTACTGAAGAAAACGCTCAGTTACAAGTAAGGAGGAGGCTGCAGAACACCCTCCAGAGAATCGTTAATTATGTCATTTGAATGAATAATTAGGGTCTCATCAGCATCTTTAGTTACAAGCCCTGAAGCACTTCAAGCACTTATCAATGTACTCCAGTCTACATTTTGATGATGCTGGTTCCTTTTTTCCCTTATGTTGTGTAATAGCAACAGCAAATTCAAACCTTAAGAATGCGGCTGTAAAAGAAAGAAGGGAAGCAGGCAGACACTTGGTACATGCTGCAGCATTACATTTAATTCTTAGCAGCTGGTGCCTGTAATCAGAGTAAAGGCACGGAGTGTAGCGGGGGCTACACAACCACCCTTGGGCAGTGAGCGAAGTTTCCCAAGCGTAACCACTCACCAAGCCCTCTCGGCTTGACGCTGACCGCGACTTGCTCGTCAGTCACTGTTACCCCCGTGCAGGCTCGCTTCGAGACGCGGTAACTTTGGCGGGGCTCTGAGCTCACAGCCCGCAGCAAGACCTTTCGGTCTGGCATCGCTGCCCCGCCCAGGAGGCACAGCAACCACCTCCGCAAAGGCTCTGTGCTCCCAGCAGGCAAACAGTACAGCCGCTCCCCGCCGCCGCCCTACCCGCGTCCCAGCCGCTCCCGGCCTGCCCCGCGGCCCCCGGCTCCGCTTCCGGCCGCTCCCGGCCTCCCCCGCGGTTCCCGGCTCCGCTTCCGGCCTCTCCCGGCCTGCACCGCGGCCCCCCGCTCTGCTTCCGGCCTGCGCACCGGCCCCGACTCTGCTTCCGGTCGCCCCCGGCCTGCCCCGCGGCCCCCGGCTCCGCTTCCGGCCGCTCCCGGCGTACACCGCGGCCCTCGGCTCCGCTTCCGGCCGTTTCCGGCGCCTTGTCAGGGGTGGCGACGCGCGGGCAGCATGGCGGATCCTGCCGAGGGAGCCGAGGCTGGGGAGAAGACAAAAGAAAAGCAGAAGAACAAAAAGAAGGCGGCGGCAGGTGGGTCGCGATGAAAGGTCTGCGTAGCCCTTGGGCTGGGAGTCCCAACCGCGGCCTCGGACGTGCTGCCCTGCCCCGGCACCGGGGCTCGGGTTTGTTAGAACAGCCGCGATCGCCTGCGGGCGGAGAAGCGGCGCGGGGAAGGCAGCGCTGGCTGGCCAGAGGCGGCTGTGCGGAGTGAGGGACGCCCATGGGCAGCAATGCGCCCTGATGGCCAAGAGGGCCAATGGGATCCTGGAGGGCATTAAGCAGAGTGGGTCCAGCAGATCCAGGGCGGTTCTTCTCCTCTCCTCTGTCCTGCTGAGACCTCATCTTGAGCACTGCCTTCAGGTTTGGGCTCCCCAGTTTCAGAGGGACAGGGACCTGCTGCAGAGAGTCTAAGGGAGGGCTACGAGGATGCTGAGGGAACTGAGCACTGCCTGGTGAGGAGAGGCTGAGGGACCTGGGGCTGCTTAGTTTGGAGAAGTGAAGACTGAGTGGAGATTTAATCAATGTTTCTAAATACCTGAGGGCTGGGAGTCAGGATGGGGGGACAGGCTCTGCTCATTGCTGCCTGGGATAGGACAAGGAGCAATGGATGGAAGCTGCAGCACAGGAGGTTCCAGCTCAACACAAGGGGCAACTTCTTGCCTGGAAGAGTCCCAGAGCCCTGGCACAGGCTGCCCAGAAAGGTTGTGGAGTCTCTTTCTATGGAGCCTTTCCAGGCTTGTCTGGATGTGTTCCTGTGTGCCCTGAGCTGGATTGTCTGGTCCTGCTCTGGCAGGGGGATTGGACTGGATGAGCTCTTTGGGCCTCTCCCAACTCCTGACATCCTGTGAGCTGTAATCTTTCGTGGTTGAACAGATAGGAGATGTAATACTCACTGATGAAAGAAGGAAAATATATACTTTGGGGTTTTTTTTTGTTATCTCTAACAGTTGATGAGTCTGAACTTCTCACTGTGCCGGATGGATGGAAAGAGCCACCCTTTACAAGAGAAGATAATCCAAAAGGGCTGCTGGAGGAAAGCAGTTTTGCAACTTTATTTCCAAAGTATAGAGAAGCATACTTGAAAGATTGCTGGCCACTTGTCCAGAAGGCCTTGGGTGAACATGTATGGATACTTACTGTGGTGCTGTGCTTTACCTTCTAGGAGGTGCAGCTCTTTTCTGCAGCTTATACCAATGGTGCAAATTGCTTTTCTGATCCTGCACTTGTGTTTATTTCTGCTGTACTAGCATTGGTATTGCTCGTGTCTTTTTTAGTGGCATCAAAATCACTGCAAGCCTATGGAGCCAGACTTGCAGTTCTTTACAGATGCTGCCAGCAGAGCTCTCTGCAGTGTCACCCAGACAGTCACAGCTGTGTTGTGCCTGAATTCAGAACCATGAGGGAGGTAGTGTTTTGGGCCTCATGACACCTGTTTTGAGTCTTTTCTCTGTGTGTCTGTCTGTGTGAATTCAGCTGGAAACCACTAGGGAGCTGTGGAATGTGGTTCTGCATTCAGTCTGTAGTGTACTCTCTGTTCACTTCTTACTGCCAAAGGTGAAGTCTCTTTTCCGAGGCTGATTCACTCTTTCTTTTCAAATGGTGCAGTATGTGAACGCAACACTGGATCTGATTGAAGGAAGCATGACTGTCACTACGACTAAGAAGACTTTTGATCCCTATGCAATCATCAGGGCTAGAGATTTGATAAAACTTCTGGCAAGAAGTGTTCCATTTGAACAGGTCTGTACTAAATCCTGGAAGCTGGTATCTAGTTCTGTCATAATACTTACAAATGGTAGGTTAGCTTTTTCCAGTCAGGTAAAATAAAATAGATATTTAAAGCAAATGTATCTGAAAGCCAGGTAAGAAGAATATACTGAAGCATTGGCTTGACTCTTCTGTATAATATTCTTGTGGTCAGGTGGGTGATGGTTGCCTGCTTTGTGTCTCTCTGTAGGCAGTTCGTATCCTTCAAGATGATGTTGCCTGTGACATCATTAAAATAGGCTCTCTGGTGAGGAAGAAAGAGACTTTTATCAAAAGAAGAGGACGACTTCTTGGACCAAAAGGATCTACTCTGAAGGTATTTGCAATAGGTGCAGTAACCAGACAATTTAGACCCAAAGGGTGTCTAGTTTGCACTTACTGTTTTTCCTTCTTTTCTTGTGTAGGCCCTGGAGCTGTTAACGAACTGTTACATTATGGTGCAAGGCAACACTGTTTCAGCTCTGGGACCCTTCAGTGGGCTAAAAGAGGTAAGGGAAGGCAAGTGAGCCACCATTTGTGTAGCATACTTCTGTGCCCAGCTCCAGGGCAGATGAGAGCAAATATCTGGCAACCACAAGAGTACCTCACTGCCATTTTAGCTACGTGTCAGTAAGCCACACTGATGTGAATCTTCGTAGTTTAGCATCTTAACTGCTACGTTCTGTTTATGCTCTGAGATCTTTCTGTCTTGGAAGTAAGATTGAAGCAAGTCTTGGACCTGTGAAGGTGATGATGTGCAACCCTGAAGAACATCTAACATGTGTTTGGTAGCTATGTAGGAGAAGAATGCTTGTCAAAAGCAGGTTTCTCATGACACCTTAAAATCCCTGGTAACAAAGAAGCAAAGTTTGAAGGACGTACTGGAGCATATTAGACACAGGACAATGTTACTGGTATTTCTGAAGTGCTTTGCCTTCCAGTTAACCATGGATGTGCCTACTGTGGGGGGCAGGGCAGTGCAGGGAGAGGAAGCAAGATAGTATTCCTGGTGTTTAGTTAATTAGAATATGAACTACTTGCTGAGGCTTCTGTTCTTTTTTGTTGAATACAGGTTAGAAAAGTTGTTCTGGACACAATGAAAAACATACATCCCATATATAACATTAAGGTCAGTATGCTCCACTGTACATCTGTTTACAAGGAAGAACTTTTTTTTCCTGGGAGAGTTGTGTGCTAATCATTTATGTTTCTTTGGGAGTTTCTGTCATGTGCCTTTTAAACAAAGCCAGCTGCCTGACTTTGCTGTTCCTCATTTTACCAGGGTGTATTGCCACAGTAGCATTAACAGTGTCTGAGAAAACATCAAAGGCAAAAGGTGTATAAACTTTCCTCCTTCAGATTGTCTGCTTGATACCTGCTCCCGTGAACTGAGGCACCTTTTCCAGTGCATTCTGTCTCCAGTCTGAGGTGTATTTCTCTGGTTCTGTTGCTACTGTTCTCTGGTTCTCCTCTACTCTTCCTGAACTGAAGGATGGCAGGCTCAGGCTGATTGTACCTCTGCTCTTCCTGAACTGAGGGATGGCAGAGCTAAGGCCGATTGTACCTCTGCTCTTCCTGAACTGAGGGATGGCAGAGCTAAGGCCGATTGTACCTCTGCTCTTCCTGAACTGAGGGATGGCAGAGCTAAGGCCGATTGTACCTCTGCTCTTCCTGAACTGAGGGATGGCAGAGCTAAGGCCGATTGTACCTCTGCTCTTCCTGAACTGAGGGATGGCAGAGCTAAGGCCGATTGTACCTCTGCTCTTCCTGAACTGAGGGATGGCAGAACTCAGATGTGGTACAGTCACTGCAAGAAGCAGTAAAACTTGTGGTTTGGAGCTCTTGGCTACTACTCTAACACTGTGTTTTTTTAATCTTTGTCAAGACTTTGATGATCAAAAGAGAGTTGTCAAAGGACCCTGAGCTGAGGTGCCAGAGCTGGGAAAGGTTCTTGCCGAAGTTCAAGCGGAAGAACTTGAAGAAGCGCAAGGAGCCAAAGAAGAAGAAGGCAAAGGGGGAGTACACTCCCTTCCCCCCGCCGCAGCCCGAGAGCCAGGTCAGCCAAAGCTTCCTCGTGCAGGAACGTAGCAGGGCTTGAAGCTCTGCCTGCTGGCAGGAGGCAGTGGGATTCTGATTGCTGATGCTGTCCATCTGGCTCGTAACGCATGGGTATCTAAGGCTGCTGGGATCTCCCCCGCAGGTTGATAAAGAGCTGGCAAGTGGGGAGTACTTCCTGAAAGAAAGGCAGAGGAAGCGGAAGCGCATGGAGGAGATAAAGGTACAGCTCTTCTAGCCCGCTGCTGGGTTAGAGAGCGTTTGGCTGCTCGCTTGGAGCTGCTTAGGTTTGGTGTCCCATTTGCCCTGCTCTACTGATGCTTGACCTTTTTGTTGGCGACTTCAGGCGAAGCAAGCAGATGCAGTCAAGAAAAGACAGGAAGAGAGAAATAAAGCTTTTATCCCACCAAAGGAAAAGCCAGCTGTGAAAACAAAGAAAGGTAACCACTACGTCTGTCCCTGATCTAAAACCTGCTCATTTCTAGGCTGAGGGCTTGTGCAGAGCTGCAGGAAATTGGAAAGGTCATGCAGAAATAGCCTTCTGGTTTGTGGCTTTTCCAACCAGATATATGGTTTCGTGGTGACCGTTCAGTACTGGGCTGAAGGTTGAACTGGACGATCTTTGAGGTCTTTTCCAACCAGATATATGCTGTGATTCTGTGATGCAAGCTATGCAAGCTATGGCTGGGCAGTGTTCTGTAGAAGGCCTTTCCCCTTTCCTGGGCACAGAGGGGTGAGGTCACAGCTGCTGCTTCTGAGCATGTGGCTTTGGCTCTTGGTCTTGCAGTGAAGCTGCCAGAGAATGACTTCTCAGTTCAGAGAAAGAAAGCCAAAAGCAATACTTGCTTGAAAACTGAACACCACAAGTAAAGACAGGTGCACAGCAGGATAAATGGCTTTGCTGAGAGCTGGAGCAAGCCCACGCCGTGCCCACAGGAACTCTTGGCTCACACACACCAAAGAAACAGCTCTTCAGCTTGCTGGTCTGCTACACTGCATATTCAGCCTTTCTGTCAGAGTGCTCTCTGTGTTCTGCATTAGCTGTGCCACCTAACTGTTATCACATTATTTGTGAGACACTTTCTTGTGAACTGCAAAGGTCACTGTACCCACAGCAGTACATTTTCAATGCTGCTGTCGGCTGTGCTGGAGCCGGAGGGCCATTGTTGGAGCCGGAGGGCTCTTGCTGGAGCTGGAGGGCGGTGCCGGGTCTGGAGGGCCAGTGCCGGGTCTGGAGGGCCGTTGCTGGAGCTGGAAGGCCGGTGCCGGAGCTGGAGGGCCGGTGCCGGAGCTGGAGGGCCGGTGCCGGAGCTGGAGGGCCGGTGCTGGAGCTGGAGGGCTCTTGCTGGAGCTGGAGGGCCAGTGCTGGGGCTGGAGGGCTGGTGCTGGAGCGGGAGGGCTCTTGCTGGAGCGGGAGGGCCGGTGCCGGAGCNGCTGTGCTTTTCTATCTGCTCTGTGTTTGACCTGAAACCTTTCAGTTCTCTAGGAACAAATGACAGCATTGGTTTGTGTGCAGAGAACTGAGACCCAAGGAAGATGCTGGTGCCCAATGTTAGGTGTAGGAATGAGCTGTGTAAGATAGGACAGTTAGATCCAAACTCCTGCCTCAGCAATGTGCACAAAGAGACAAAACTATCACCTAGATGTGCATAAGAGTTGGTTATTCATATTGCTCACTATCAAGTGTTGAGCTTAGGTACTCTGGCACTCCCTCTAGAAGGCTTTTATAAAGATCTTCATGCAGGGGGCAAAGATCTGTATCATATTCCCCCAGCCCACCATTGTCCATCCTATTTCTGACAGCAACCATTAGTGCATGGCCAAAGAGAGAGTATCAGGATGGGACAGGGGATTTGCTCCCTCCCTGGAGGTGTTCAAGGCCAGGTTGGAGGAGGCCTTGAGTGACCTGTACTAGTGGGAGGTGTCCCTGCCTGTGGCAGGGGGTTGGAACTGGGTGAGCTTTGAGGTCACTTCCAACCTAAACCATTCTATGATTCTATGACAGGCATATTTGGCATCTTAGCACCTTGGTTAATTTCAGAAAGACAGAATGCCCTGGGAGCTTCTCCAGGTGCCAGGGTTCCTGTTTCCAGGGGCAGTCCTGGGCCCAGTCCTGTTCAGTGTACTCATGGATGACCTGGATGAAGGGACAATGCACCCTCAGCAAGTGTGCTGCTGACAGCACTCTGAGAGGGGTGGCTGACACACCAGAAGGCTCTGCTGCCATCCAGCGTGCCCTGGGCAGCCTGGAGAGCTGGGCAGAGGGAAACTTGATGAAATGCAGCAAGGGCAAGTGTCGAGTTCTGCATCTGGGAGCAATATCCCATGTGTCAGCACAGCTTGGGGGCTGACCTGCTGGAATCATTCCTTATGTGACACCAGCCAAGCCATGAGGCCTGTGATCGTGTGGGTGTTAGCTTTGGAGGAGCACTCCTGTGGGCTGAGGAGGCAGTGAGGATGGATTCCATGGGTGCAGTGTGTGGCATCTGTGTTCAAATGCAGCTGTATAGGATTTCTTAATGTGACTGTTCTTGGAACTCTGCTGAAAGAGGTTTGTGCATGACACTGGCTTCAACAAAAATGATTATTGAAATAGCTTATAAAATGTTAGTGACCATAAAACGAGTCCTAATCAGTGCCATGAGACATAGTTTACTGTGTTTATATATGAAGTTGTCTTGTAGACTGTTAAAGTTCAGACGTGGTAAAATTCATGTCTGCTGTATTTTTATTTTTTATGATGTAGCCTCCACTGAGAAAAAAATTGATATTGAAGCCATCAAGGAGAAGGTAAAAAATGCAAAGAAGAAGAAATTGGGAGCACTTCCTGTGGAAGAAGTCAAATTAAAAATGGCAGCAGACGAAAAGAAGAAGAAGAAGAAGAAGTAACTGTCCTGTGGTGCTCCTACATTAATGAACATTTTCACACTTGGAAGATTTGAGACTTGTTGCTGTCAGTATAACCTGGGCAGGAAAAGATCAGGTAGAATGGTCATTCTCTTTCCATAAGTACAGGTTCATTAGTAGACCTAAAGCAGCTGAGCAGAATTTCCAGGGCTGGTGAAGAAATTGCACTGTGGTGGTGTTTGAATGAGTGAGAGAGTGTGTTGGGATACATCCATCCACCTGTGGAGAAGGCTTCTTAAGAGAAGCATTTGGGAGTGTGACACAGGATGTTAAGATGTTAGGGTCAGAGAACCCCATGGGTGTTTAATTCTTCTGTGAAAGACTAGCAGATAGACACAGCCTCAGCTAGCAGCGAGAGCTTTGGCAGCAGGGGCAGGATTTATTGCTGCATTGTGCATCTGTTCCTCTAAAAGCTGATTGGTTTGTGTGTTTTGGTGTCAATAAACTATTTTGATACATTGTTTTCAAATTCATAAATTCACCCAATTGTAGAATGGGCTGGGTTGGAAGGGACCTCCAACGGTCATCTACTCCAACCTCCCCTGCACTCAGCAGGGGCATCCTCCACTAGAGCAGGGTGCCCAGAGCGCTGTCCAGCCTCACCTTGAATATCTCCAGGGATGGAGCCCAAATCACCTCTCTGGGCAACCTGTTCCAGTGTTCCACTACCCTCATGGTGCAGAAGCTGTTCCTAACATCCAGTCTCAGCTGCACCAGCTACCTGCCTGCTTGCCTGAGCTGCAGTGCAGCAAGGTCCAGCTGCCCCTGCTGATGCCTGGCCCTGTGTGGCACAGACTCCTGTGGCAGTGTAACTCAGGACTCCCAGCTGAGGCATCTGTGTACCTCTGCACTTTGAAACTCTGCAGCCTTCAGCAAGTGTTGCCCTGTGAAAAGGCTTTGTGTGGGGGTTACCCTGTGCCAGCTGCTACGGTTGGCTGAGCACTGGCTGGATATTTATTGCCTGGAGCTGGAAAAACAGGGAAGTTTGCTCCTGTTCCTGTAGGCAGGTTAAACCAAAGGACTTCTTTGCTGAAGAGTCTGTATCTGATTGGGGTAGCTGGCTGCATGGGCTCACTGCTGGGGCTTTTTCTGAGAGAGTAGGGCTGCACAGTTCTGACACCTATCACAAGTGAAGGACAGGAAAGAAAGTGGACTTGGAAGGGTGCAAGCAGGTTTTTTTCTCATGTTTTCATAACAGTTCCAACTATTGCAAATTATCTCCTTAAAGTGATTTTTGAGTTTACAGACTTGCAAAAAGAAAAAAAAAAGTCCCTAGAGGTTGGATTTATTACATATCAGCATGTCCATGGGTGGAATTCATGGGCATGTGGCATAGGATAAATGTGGATCCAAGTGGTTTGGTCAACTGTGTAGGTTCTTGGCTGCAGGACTTGTTCAGATTTGACTTGTTGATCTTCAGACTTGGCTTTTTGTTTAAGAGACCAGAATGTAAGGTTTAGAGTTTTGACCCCTAAGCCCCAGTGATTTACACTTTTTTTGGTAATGAAGCTTTTTCTCTGATATTTATTCAAAGCTGCTGAAGGACAGAGTTAACACAGTTAAATGGCAGCTCTGAGTGTTCTGAACTTCAAGGGCTTTGTGTTCTAAAGGGCTTAGCGTTCATTCTGTTTAGTCTCCTGGAAAGCAAGCACAGATTAAACAAAGCAGGGGAGAATTCCTGCTGGGCTCCCTCTTGCCCCCTGGACACAGCAGCTTAGTTCTTCCTTCTCCTGCATCCCTCCTTGCAGTAGCGGGATCCCACAGCACATGGCTTCACTGAGGCACTCGCTGTGCCAGGCTGTGTGCTGGGGTGGGAGCCCTGGGCAAGGGAGCCCACACAGAGTGAGTCCTGCTGCCCTGTGCCACTTGATGTCCTGTTTCAGAAGAGGGGTTGCAGTACATGGAGCTTGAGGCTTGAGTCTGGCACAAAAAAACGAGGGAGCAAAATAGCTGCTCTTTGTGGACCCAGGACCTTACTTTTGCCAATGGTCATTTTAAAATTTGTTTTTAATGCCTGAATCTGCATAGTTTGGGTGACAAACTATTAGCTTTTGCAAGTAGGCCAGCTTGGGTCCTGGGTTCCTGGTCACTGGAGTGTGGAAAAGAAAGTGCTCATCTCCTTCCTGTGCCTGTGATGGAAGCTCTGGTAGCCAACAAGCTAAAGGTAAAGGTACATCAAGAGAAAAGGCAGCAAGGCAAAGCTTGGAACTCTAGCCCCAGCCATACTGGCATTTAGAAACATGTGCAGGGAATTCTGGGATGTTGAAATTATTCCAGTGCAAGCAGCTGACTACCTGGAAGAAGAATGTGGGCAACTGTGGGACTCAGTTCCCAGTGTTTTCAGCTCTGATCCAGCCCAGCAGCAGGGCTGGGAGTAAGTGTGCAGAAACAAAGCTGCCTGTGCAGCAGCCTGTGTCTGTCATGCAGACTGGCGTTGTGCAGAGACATCTAAAGCAGCCTCATTACAGATGTGTATTGGTTTGAGTTTAGCTTCTTAGGGGAAACCAATACAATAATAGTAGGATGCCTTCCTCTCTCCCCCCCCTTTTGGAAAGGGGGAAAGAAAGGAGGAGACAGAAGGGGTAAAACCACCCAAAGAACAGTCTGGCTACGATTTGGAAGGTAAAAAGGAAACTTTAACAACAAATAAAAAGTTTAAGGTAGGGGAGTTACAAATATGTATAGGGAAGGGAAAACAAGATACAAAATATAGCAACAACCAGATGGATGGTAGTGGATTGAAGAGATGTCCACCCTGTGGTAGAGACTGGCCACGTGGTAGGACAGGAGAGTAGGAACGGGGATGGTGTCAGGCACACAGGCCACGAAGAGAGAGAGAGCAAAAGGAAGTTCCTCTGTTTATATAGGGGGTCCAGACAGGCAGTGGGAGTGGGCTAAACACCTAGGGTCAAGCAGACCTGGGGTCAAGTTCTGACCACTCCCCCCACCCAGGAGGGTTAACCCTTTATAAGATGCAGGTCACTGTAGCTCAGCTGTGAGTCTGTGCAGCTTGGCTCTTCCCAGCCTCTGCTCAAGCTGAGTGCCTGTGGTTGGTAGAGTACATGCTCAGCTGAGCAGAGCAGCTGCCCCTGCTGCCTTCTGCATGCCCCCAGATGTGCAGGTCACTGGAGACTCATCCCTTGGCAGCTGCTGAACCAGAGGCATAACGAGAGGCTGAGCATGATTTTACTTGGAGCTTTATGCCACCTTTCCCAGCACTGTGTCTCAGCATTGTGCAGGTTGAAGCTGACACTGTTTTTTTTGGGTTGTGCACAAGCAGCTGAGCTTTGGCTCATGTTTCACATACAGGGCTGCCATCCATGGGAAGCAGGAAAGAGCGATTTATTGTTTGAAACAGCAATCAAAACCTCAGAGAAAAACAAAACAAAAGCACCAAACCACACAAGGAAAACCCAGAAAGGATTGCAGGTAATCATGTGCAAACACCAGGGGAGCTGTGCCTTGGCACTGATGATGTGTGTGGAAAGCAAATGTGAAGCAAAGAGAAGCCCCAGGGCACTGTGAGACTCACAGGGGTCCAAAAACCCTTAAAATCTCTCCAGGCTAATCTCTATCTTCCTGGAGGAGTGTCCAAGGAAAGAGTGGAGCAGAAAATGTGCTCTGCCCCGAGCCTTGGCCTAGGCTCCTGGGCTGGGCACCCTCTCTGCCTTCCTAGGAAGGCTGCCAGGCCTGTGCCTCTGTGCTGCCCAAGCAGCATCCTGCCTTACCCACCAGGGCTAGCTGGAAAACGCACTTGGGTGCATCCAGACACTTCTGCTGCTGGGCAACCCTTCTAGCTGCTGCCTGCACAGGAGGGGTATTTTTGCACCTCCAGGTCAGATGTGGCCACAAGCAACGTCTCCAGCAAGCCTTTGCTGCCAGCAGCTCTGCCGCAGGGAAGAGACCACCTGGCCTGAGTGCTCCTGAGGGCTGCTGGCATCACTCGGTGGCAGGTGACACAGAGCAGTGTTTTGGTAGGAGCCAGGTGGCCAGAACTGTCAGGGCGAGGAGCAGCAGCCTTAAAGCAATGGTGCTGATGCAGTACTCGTCACAGGCCGGTCTGTCCCAGTCTGGGTGCCACCCGGAGTCACCTGTGAACAAAAGCAGTCCCTCGTGTCCAAGTGCGACTGCAGCCTGGGCCAAAGGATGGCAGCAGTGCTGCTGGTACTTACCGACGACCTGCTCCCGGGCTGCGTCTCCTGCCGAGAGAAGAGAAGGGCTGTAACAGGCTTCAGCCTCACAGGCACTGCAGGGCATGGGGAGCTGAGAAGGGCTGTAACAGGCTTCAGCCTCACAGGCACTGCAGGGCATGGGGAGCTGAGAAGGGCTGTAACAGGCTTCAGCCTCACAGATACTGCAGGGCATGGGGAGCTGAGAAGGGCTGTAACAGCCTTCAGCCTCACAGGCACTGCAGGGCTGTGCTGCAGGGCATGGGGAATTGAGAAGGGGCTCACCAGTGCAGCTCCAGGAGTTGAGCTTCTTTCTAGGACTAAGCAAAGCCCTCCTGACCAGGGGAGCCCTGCAGTGGTCACACTGCATGGACTTCTTCCACCAGTGACTTGCATAGTGAGGATTCACTCCTCAAGGTTTGCTTCCCAGGATTGCTTTGTTAAGATCCTCAGCCTGTGGCTGACTTTAAACAGTCCCATGCATCAGGGACTGCCTCTCACCCTGTGCTGCTGGAGTTTTAATGCCACCTTCCCTCCATTAGTGCACCTGAGGTTAAGTGTTGGAGAAAAGTGTGACTGAACCCTCAGCACTCCTCAGGCAGACACCCACAGCACCATGCCTTGTCCTCCTTAATTGCAGGTGGTCTCCTCTGCTACTGGATTTATGCAGGCATGGGACAGCCAAGTGCAGGAGAATCAGGTGGCCTGCCTGGGGACATCCCGGTGAAGGGTTCTCAGGTGAGCCTTAGGGGAAAGCAGATAGCCTGGCCAACGTTCACTGCAGTCAGCAGCTTTGGCAGTGCTGTGGCAGCTCTCCTCTCCCATGGTGGCGTGGTTGGGGATGGGGCAAGGCTGGCTTGGATCCACCAGCTCAAGCCACAACGCCTGCGCTGGGTACCAGCCTGGAGCCCTTGGAGAGGACATCCCCTTCTGTGCTTCCCATGTCTGCAAGCAGTGACCCCTGGCAGGGCACAGAGCCTTCATCTGCAGCCATTGTATCCTCTGTGCCACACTCCCCAGCTCCTGCAGAGCTCCAGTTCTGGAGCCCCCAGCACAGGAAGGACATGGAACTGTTGGAGCCAGTCCAGAGGAGGCCATGAAGATGCTGAGAGGGCTGCAGCAGCTCTGCTATGAGGACAGGATGATTGAGTTGGGGCTCTGCAACCTAGAGAAGAGAAGGCTTCCGGGAGACCTTAGAGTAGCCTTCCAGTATCTGAAGGGGGCCTACAGAAAGGCTGGGGACTATTGACAAGGGCTTGCAATGCCAGGACAAGGGGCAGTGGGTTTGAACTGGCAGAGGGGAGATTGATACTGGATGTTAGGAGGAAGTTGTTTGCAGTGAGGGTGGTGAGGCACTGGCACAGGTTGCCCAGGGAGGTTGTGGCTGCTCCCTCCCTGGAGGTGTTCAAGGCCAGGTTGGAGGAGGCCTTGAGTGCCCTGTACTAGTGGGAGGTGTCCCTGCCTATGGCAGGGGGTTGGAACTGGATGATACTTGAGGTCCCTTCCAACCTTACCATTCTATGATTCTATGATCTCCTAACTCCCCAGAGCACAAACCAGGCTCTTTCTACCTCCATCCCCACTCTGTGCACTGCTGCTCACTTGGTTTCTGACTGCAGCTTTGCAGACTGCATCTGGGATCAGGAAAGCACCGTGCCTGTCTCCTGCCACTGTCTGCAGTGTGCTCTTCCCCTCTCTGCATGCGCCAGGGCAGGAGGCTTGGTTGTCTTCTACTTACGGCAGAGCTGCTCCACACATCGCTCGCCGCTGCAGCCGCTGCACGCCGCTCCGCTCTCGTACGGCTGCCTCGGGGTGTTCCCGCTGCGGAGGGAAGCAGAACTGCTGCAGAACTGCCTTTGGCAGGAGAACAGCAATGCCTGCCCCTGACTGGTGTTTAACCGGCAGCTTGCTCCATTTCTGGGGACAGGGAGATGGCTTTGGGTGGTCCCTGACTGAGTGCCCTGTGCCCAAGAGAAGCAATGAGGCAGAAAAGCTTAGGTGCAACAGGCCAGGCTGTTGTGAGGGACCTGCTGGATTGGAACCTGGGAGTTGAAATAGTCTCAGAGATGGATAACGAGTGTGTGTGTGCAGTGTGTGAGCAGTGAGCTGGGTAATGAGCGTGTGTGTGCAGTGTGTGAGCTTTGAGCCAGGTAATGAGAGTGTGCGTGCAGTGTGTGAGCTGTGAGCCGGGTGATGAGTGTGTGCGTGCAGTGTGTGTGCTGTGAGCCGGGTAATGAGTGTGTGTGTGCAGTGTGTGAGCTGTGAGCCGGGTAATGAGT
>WBNM01030692.1:61769-83805 GCA_013399055.1 Ramphastos sulfuratus
GTGCAGTGTGTGAGCTGTGAGCTGGGTAATGAGTATGGGTGTGCAGTGTGTGAGCTGTGAGCCAGGCAATGAGTGTGTGTGTGCAGTGTGTGAGCTGTGAGCTGGGTAATGAGTATGGGTGTGCAGTGTGTGAGCTGTGAGCCGGGCAATGAGTGTGTGCGTGCAGTGTGTGAGCTGTGAGCTGGGTAATGAGTATGGGTGTGCAGTGTGTGAGCTGTGAGCCAGGCAATGAGTGTGTGTGTGCAGTGTGTGAGCTGTGAGCCGGGCGATGAGTCTGGGTGTGCAGTGTGTGAGCTGTGAGCCGGGCGATGAGTCTGGGTGTGCAGTGTGTGAGCTGTGAGCCGGGTAATGAGTATGGGTGTGCAGTCCTAAGCCTGCAGCTGCTGAGTTCACCATCTACAGAAGCCACTGACCATTTGTTCTGCAGCCACACTCAGAACTATTTCAGACTCTGGCCTGCAGTTCACACTGCCCAGCGCCCTGCTGGCTCAGCGATCAAGGGATGACTTTGCAGACGAGCAGTGTTTTCATGGCACCCTCTGGTACTGCCCTTTCTGCCCCTGCCCTGCTTTTCAGATGAAACACATATCCCTCACCTACAGAAACCACCTGGCTCAGTAGAGCTGTGCCTTTTCTGTGCCTCCCAGCAGAGGCCTGTGCTGCCCTAGCCGGGTGCCTGCCGGGGGAGGGCAGCGCCAGCGCTGCGGAGCCTTACGCAGGGCCGTAGTTGCAGACGAAGTGTGCGGCGTTGGTTATGGAGGAGTGTGCCACCCTGGGGCAGAAGTGCACTGCACAGCCAACCTTGTAGCTCGTAGCCCACACAACCTGCAAAGACAGAGATGTACAGCAGTGGCAGAAGCTTTGTTTCAGCATCTGAACGGCTGTGACTGGAAAGCTGATCACTAGAGCCATGCTCTCAGGCCGTTCTGCTCTGCCGCAGCCGTGGGTTGCATGGCAGTGGTATTGCCCTCTCTCCCTTGCCCTCCTCCCTTGGGAGTCCTGCTTGGGGAGGAGGCACACATGGTGCTGGCAGAACCCAGAGATCTCTGTGCCAGTGCTCCCTCAGCCCTCTGCACGCAGAGGCTCCTTCTGCCATGCCCTGCAGCCCACAGTCATCGCCGTGCCCTGGGTCTGGACCACTGGTGGGCTACAGCCAATGCCTCGATGGCCTCCTCCTTTCCTTCCTGCAAACAGAACACCGCTGACATCTTTAAAACAGGCAGTGGCTCTCTCCTGCCTCCCCAGATGGGGCCTGAGGGCACCTTGTGCACAGGGCGATGGAGAGGTCCTGTGCCCACACGGCAGTGCCAGCTGGTGGCTGAGCAGTGCAGTGGGTGCCTACCTGTGTGTAGTGGCCGCAGACTCCTCTGCAGGTATTGGTGGCATAGGTGTAGGCACTGACCTCGTTGTACCAGGATGTGATGGCTCCTTGCACAGTAAAAAGAGAGAGTGAGCCAGTCCAGAGGTTTTCTCCAACAGGGGAGAATTTGGGGTGAGCCTGCCCTGGGACTCTGAGGTATATGTTGTGTTTAAACAGGCACTTCTTCGCCCAAGCTTTTGCAGTCTTTGCCAAATCTGGATCCCAGCTCTGCAGAATAAAGACAAGGAACAATCACTTTGGTGTTTTAGCAGTGTAGTAGCTCAGAGCAGCTTCCAGGAGAAAGCAGTCTGAGCACTTTCTGTAATGGGGTTGATCTGGTTTGTACTTCTGCTGAGCCTTTCAGGGCTCCACAGCGAGCTGCTTGCTGCCCTGTTTCTTATTTGGTACTCACAGAGGAGGCTCTTAGGGCGGTGGTGGTCTTGGCTGAGTGGTTTGTTGGACCCCAAGAGCTGTATGTCAGTCACATACAGCGTCTGGGGCACAGGGAGCACTTCTGGCTGTGCCAGCCAGGAGAGAAAGCTGATGCCATCTAAATGAGTGAGCGTCCAGCAAACCTGGCGGCTCCCCTGCCCTAGGTGTGGCAGGGGGGTGGAACTGGATGAGCCCTGACAATTCTGTGGCTCTGTGACCTTGTTTTGTGCTTTCTTTTAAAATCTCTTTTCCCCAGAGGTGTCAGTGCCTGGCATTTTGTGTCTGGGGAAGGGCCTGGGGAATAAATCTGAGGAGGAGTGACTGAGGCAGCTGGGGATGGATAGTGCGGGGAAGAGGAGGCTGAGGGCAGAGCTCATTGCTGTCTGCAGCTACCTGAAGGGGCTTTGTGGAGAGGCTGCTGCTGGGCTCTGCTCCCAGGGAACTGGAGACAGAACAAGGGGGAATGGCCTCAAGCTGAGGCTGAGGAGGTTTAGATTGGACATTAGGAAAAAGTTTTTCATGGACAGGGTGGTCAGGGACTGGAATGAGCTGCCCAGGGAGGTGGTGGAGTCCCCCACCCTGGGTGTGTTTAAGGCTTGTTTGGATGTGGTGCGTGCAGCTATGGTTTAAGGGGAATCCTGTAGAGCAGGGCTCTAGGTTGGGCTTGGTGTTCCTGAGGGGCTGTGCCAGCCTGGGTGTGTCTGTGAGTCTGTCTTGGTCTTGTTGTCTGCCCCTTGCTCAGCACCCCTGGGCTGGACTCACTGCTCTCAGCTCTGAAGCTGTTAACCATCTTCTGTGGAGGATGTTTTGGTACTTCACAGTCCAACAGGTACTGATGTAATCATTTCCAACATTTGCAATTCCCAGGCCCTGGGACACTCATCTCGTCCAGTCTTTGACTGAATTCTCCCACTACTCACAAGGTTTTGCTTTGGGCAGGTATCTTCCATTCTGAGAATTGTTCTTGTCCCCCAGGTCCAGTTGCTGCTGTTATTGTACAGAGATTATATATTGGTGGGATTTTATTTTTGTCACCCCCCACCATATTCTTTGTCAGCTGCTTCTTGTTTCCAGGTCTCTAGGTGGACAGGTATCCCCAGGCAATAGGAGGAGGAAACAAAGGTCAGATTCTTCTTCTCACTTTTGAAGTGCTGAAGGCTACTCAAGAAGAAATGTGCTGTGCTCAATCCCACTGCTTCTGCTTTCTCAGCACATTTGAGCCTGTACTGCACTACTTTTACCACACAAAAACTGACACTGCAAGGGAGAATTTAAAGAGAAGGGTTTTGCAGTGTTTTGAAGGAAACTTCTCATTATTTAGTTCTTAGTTTATTTGCAATCATCTTTCTTTGTTTCTTAACATTTTTTTTCCCCCAGATCTCAATTCTTATTTTTTTTCCAAAGGAAAAATTAGGCAGAATTTAAAAAGATGAATGCTGCTCTTTTAATACATCACAGCAGGGTTTTGCTAGTGTGGGGTCAGAACCTAACAATTACAAACCTAACAATAATAGGCTGCCTTCCCCTCCCCCCCTCTTTGGAAAGAAAGGAATTAGATGTAGAGAGTGAAAGGGGTAAAACACCCCAGGAACAGTCTTGCTTCGATTTGGAAGTTAGAAGAAAAACTTTAACAATAAATAAATTGTATTTAAGTAGGGGAGTTACAAAGAGGTATAGGGAAGTGAAACGAGACAGAAAAATACATGTGAGCAGGTTGATGGCAATGGATGGAGGCAGGGTTAGGAAGGGGTGGTCCCACCGTGTGGCAAGGGGGACAGGTGGCAGAACAGGAGCAGCAGGAACAAGGGTGGTGCCATCAGGCAGGCAGGGAGGGCAAGGAGAGAGAGAAACAGCAAAGTTGCTCTGGTTTTACAGGAGGGCTAGAAAGGAAGTGGGAGTGGGCTAAGCACTGCACCCGGGATCAGGTTCAGACTACCCTCAGGGAGCAGTCAGAAGGAGATGGATTCAGCTTCAGACCACCCCCAGGAGGGAGTCAGGAGGACCTGGGGTCAGGTTCAGACTCCACCCAGGGAGGAGTCAGGAGGAGGAGCTGGGATCAGGTTCAGGCCACCCCCAGAGAGGAGTCAGGAGGACCTGGGGTCAGGTTCGGGTCAGGTTCAGACCCCCCCCAAGGAGGAGTGAAGAGGAGCTGGGGTCAGGTTCAGACCACCCCNACTCCCAAACCATCACAGAGGGTTAAGCCTTTACAGCAAGGCAGAGAAGAGAGCCTGGAGCAGTCTGTGTTGGGAGTCAGGGCCGCCTGGCTGAAGTAAGCTAAACTAAAAGGCACATCTGGGAAAGAAACTAAATTGTTTCCTGTCAGGCTTCACCCTGCTGGCTGCTGCCTTACCAACCTCCATGGGCTCTGCCATTTTGCTGTTTGACAACCAGAAACAGAAAAGAAGCTTCTTTTTTTTGGGGGGAGGGGTAGGGGAAGTTTGTTTGAAGTGTTGCTAATTGCAGACATAGCTGTGTCCTCTTGTGGTGGTGACTGCGCAAGATGGAAAGAGTCAGCAGTGAGCTCCTCAGCCATAAGCCGTGCACAGCTCCCTCCTTGCTGGGTTCCCCACATGCTGCTCACACAGACAAGTGTCACAAGCCAGCTGCCACGGGAGGCGGCGACTTCTGGGTGTATTTGGAATCATGCGAGGCTCTCTGTGGTGTGGCTGCAGAGAAGGCAGGAGGGCAAAGTACCACAGCACCTGATGCCTCCAGCTCTTGCTCCTGCTGCACCTCACAGAATCACAGAAGCACAGAATTAAGCAGGTTGGAAAAGACTTCTAGGATCATCGAGTCCAACCTATCACCTAACCCTTCTGATTAACTAATCCCTGGCACCAAGTGCCTCATGCAGCCTCCTCTTAAACACCTTCAGCAATGGGCAGTCCACCACCTCCCTGGGCAGCCCATTCCAATGCCAATCACTCCCTCTGGTAAGAACTTCCTCCTAACATCCAGCCTGAACCTGCCCTGGCACAGCTTGAGGCTGTGTCCCCTTCTTCTGTCCCTGGGTGCCTGGCAGCAGAGCCCAACCCCAGCTGGCTACAACCTCCCTTCAGGTAGCTGCAGAGAGCAATGAGGTCTGCCCTGAGCCTCCTCTTCTGCAGGCTGCACACCCCCAGCTCCCTCAGCCTCTCCTCACAGAGCTAGGCTCCACGCCCCTCACCAGCCTTGGTGCCCTTCTCTGGACACCTTCAAGCACATCTTTTTTAAACTGAGGAGCCCAAAACTGGACACAAGATTCAAGGTGTGGCCTGACCAGCAGTGAGTACAGGGGTACAAGGACTGCCCTGCTCCTGCTGGTCTCACTTGTTGCGTTTTGGCTTTCCCTGCAGCCCTAGCACCTAGGGACAGCTGCTTTGCTCTGTTGGCTCAGCCTGCGAGAGCCTTGCAAAGAAAGCTCAGAGAAAGCTCTCCAGTACTGTCTGGCAATAGTCTCTGCCCCTGCCAACTCAGGTATGAAAGGCTGTGGTTAGGTCAGCACATAAACCACAGCCCAGCCTGTTGAGCGGTGGTGCCTCGGAGCAAGGAGGCTTTGCCCAGCACAGCAGGACAGCTCTAGGGCGAGGGTTGCAATCCTGAGTTTAAAACAAAGAACTTAAGGCAGACAGAACGCTGCACATCCCCCGTCCTGCAAAGCCATCTGAGTAGCACAGCCTTCTGCTCTGCTTTAAATTCACAGAACCACAGAACCGACCAGGTTGGAAAAGATCACTGAGTCCAACCTATCACCTAACCCTTCTAATTAACTAACCCATGGCACTAAGTGCCTCATCCAGCCTCCTATGACCCCAGGAATCTGGGGGGGGGGGGGGGGGGGGGGGGGTNNNNGGGAGGTGTCCTGGTTATCTTTCTTTTTCTTTTATTTTACACACCCAATCACAAAAGCAATCCTTCAGGACCATAAACAGTAGCCCAGCTGTACACACTTGCACATCACTGGTGAAGATTCCCTTACCATGTAGAGCATGTTGCTGGCTGGCGGAGTCACTCCAGACCGGAACCTGTTGTGGGCTTGTACACACTCCTGGATGAAGTTTGGATCTGCAGCGTCAGGCAGTGCTGGTGCTGGTGCCCCTTGCATGCCAGAGGCGTGCCACACGTGCAGCAAGGCCAGCACACAGGCACAGCATCTCTTTGCCATCCTGCTCAGCCTCTGCTCCCGCAGCTCTACGGCCGGTGCAAGGTGGTTTTAGGTCCCGCAGCTGTACAAGCGGTGCAAGGTGGTTTTAGGTCCCGCAGCTCTTCGGGCAGTGTGAGGTGGTTTTAGGTCCCGCAGCTCTTCGGGCAGTGTGAGGCGGTTTTAGGTCCCGCAGCTCTTCGGGCAGTGTGAGGTGGTTTTAGGTCCCGCAGCTCTTCGGGCAGTGTGAGGTGGTTTTAGGTCCCGCAGCTCTTCGGGCGGTGCGAGGTGGTTTTAGGTCCCGCAGCAGTACGAGCGGTGCGAGGTGGTTTTCGCTCCGGCAGCAAGGCTGTGCTGGAAGGTTTGTGGGCTGGACTTGTCTGAGCCATGGTGACTGAGTTTGCGTTGTCACAGGATACCAGCCCTGAGTCATGTTTCAGCAGCACTGCCCAGAGGATCAGGACGCTGAGCAGCAAGGGTGCAGCTCAGCTCTGCTGCCCGTGGCTCTGTTTTCCTTCTGGCTTTAATTGTAGTGGGCGAGCTTCTTCCCTGTCCTTTAGGCTTCTTGGATTTCATTCCCTTGCATTCCCCCCACCCCACCCACGGCCATGGATTGCAGGAAAGTCTTGGATAAGTCTCCTGCTATCCAGCACTGCTCTCAAGGCTGCCTCTCGGAGCCAAAATGCTGTGAGGAATGACTGATCTGAGCTGTGACTTCTGCTGCCATGTCAGTGCTCACTTCGGTGGCACATGAGGCTTCTGGAGGGCTAAGTTTGGCTGGGGAACTGCAATTTAAACACGCTGCAGCCATTGAGGGGTTTGCTCTGTGTTGCTATCAAGCTTTAGAAACTCCTCCTATATTCCTTGCAGCCCAAGCCCCGGGCAGAGCTGGGTGCTGTGAAGGTTGGTGCTGTCTTGTGCCAGGCACCCAGCACCCACACCAGATTGCATAGCTAGGAGTTGGAAGTTGAGGCCCCATGCACATCATCTCGGGTGCTCAGACCTGTGACCATTGCCAATGCTCTTCCTCAGGCTGCCCTGAACTGTGACCTGTCAGCGAGCTTGGGCCCTTGCCCACAGCCCCCAGCTGGCCATCTCTGTGGGAACAGGGATGGATTTCTTTCCACTCTGAGTTCCATTTTAGGAACCTATATTCTCTGAACACCTTTGAACACTTCTGCAAGCGCAGGCCTACAGGTGCTGGGGCTGGTGGCATGGCCAAAGTCAGGCTGGCTGTCCAAGGTCTCAGAGCCTGCAGCAGCAGCCCCTCCACTACACATGAGGTTTTGTGGATGGCATCTCCAAGCTATCACGGAGGGGACTGCTCCCAGGCAAGAAGGCCCTTTGAGGGGCTTGTGGATGACAAACACTGTTCCCAACCACCCTGCAGACCATGATCATGTGGTGGGTTGCCCCCTGCTCATGGACCAGAATAAAGCCTGAGGAGGGACACAACCAAATTCCCAAGCCATGCAAAGGCAACCACTGCCCACCCCCCATGGCAGATTGATGCCCAGTTTCTGAGCAACAGCCACCCTGGGGGATTGCCCCAACAACTTTCTTATTCCTCCACCCCAGGTTCTTTTGCTGAACACAGTGTTACATAGTAAAGATTATGCCTTTGGTCCATCCAGGTCAGCTGTCCCAGCTGTGTCCCACTCTCAGCCACTTGCCCACCCTCAGCCTACTTGCTGCTGCCTGCATGTAAAAGATGGCAGCTGCCAAGAGCTGGCAGTTGTGAGAACAAATAGAATCATAGAATGGTTTAGGTTGGAAGGGACCTCAAAGCTCAGCCAGTTCCAACCCTCCCTGTGCCATAGGCAGGGACACCTCCCACTAGAACGGGTCACTCAGGACTTCATCCAACCTGGCCTTGAACACCCCCAGGGAGGTTGTGGAGCACAGAGATCAAAGATCACGTTGGGTGATTCTGTGCTCCACAACCTTCCTGGCCAACCTGTGCCAATGTCTCACCACCCTCACTGTAAAGAACTTCCTCCTCACATCCAGTTTCAATCTCCCCTCTGCCAGTTTTAACCCATCTCTCCTCCTTCCCTTCCACTGCCTGCCAGTGCAAGCTGGCTGTTCATCTGCTCTGCATTTCAGTCTGTCACCATCTCACATCCCAGAATGAAGCTCTCCTCACTGACACTCCATTTAATCCTTGCTCTGTGAACTTTCCCTGGCTATGGAGGACAAAGCTCAGCTCAGGAGAAGACCACAACAGTACAAATGACAGCAAAATCACTCCAAAGGAGACTGATACACATAGGCTCAAGGACAAGATTTATTCCTTCTACTCCTAAGCAGTCAGACAGAGAGTCCAGCTGCCATTATCTTGGGTACATGGTGTTGGGATGACTGCAGTTTGATGGAGAGGAGTTGCTGCCTCCTTTGGATACAGTGTGCCACTTCAGACAGGCCTTTGTGCCACCCCTGGTTTGCTGTTGGCATACATGGGCACGTGGAGCCTGTGTGGTGCCACTGGCAGTGCACCTAGGAGGCTGGGACAGTCACACAAGTGCCAATGCATTCCACTAACTGCATGCAGAGCCACTCGTGTCTGCCCTGGAGTGGAGAAAAAGCCTTTCCCATGCTGAGTCTACATCACAAGGATGCTGGAGGGATGCCCAAGTGCCTTCTGTGTGTGTGGTTCTCTGAGAGCAATACAGGGGCAGGCTCAACAGTGGTGCCATGATTCAGCACTAGTCATAAAAGAAGGTGTGTGGAAAGTGCTGCTGCACTAAGAGAACAGCACCAGCACTCAGCACCACAAACAGGGGCCTGAGAATGGCCACGCTGAGACAGTAGTGGTCGCAGGAGGGACCTGGCTGCTCCGCAGCGGGCACGGGCGGCTGTGCGGGCGGCTGTGCGGGCGGCCTGGGGGGACGTGGCTGTGGTGGTTGGGGCTGTGCACCCCAGCTGGGGTACCAGGAGGCATAATCTAAACAACAGAGAAGGAAGCAGTGTCAAGACCCATCAGACTCGGTCACACCCGCAGGAAAGCAAGGGAGGGCAGTTTGATACATACTGATCAGCTTCTCACGTTCTGTGCTTCCTGTGAAGAGAACAGAAGGGGAAAGAAATGTCAGTACCATTCTCCATCTAATGAAAGACCAGAGCTGCCTGCCTGACTGCACTGATGGTGCCAGGCAGTGCCTGAGACATCTTGCAAAGGCCAACAAAAGCAGGTTCTCAGCTGGCGTGGGGTTTAAACCTCTTACTGAAATGAAAGAGAAGCAGAAGCAGCAGCTGTGTTAGGAAACAATTGTGTCATGGGGAGAAGGAAACAGCAAATACCCCCAAATGTTTAGTATTTATTTAAAATCGAGACACAATCCACATGTAAGCAGTTGCAGACAAACAAAGACAGCTCTGATTTCACCACAGAAAGCTGTGGTACAGCTGCAGGACTGCTTTCCTGCACTCTTAACTGGGATGCCTTAGAGGACAACATGGCAGCATGAAACTAAGACTTTAACAGCTCTCTTCCTCCTCTCCCTCCCCCTTGCCACTGAGATGTTTCTAGTGTTGCTGTGATGCAGCAGTCTCAGACTTCAAGATGAGTCAGCCAGGATGTCACAGAGGGAAATGAGAGTACCAAATGCTTCATTAATTCTACAGCTGAAGCTATCTAGATCCTGGCTAGCAGAGCTCATCCATCCCCATTCCACCTCTGCATAACACCCATAGTTGACTGAGTATGTTGTTGCATGCCCTGCAATCTCTTCGTTTAGTTAAAACTCCATTTCTGAATGACTTGGGACTGGATGTAATAATCTAAAGGTTCACAGCTTCAAAGTGCTTTAGAAAAACAAGGTTCCAGTGCTGTGTTCCAGAGCAGTGTGGAAGGCAGGAATCTGTGGGCTTTTTGGTGCAGCCTTGGTGCCAGCTCAGAGTTCCTGCCTGGAGAATGTGACAGGAAGCACCACACAAGCAAAACAGCAGAAGGCAAATATGCTCTGTCTGCTAAGAAAAAAGAACCAGACCAGGAGTGTTGGCCGGGGCTAGAGTTTTAGTCTTGACTTCCTGATCAGATAGAAAGTGGCACAGAGCCTAACTGATACTTCACCACAAACAGACCCTCTACCTCTGAGCCTCCAAAGCAAACTGGGCAAGTGAGGCCCTTCTCACAGCTCTCACCAGGGACTGGTACTGTGTGCTGGTTTAAGGCTAATTGGAATATTTTAATAGAGAAAATTATATTATAGGCTGTGAAAAGAAAACAATGGTGATGTCTACTTCACTCACAGGCTTGCTGTGATGTTTAGGAATAAGTACATAAACATTAGATAAGTCAGTCGGGCTTGGGGCATGCTCTGGGACAGTGTCTGGGGCTATCCT
This sequence comes from Ramphastos sulfuratus, assembly GCA_013399055.1. Classification (NCBI taxonomy): domain Eukaryota; kingdom Metazoa; phylum Chordata; class Aves; order Piciformes; family Ramphastidae; genus Ramphastos; species Ramphastos sulfuratus. Next base: position 72,026 of record WBNM01030692.1, read on the forward strand.
GCAACTTCTGGCTTCTTCTCTCCGACAAAATTAATTCACTAACCACTTTTTCTTCTAACTCCTCCTCTGGCCGATCCTCAAAACCTTGGGGTAAGGTATAGGGGTGGGGAGAAGGTGGAAGGGTGGTTGGGAGCCCCTCCTGGGGTCTCTGATTTCTGGGAGGGGTGTTGTGTTTCTGTATTACCTTTACTTTGTATATTTCTGTAAATATTCCTGTATATAGTGTAAATATCTGCTTGTATATTGTGCTGAGCTGTAAATATAGCTTCATCTAAAACTTCCAGCCGGCTGAGTTCTAGTCTGGGTCATTTTACAAAGTGTGGGGGGGGGCAGGTAACTCCTAAACCCATCACATACTGTTGCTGTGTGCTGCTCTACAGGTCCTCTCTGCACTCGACGCAAACTGACTTGTTCTGTTTGCAGTGAAATCCACACCATTCTCCTGTCTAGGCAGGTTTCTTAGTGGATCCCTTTGCCCTTACCACAGAGCTTGTCTATGCACCTCTCATCACTGCAGGCACTGCAGGGCTGTCCTGCTCTGTATGGCTGTCTCGGGTAGTTCCCCCTGTAAAGCAGGAGAGCAGCACTTTGTTAGCTTAGTCGTACAAAAAGCACTTTAAATAGGGGGTCTCAGCAGACTGTTAGAATAATTGATCATGAAAAAAAGCTGTTGGGGGGTGGAAGCAGAAATCCCTTTGTAACAACAAATAATCACTGCAGTTGTTTGAGATTCCTTTGGATCAAAGTCCTTGGTGAGCTACACGGTGACTGTTGCCAGTTGAAGCCAATGAGCCTTCTGGGGCGCTCCTGTGCTCTTCGGGTGAGCACACAAGGATCTGCCTCCAGGCTCTCCTTACCCACCTGTATTCTAACTGCTAATCTGTGGGGGGTAAGTCCAGCAATGGCAATCCATCAGATACACCACGGGACTCTTTCCCCTTTATTTCTTCAATTCAAATCTCTTGTGTGCAGGTTATATGAGGCCATGGGAAGATGCAATCTCTCTCAAGTGTCAAGCTTGCACTTTCCCTGCTTCTCCTGCAGAGACTGAAGTCTGAGCAGATTTTATTCTGCTCTCTTGGTCCCTATGAGTGCTCTCAGCTACCTTCTGCTCTCCTGCCTTTTAATAAAGAAACAGACTTGCTGCAGCTCCAGCTCTGTCCAGCAACTTCTGCTCTCAATGGCACGGGGAGGTTTTGCTTGGGCTGGGGGCATGTGGATGTAGCTGCTGAAATTTGCTGTAATTGCTGCCACCATTGCTGGCACCTGCCAGAACATCAGTTACAGGACACCAGCAAAAGGCAAATGCTGCAGGAGACTTACGCGGGCCCATAGTTGCAGATGAAATGTGCTGCTCCCAAGAGGCCTGGGAAGTTCTCAACTGTGTGGCAGAAGTGCACTGCGCAGCCAACTTTGTAACTCTCTGCCCAGACCACCTGAAGGGCAAAGGGAAATTTGTAATGCAGCTGTTTGCAAGCTGGAAAAGCAACAGCGTGAAGGGCAGGAGGGGAGGGGAAGGATGTGTGCCCAGAAAGGACCAACACTGACAGCCCAAAGGGCAGCTGAGACAGATGACTGACTGGCAGATGGATTGGCATTTATTATCTGGCTTCTCTGCAAACATGAAAGTGTCAGAGGATAATCCCTTTCCACCAGTACTGAAAATAGGTCTTGGACATCCTTGAAGCTCAGAACATTCCCAGTTTCATGCAGTGATGAGCTGGGGGGGTGTCTTGATTTGAGTTTAAGCTTCCCAGGGGACTCAAAAAAATATCTATCTAACAGAAACCAATACAATAATAGTAGGATGCCTTCCCCTCTCCCACCCCTGTTGGAAAGGAAGAAAGAAAGGAGGAGACAGAAGGAGTAAAACACCCCAGGAACAGTCTTGCTATGATTTGGAAGTTAAAAGAAAAAAATTAACAATAAATAAAAGGTATTTAAGGTAGGGGAGTTACAAATAGGTACAGGGAAGGTAAAACAAAATACAAAATATGTATATAACCAGATGGATGGCAGTGGATGGAAGGGATGTCCACTGTGTGGTAGAGACTGGCCATGTGGTGAGACAGGATCAGCAGGAACAAAGAGTGGGAGAGAGAGAGGGAGAGAGGGAGAGGGAGTTCCTCTGTTTATATAGGGCATCCAGACAGGCAGTGGGAGTGGGTGAAAGCCCCTGCTGTAATTCCTGTTCCACAACTGTACCTGGATTTTCTGTTAAACCATTCCACCACAAACACACCATTCCATTCTGGGCTCACCTGGGTGTAGTGCCCACACACGCCAGTACAGCTGTTGGTGTTGAAATCATAGCTTCTCACTTCATTAAACCAGTCCCTGAGAGCTTCATCCACAGAGAAGATGCTGGCTGTCCCCGTCCAGATGTTCTCTCCCACAGGGGTGAAGGTAGGGTGCACCTTCCCTGGCATTTTAAGGTAGATGTTGTGCTTGAACTTGCACTTCTCTGCCCATGCTTTGGCAGTCTTAGCTAAAGCAGCATCCCAGGACTGCAGAAAGGAAGAAAACATAACACAACCCTCACTGCAGTGACTGCATCACAGCAGTTTTAAACAGAAGCCTGTAAAGATTCTCTTCCCCTTTCCCACCCTTCAGCCCTGTGTTCAATTTCTTTCTCCGATTTGACATTTCTACTCCCACAGCAATTTTCCCCCTTCTTTCTCCCTTGGATATTGTAGGACACACAGCACCTATCCTGTGTCCTGTGCTGTGTGACTCACTACAACTTTTACAGATGACTGCAGCCTTTAAGGAGGAGGCTGAAGCCTGAGAGGAGGTAACTGAGTGCAATCTCAAGCCACAGAAGGCCTCCAGGGAGTTTGTGTCTAGGAGCTGTTGGCTGTTGAGGGATTTGCACTTTGCAGTTATCTCTAGAGCTCTGTTCTGCTGGCCAGGCCACAGAGAAGAGTCAGAGCTCCTCCTTTCCTCAGCTCCTGCCTCAGCTCCTTTCCCTCCTCAGAATGTGGCCAAAGGAAGTAAAAGGGTAGCTCACACCTGCTGGGCTGAGGAGGAACCATTCCCATCCTGAGTGGCACATGGGTAAGTGGAGAAACCAGTCTGGGAGACCAGCAGAAAGATTTCACACCACTGAGTGAGCAGGCAATAAACTGGCAGCTAGAAGTCAGTACAAAGAAATGTTAGTTAAGGGATGTAAGAAAAAAAAAACCAACACAATTTTGACTCTGTGTTCAAAATGAGAGGTTTGGAGGTGGCTACTTCCACTTGTAAATCAACTGCTCTTTCCAGTATAAAGACCAGAGACCATCATGTGAGGCTAGGAGTTAGCAGATCCCAAACTGACACAAGGAGATATCTTCACAGGTCTTGTGGTCAGGCTGTGCAGCTCTTTGCTGCACAACAAACATCTGCACGAGCTCAAGGCTGAAAGAAAAATAGTACAAGAAAAATCCATGGAAAAGTTGTAAACACAATGCAGCAGCTCAAGAGGCTTCTGTGTGTTTGTCCTGCTGTTATTCCAGGCCTGCTGGAGCTTTGGTCTGAGCAGCTGAGATGGCTTCTGTGTGCCAGCATTTTAATTTAATCATTGAGAGGGTTAAATACTACAAGTAATTTAAACCACAAGTAGCCTGAATTCTACCTCTTTCCTGTGAACCTCCTTACACAGAAATGATTCACACTGGATGTGATTGGTGTTTCACTTCCTTTGCAGCTCTGCAGCACTGCTGCAGGGCCTAGAGTAGCAACATGAACTGGCTAAGCTACCTCCTTCAGCTCTGTCGACCTTTTTCCTTATGTTTGCCACTGAACCAGCTGAGACCTGCCTACAGCCTGCTCTGATATCCATCTGATTTATGGGAAGCTCTGCTCTCCAGCCCAGATATTACTATTCCTACTCGTAAGATCCTGCTACACCAAAGAAAGGTCAGGTCTGGATCTCCTGGCAAATCCCTTTCCTCAACACATGTTCTAGATTGGAAGAAACATGGGGAGATGACAGATTCTCCTCTAGATTGGAAGAAACATGGGGAGATGACAGATTCTCATCTAGATTGGAAGAAACATGGGGAGATGACAGATTCTCTCAAATCCTGCTGGGCAGGTTGCCTTTTCAGGAGCCTTTGAACATGAAGCAGCTCCCTGTATGAAGCCTGGCCATGGCACAGATTGCTGCTCCTCTTAGAAAGAGCTAAAGCACATGCTGAGAACCTCACACTACTTTCTGCACTAACACCCCTTGGCCAAAGGGCAATCCAACCCTAAACCAGGAATTCCCTCACATTGTTGAAACTGAGCAGTACCGCCCAAAGTCTTTTCTGTTTCCTGTGAGGAGCAGGATCTGCAATACAGAAGTCACAGCCAGAAAGGGGAAGAAAAGCAGAAAGCAAATGCAGATTCAGAGAGGCTCAGTCAGCAGCACAGCAGCACCAGTGCCCAGGCAGCCCACGGGGGCCTCCTTACCATGAGCAGCATGTTGCTGGCTGAGGGAGTCACCTTGGAGCGAAAGCTGTTGTGAGCTCTCACGCAGTCTGCAATGAACTTGGCATCTTCTGTGTCGGGCAGGGGATGCTGTGCCTGAGCCTGGCAGCCAGCAGAGACAGCTGCCACCAGCAGCACAGCAAAGCCGCCTGTGGCTCTCATCGCCCTGCAGTACTTGCAGCTGGGCTCCTTCTGAAGTCTCTCAGGTAGAAAGGACAGCAGCAAGGAGCTCTTCAGAGCTTGTCTTCTGGGCGTGGAAGCACTTGAAAGTGTCAGTACCACAGGAAGGGGAATTGCTTCACAGGGCTTATCTCCATCTGACATCACAGCTGGCTGGCAAAGGGTGACCTGTGCAACAGGCACCTGACCTGTGTGTTGGCAAGGAGCACCACTCCAGGGGGGCTTCAGTCCTCCTCTGAGGTGCTCCCTTCTGGGTGGCTGCCAAAGTGTTCTGTGCCTGCACGGCTTATCTGGAGAGATGCTGCAGAAGAGCTTTCCTAAGCTCTCTGCTGCCCATAGCAATTGTAGGTCTGACAGTTCAGCTGAGTTGCCCACAGCACAGCTTAGCCATGCCAGCTCAAGCAAAGCCATTTTGAAGGACCTTGCTTCCATTTCAGCATCACTGTAGGAACACAATTAGGGGAACCATGCACACTGACATTTAATTTCATCACATGAAACAAACAAGCAAACGAAGCTCTGGCTTGGTTTGGTGTGTAACAAAAGTGTGCCAGGCTGTGAGAACCACCACAGCTTTAAGAGGTAAGGCCTTGTGATTCTTTTGGTCAGTTTACAGAGAAAATGTGTTGTAGGTTATAAACAGTTCTCATGGGGCTGATTCCCTGCGTGCATTCAGAGGTCCAGGACTTACCCAGCTGAGCACCATTCTGGTGCTGCCTTCTTTGTTCGTGTAATGACTCTTCCCTCTCCCCTTGATTCACTTCAGACTCTTGGGACAACCTCTGCAGCTAACTCAGGTATGCTGGAGGAGCTGCAGTCTTCCAGCAACACTACAGCTACACCTGCCCAGTGACTTGTGAAATGAACCCCAAAACTCCTGCAGAGTTCTGCAGTAGGTATGTTTTATTACAGTGCTGGGTGCAGGCAGGATGGCTCCATCAATCCTGCACACTCCAGGCCAGCACAAGCCACGACTGATGTTACAAGAGCAGGCATAGTCATAATAAGAGGTAGGGCTATTACAATTACTTCTTGTAGTTCATTAACACAGGTTTTTTCCCATTCTCCACCCCAGTTCCAACCCTCCCCAGTGGTCTTGAATGGTGATCTGAGATGAGCACCAGCACAGCCTTCCTCACAGGGTTTCTTCCCATCTTTGGTCAGCAGGGTCCTCTTTATGGCTGATGTTAGGATCTCTCTGCTGCTCCTTCCTGCTTTCCTTAGTTGCTGCAGGCCTGGGCCCTTACAAGATTACACATCACAGATTTCCAGCTTGTAGCTGCAGAGACTTCCACAGCAGTTGTCTAGGTTTGCATATCATCAACTGACTGCTATACATAACCATTCCTACAGAGTTTGGCATTTTATGGTTTGCTGCAGACATACTTAAAATGTGCATCTGGTCTATAAGGCTCTTTACCAGCGCTCCTTAGTTTTTCTTTTATCACCAGGCTGTTACCAGGAGGCACATAATGAACTGCGTGAACGCGCCCGCGGGTGTCCCTGCGGCACTGACTCTGCAGCCATCTGCAGCCCTCTCGCTGGTTGCTGACCAGGGAGGGGTTGGCAGAAGTGGAGGGGAAGCTTCCAGTGTTTGGGATGTGGGGAAGGAAACAACAAGCAGGGCGCCAGCTGCTCTTGATTTGAGAGGCGGGGAAGGAAACCAAAAGCAGGGCGCCAGCTGCTCTTGATTTGAGAGGCGGGGAAGGAAACCAAAAGCAGGGCGCCAGCTGCTCTTGATTTGAGAGGCGGGGAAGGAAACCAAAAGCAGGGCGCCAGCTGCTCTTGATTTGAGAGGCGGGGAAGGAAACCAAAAGCAGGGCGCCAGCTGCTCTTGATTTGAGAGGCGGGGAAGGAAACCAAAAGCAGGGCGCCAGCTGCTCTTGATTTGAGAGGCGGGGAAGGAAACCAAAAGCAGGGCGCCAGCTGCTCTTGATTTGAGAGGCGGGGAAGGAAACCAAAAGCAGGGCGCCAGCTGCTCTTGATTTGAGAGGCGGGGAAGGAAACCAAAAGCAGGGCGCCAGCTGCTCTTGATTTGAGAGGCGGGGAAGGAAACCAAAAGCAGGGCGCCAGCTGCTCTTGATTTGAGAGGCGGGGAAGGAAACCAAAAGCAGGGCGCCAGCTGCTCTTGATTTGAGAGGCGGGGAAGGAAACCAAAAGCAGGGCGCCAGCTGCTCTTGATTTGAGAGGCGGGGAAGGAAACCAAAAGCAGGGCGCCAGCTGCTCTTGATTTGAGAGGCGGGGAAGGAAACCAAAAGCAGGGCGCCAGCTGCTCTTGATTTGAGAGGCGGGGAAGGAAACCAAAAGCAGGGCGCCAGCTGCTCTTGATTTGAGAGGCGGGGAAGGAAACCAAAAGCAGGGCTCCAGCTGCTCTTGTTGGACATGCTTAGCACAGGCCTTAGCATGAAGAGCCCTGGGAGATACGAGAGGCCTGCACAGAGAGGGCACTGAACAGGCAGTGTGCTATCTTCCCTTCGTCTTTCACAGCACTTTGCTGTGCTTTGGAAGGCTCCAGGCCAGCAAGATCACCATTTCTTTCTCCAATAAGTGTTTCCTTTAGAAGAGCCCAAGCTGAGGTGTTCAGTGGGAGGAGACTGGCAGTGTCCTCTTTGTCTGTGGGTACAGCAAGATGGTGCAAGAGGCTTTGGGCCCTCTCACACCCTTGACGAGAAGCTGCCTGAGGCACTGGCAGTCATCTCACACTTTGCTTGGCAGGTAAAAGGAAGTGGGAGGTGAAGCTGCCACCCTGACACAGCCATAGCCCATGGCAGCAGCCACCCTTGCAGACCAGCCCTTGGCATTTAGTTCTAATCTCGTGACCTGCTCCTCTCTCAGGGTCTGGCTGTGGTTCCATTTGCCTCCAGAACAGGAATGCAATGGTTGTGATCTCACCAACAGGTACTACACTCAGTTGCAGACTCTGCCTTCCAGTGTACCAGCAGCAGTGCCAAAGTGTCTGGTTTAGCAGCTGGTGTTTGTGTTCTCTTCTGTTGCCATTCCTATCCCTGAAGCTGGCTGTGGGCGTTGGCAAAGGTGAGGAGACCCTTTGGCTGCCATAGCTGGGAGGATGGCTTCTGGCTGGCACTGCCGACTGCTGGTCAGGCTGGGATGGTGAAGGGGATCTTGGGAAGGAGGTTTCCTCCGGTGGGTGCCATTACCTTCTGTACCTTCTAGAGGACAGACATTGGTCTCTCCTGTTAACTGCTTCAAAGACCCTTTGACCCACCTACTCCTGAAGCCCACAGGCTACCACCCCGGTGCCACTGGCAGTATAATGATGTGTATGGTGCACCAGAGACTGGAGAGATCCTTAGATCAAATTGTGACAGCTTAGAGCATTATGGTGAATGTGCCACTTCCCTGCTTCTCAACTGGAGAGAGCAGATCTGTCCACTGCTTTGTTGCTTTAAAGGTCATCTTGCCCTTCTAAACAAAGTCCAGCTGAGCTCAGTTTATTGCCAGTTACTCTGTCTTCATCCAAATATTACCCTGAAACTAGGTTACATTTTCTTATACAAGCATGCAGCTGACATTCAGTGCTTGGAAACTGCACTGAGATCTTTATGAAGTAGGAAATTTGGAGAAGTCCAGGTTTTAAAACACTTTCCTGAAGAGGTGCCTGGCTCCATCTAGTGATTGTCTGTAATTAAAGCAGAAATCCAGACTGCCCTCGAGCATGTAGAATGGCCGTTTTCACCAACAGAAAGTTCTTAGCCTTTGGCAGCAAGTGGATCTTGTAATCCAGATGGAATTTAAGATTCAGGATTGCCCTGTTTTTGCTGGGACAGAATGATAGTCCAGTCCTGCTCTGCAGGCTGTTAGGAGCTTCCAGTCAGCCAGGGTAGCTGACCCAGGCTGGCTGCAGTTGTATCTCATACCACAAACTCCACCCTTACTGAGTTTGCTGAGGGTAGGGGACTGCCTGCTTGGGCTTCTGCTCTGGAGAACTGCTTCAGCAAAGTCCTATCTGCTTTTCATGGTCCTCTCTCTCTCCTAGGGAGGGGTGCAAGCCTAGATAGTATTTTCTCTGAGACTTCTGCTAGTTTTGTATAATCAATGGAATTATGTCTATAGATTTAGATAATGAATTGGAATGTTTTAGACTTAAATTGTCAATCACACACAGAGAAAGTGAGACAAACAATTTCTAAAGTTTAACTCAGAAGCTTCCTGTAAGTTCAGTTTGAGTTCTGAACATTAATAACAGAACTTGTGGGGATTTTTATTTGTTCATTTTACAACAACAGTGAAACATTCCCTAACAATAATGAGCTTTCAGTCACCTTTGCATTCACTAGTAAAGATTAAGCTACAATCAAGAGAAAAATCTGGTTTGATATATTGCTAAGGGAAAAAAAAGCTTTAATCTTTCAGAGAAAGTGAAATTAAAGCCTATTAATAACAGACTTCATGTTTGTAAGAGAAGAGTAAAATCTGCATTGATTAAATGGACTGGAACGAGTTGGAAGACAAAATAATTTTTATTATGAGAACTTTAGAACTGTTAGAACACAGGAAATAGGCTCTGGGTAAATAACAGAACATGCTAAGACAAGGAATAAAAAAAACATTCAGTGAAGCACCAAGTTTAGAGGGAGTTAGGAACAAAACACTTAAAGGTAAAGCTTTGCATCCTGACAGAGCAACAATAAATGCATTAGCTTAGAAATACCAAGTTGTATGAACTTCACAGCCACCAAGACTTCTAGAGAAGGATCTTTCTGTAACATCTTCCAACAGACATTTTACTCAGAGCTTTCTGCTGCTCCAGGAAGCAGGAGGGAGGCTATAATATGATGGTAGCTTTCTCCTGGCAGCTAAGTTAAGCACTTGTGAGCTGTGGCTTAATACGAATTGCAGTGGGTTGAACACACACTTCTCTCCTTGAATTCCAGGAACAGAGTATATCACAGTGTGGGGAAATTTGCTGTTTCAAAATGAAGCTGCAAACCTTACCAGCTACCTTTAGCTTACTATTGTCTCAATATAAGGCTCAGCCACATATAATTCCACTTTTTTTTTTTTCATGTTAGCTTTCTTTAAGAAGCATAAAGTAATAGCAAGAAAATTACTGTCAAAGAAAGTTGTCTTTAAAGTTAAGTCAGTATGAACTTGTTTAAGTGCTTAGGAAGTACCTTCAGAAGTGATGTAGGTTTGGGAGTTCTCTGCCCCCCNATTCCAATTAGCCTTAAACCAGCACAAGAAGGCAGTGTGCGTGTCAGATGCAGCTAGGCAGCTGCAGAGAAGCTTGGGAAGCAGGCTTTGGCAAAATGAGCAGCCACAGGAGTAAGAAGCAGCAGTGATGCTGGCAGAACTATGACAGTGATGCAAGCCCTATCATATCCACTGTTGAAATCCCAAGGTGGGTACCATCCTGGGTAATCTGTAAGTGAGCATGTAAATATAACTTTTACTGGAGTACACACTTTGAAAGTAACTAAGGGGTACAAGTGGCAGTGTAAAGTGATACGTACAGCGAATTCTGTCACGTCCTGGATTTCCTGGAAAAAGGGAAAAAAGAAGTCTTACAGCCAGCCATGATTTTCCTCTCCTTAAATTTTTACTAGCTAGGTAAAACAAACTCATCAGATTTACAGTTTGTAGAAATGACTGAGGATTCCCATTGACAAACCTTACAAACAAAACAAAAGCTCTAATGTTTCTATAAAACTAAAGCAAATGCTTTAGAACGTTCATGTCTCCACAAAGCTATGGTTGTTTACAACAATGACATGGGTGGGGGAGAGAGACATCAATTACAGTCCCTTTATTTTCTCCTTTGTCTTTCTTGGAGTCATAAATACTGTGTAAATGCCTGAATATACAGGAGCTAGTAAATCTATCAAATACAACGCTAGGAGTGAGAGTGGGAACCCAGACAGGCTGAAGAGTTGGGTGGTGAGAACTGTAATGAAATACAAGACCAAGTGTAGAGCCTTGCAGCTGGGAAAGAACAATCCCATGGACCAGCATGGATAGGGACTGAGCTGTTGGAGAGCAGTGTAGGGGAAAGGGACCTGGGGGTCCTGGGGACAGCCACGAGCCAGCATTATGCTCTCGTGGCTAAGAAGACCAATGGATTAGAGGGGCTGTGGGTAGGAGGTCGAGAGAGGTTCTCCTTCCCCTCTACTCTGCCCTGCTGAGGCTGCATCTGGAATATTGTGTCTGGTTCTGGGCCCCTCGGTTCAAGAAGGGCAGGGAACTGTTTGAAAGTTCCTTTCCAGCCCCTAGCTTTCTATGGGTCTATGATCTATTTGCTGAATGTAGATGGCCTTAAGAAGAGTTTTAAATTACTCGCGAATTAGACTTGAGGGAGCACCATCAAAGAAAGAGTAAAAGAAAGCTTGCAACACTCTTTATCCAAGTTGGTGGCTGTGTTATTACCTTTTACATACTGCATTTTACACTTGCTTTTACTTACTACACAGTTTATTTTCACAGGTGTCTCCTTTCTCACAGTTACTGCAGGATTTCCCTTCTACGTATGGTTGTCTTGGAAAGTTACCACTACAAAGGAAAAAAGGAAGTTTTGTCCATCATTTAAAATGATGTGTTAAGTATCAAATCCTTTAAGTAAGTGCAATCAAAATACAATCAATTGATGGGAATTCATTAAAAACTCCAGCATCATTTTTCTTTTTAAAAATTTTCATGCATCTGCCCCTGTGAAAGAAGAGAATCTTGAAAAGCTGCTCTTTTGCTTATGGGAAAGTGCTCAGGCTTCTCACTCAAATTTTGCATTGACAGATGAACTTCTAAACAACAATGTTCTGGATGGAGCTTGGTTTTAACTGAAGAAAAATGAAGATTTCAGAGCATAAAATTTTTAAGCTGACACACTCCAAAGAGCTTAAACCTAACTATTCAGCAAAGAAAGAAATCTTGTGAGCTACTGACCGTTGAATTCTAACCTTGAGAAACAAAGCCTTTGTTCCATAAACCAGAAATGTCTAAGAGTATGTGGTCTTAGTGAGGACCACATACTTAAGTACCTCATCCAAGCAGAGCCAAAGTGTTTTGGTATAAAGATCAACCTGCAGTACTTCCTACCCTGCCTGTTCTCAGAAAGGTTCCTTATACAGTTAATGCTGAAAATGATAATGCAGGCATCATCACCCTGGCTGCACATATGTGCTGGTTTGAGG
>WBNM01030694.1:0-11993 GCA_013399055.1 Ramphastos sulfuratus
TTTCCCCATTTTTTCTTTCTTTTGTTGTTCTTTTCTTAGTGTTTAAGCAGTTTACTTTCACCAGCAGATGTAGTTCGATGACTGCTTCAGTGGGGGAATTCCTTCCTAGCTCTGTAAAGATGCCAGCAGCACTGTGTGAGGCTGCAGTCACTGCAGGCAGGAAGGTGAAGCTGGGGCTAGAAAAGCCCTGAGGTTCAGCAGGGTGGCAGAGCTAGCAGGGAGGATTTTCATCCCTGTGGAAGCTGAGAGGGGGGATGATGCTAGCAGCTGCCAAGGGAAGAAATGCTGGCACAAGGTGCATGTTGGAGATACCTCTGAAGGGCTGCAAACACTTCTGTGTGCAGGCTTTATTCCAGGCTGCTCTGCTCCAGCAAGAAAAACCCTCAACTGGTGAATAGGAACATCTCAAAAGGTGCAGCAGCAGGGAGCAGAGACAGGCCTGGCGGTGAGTAGAGCAAGCTGCAGGTGGATAAAGCTGTTCCAGGAAGAGGCTGATACTCATGTAGCAAGTGATCCTTGGTGGCATCTTCCTTTTTCCCCTCACTATAACCAGAAAGAGACACAGCCACCCTGTGTCTTCTGCACATCTCCATGTTGCCTGCAGCAGGTCGCTCTGTGTGTAAGCAACAGCTTTGGGCGTTAGGGGCTGGGGAGGGTTCCCAGAGAGTCTGAGCACTCCTCCAGGTGGTGATTCCCCAGCCCTGCCTGCCACGAGTGCAGTCAGGAAAACACCCCAGCAGAGAGTGTCTGTGTGCAGATAGAGCTAGCTATTAACTAAGGACCCAGCTATTTCCAGCCCCAGCTCTTGGGTAGGCTTCTTACAGCTCAGTGCCTTGGCTATGCTCAGTTTACAACCCTGAAAGCTCAGGAGCAGCCACAGGAATGCTACAGGATTGCTTTTGGAAGAGACTTAGACCAAACGTAGTCCTCCTGCAGTATTTTGCTGCACAGAGCACTGAAGGAACTATTTCATCTGTTAAACCCTGCTGCTGGCAGCACCACATCTCTCTGTCCATTACAGAAACAGAGTGGTGAGGGTTGGAAATGACCTCTGGAGGGTCATCCAGTCCAGACCCTTGCTAAAGCAGGGTCACCCACAGCAGGTTTGCACAGGATGGCAATGTCCAGGAGGGGTTTTAAAGTCTCCAGAGAAGGAGACTCCACAACCTCTCTGGGCAGCCTGCTCCAGGGCTCCAGCACCCTCACAGCAAAATTTCTTCTTAAGTTCAAGTGAAACCTCCTGGGTTCCAGTTTGTGCTCATTGCTCCTTGTCCTAGCACTGGGCAGCCCAGCCCCATCCTCTTGCCCTCCACCCTTCAGCTATTGATCAGCATTGATCAGATCCCCTCTCAGTCTTCTCCAGAGACACACGGGCAAGTGTGCCAGTGCCCTGGAAGTGGAGTGGCAGCCATGGATGCTGGCATGGGGCTGCTTTGCTGCTCAAGCCCCTGTGTCCATCAGCCAGGTTGTCCTCGGTGTGGCTGGCATCCAGCCTGTGGAGCAGCCGGGCAGGGTTTGGCATGAGCATGAAGGGCTGGCTCAGCTGCTCTTCAGAAAGGGAGAGCATTCTTTGCCCTGGCAACAGGCTTCCCTGGCACTGCTGGAAGGTGCTGCCCTTCCTGCACTACCTTCTGGGCAATGTGCAGGGCTGGAAGGTGCCAGGGCAGCGCTGCTGATGCTGGTGCCAGTGCTGGTACCTGTCTGCCACTTGAGGAGCTGGGGTGTGCTAAAGCCAGCCCTAGGGGTGGGTGGAGAGGGTATGGGAGTGGGAGTGCTTTTAAATGTGCATTGCAGTGCAGATCTTTCTTCCTCAGTTTCCTTTTCTTGACCGTTTTTTTTTTTTTTTTTTCCTCTTTCATTCACAAAATGCAAAGCAGAGAACACAGAAGAGGAGGAAGAAAAGTCCTTTGCAGTGTAAACTCCGGAGGTTCTCACTGAGAAACCCGTCCTGTGCTTTGCAGTAATGAATAATCACAACCCTTGCTCTTCTCCAGCTGCAGCTTCCACCGCACCCGGTCCCCTCCATCCCACCGCACCTTGCCAGTCATGCAGGCTCAGATCATGTCAGTATGTGGGGGAAGCTCTTTTCTCTCCCAGAGCATAAGGCATGAGGACTCTGGGCAGTTCAGAAATAAGTCTCTGCTCTACTTCAGCCATTTTATTCAGCAACCTTCCCTATCCTGCCACTTGACCAGCACGTAAGAGTAGGTTCACGGGAGGAAGCACCGGGAGCAGCAGCCTCTCGCTTTGCTTCAGTAACGAAAATGTTTAACTCGCAACTTCTTGCATGTGGTGAGTCTGTTGTGAAGAACCAGAGCACCAGCAGGGCACCAGCAGCATCGTTTGGCATCGTATTCCCACTTGAGCAAACCCTTCCTGGGGGGATGGTGCAGGCGATCTGGCTTCTGCTTTGCTGTCTGGCTCCTACTCTCCACCTTTCATTTCACCCAAGGAGATTTTTGTTCACGCAGCTTTTGCGCCGGGGGCACTGGCTGCTGCCCACTGAAAGCAGCTGCATACCTGGGCACGCAGCTGTGTCACAGAGAGAATCCCCCTCGCTGAGAGCACATTGCAAGTGCCTCCCCTCAGCCTTGGTGCAAAGAGCAAGACCTGAACTTATTAACGCCCGGCGCTGGGAGCTGCTCTTGTGCAAGCACTGCACGAACACCTCCAGAAGCCAGCACTGGCTGGGAGCTGAGGGGAAGCAGATGAGGTGGACGAGCAAGAAGTGCAAGGCAAGCAAGATAACGCTGGATACCACACGGAGCCCCTGTCCTTTGCCAAAAATTCCTGCTGCACCAAAGGAGGTGAGCAGGAGAAGGCTGAAGGGGATTGCCTTTTTTTTAGCGCTTAATCTGCAGCACCTCCTCTGCCTCCCTCACCGCTGCCTCTCTAATAGGTACTGTGAGCAGGAGCACGGAACTGGGTCTTAGGATGTGGGAGGGCTTTGGTCTGATTGAAATGAAAAGAAAGATTGGCGTAGAAATGCTCGGCTAATGAGCCTGGAGAAGAGGAGACTCAGGGGGGACCTCTTCACACTCTGCAACTGCCTGAAGGGAAGCTGTAGTAAGGTGGGGGTCAGCTCTGCTCCCAGGCAGCTTGTGACAAGATAAGAGGGCACGGCCTGAAGCTGTGCCAGGGGAGGGTTAGGTTGGATGTTAGGAAGCACTTCCTCAGGTTTATGTTGGATGTTAGGAAGCACTTCCTGACAGAAGGGGTAATTAAACGCTGGGACGGACTGCCCAGGGAGGTGGTGGAGTCTGCGTCCCTGGAGATGTTTAAGGAAAGCTTGGATGTGGCACTCGGTGCCACACGGTCTGGCCCATGTGGTAGGGTTAAGTTATAGGCTGGACTTACTGCTCTCAGAGGTCTATTCCAGCCTCAATAATTCCGTGCCTATCTCCTAACCCCGGCAGCCAGGCAGTGCTGTAACCCTGCGCTGCATCTCTTTACCCACCACAAGGGACCTGCTACCTTCCAGCTACTTTATAATTATAGTCACACCAAAAGTTACCGAGCAAGCTCAAAGATTCCCCCCCCCCCCGTTCCTCATCCGTTCCTGCTGCAGCAAACTCCTCGTTTAAACAAACAATAATTCCATCTCGATTTATCTTCTGCAACCAGAGCAGCATGCCCAAGCTGCTGTGCCTGTGCAGAGCTCTTCTGCACAGCTGCCTGCTGCCGCCCAGGGCTGTCCCAGCAATGCAGCGCGGTGCAGGGGGGCTCTGGGTGACTGAAGTCAGACCAGGGATGCTCTGCAACTGCCTGCCTTGCTGCTTTTTTTTTTTTTTCCTATTTTTTCTTTTTTCTTATATGTGTTTGTTTTCCTCCAAGCGTGTTGTGCTCAAAAGCAGCAGCGAAGTCACCCTGCAAACACGCTGAAGGCAAACTTTTAGATTTAAGGAAAAAAAATTACAGGAGCTTCTTCAACAGCAAAGCACAGCTGGATGCTCCCCCCAGCTCCGGGCTTTCTCCACTAGTAAATGGCAATATCCTGAGATATTTGGAGCAGAGACAAGCTCAGAAGGCGCTGCGAGCAGCAGAGGGGAGCTGGCGCTGCCTGCCCAGCACCACAGGACTCTGCTTTGCCTGCTTCCCGACATCCCTGCATCCCAGCTGGGATCCCACCACAGCCATCGCCCCCAGGCAGGGACACCTTCGACTTGGTGCTGCTTGCTCACAGCTCAGCCACCTTCACGGGCGTGATTTCTACCCGCCCTGGGATTGTTTTCCCTACTGGCTTGATTTAACCTCTGCATTTTATTCTTGCCCACCACTCCGAGATGCTTTTGCTGTCCTGTTACTGTCACTGTGGCTGGGTGGGTCCTGGCAGGAGTCAGCCGCCTGAAAGCAGTTTTAGCAAGAGCCTTCTGTGGATGAATAAGGTGAAAATCTCCTTTTCTGGCTGAGTAAAGGCAAACTGATCATTGGAAATCTCTTTTTCTCACCAAGTAAAACCAAACTGATCATTGGAAGTCTCTTTTTCTAGAGTAAAATCAAACTGACCACTGCAAATCTTTTGTTTTCTTTTTCCCCAGCCAAGTAAAATCAAATTGATCACAACAAAAAAGTTTAAGAGGGGAAAACTGCTTTTTTCCCCCCCCTATACCTCACCTCTAAATGCTGACAACACAAAATTTCCCTTTAAAAAAATCTGGTCTAAAATTAACCCAAGTAACCACATCACACAGACCAATTGTCCTGCAATTCAGATTATTGTTTGCCTGAGGAAAAGCAAGCTTCTGTATGGCATTGACTTGTACAAAGTGGGAACAAACTGTTCTGCAGGTACCAAACAGCAATGTCTGATCTGAAATGAGCTGTTCTGTGTTCAATGTGGCTTCAACCTGGTTCTGGGCAGGAGGCTTTGAGAAGCTGCTGCTACCCATGCACACAACTTCTGCACCCACGTTAGTGTGCTGAGGGGAAGGTCCCTTCTGTCAGTCTCCTGGTGGTACCACTACCCACCCCACAGATTAAGCTGTAAAGCATCAAGATGATTCCCTCCCCACACCCTGCAACTATTGACCATTTATTCCTTAAAAATAAGTTGATAAAATCCAATCTTGGGAGATTCAGAATCATCGGCACTCAATATTAGTCTCTGTGACAAGGGTCAGTGATGCTACACCATCACCCACAGGACCGCTGATCTCACGTCTACCCTTAAAGACCTAGGCTCAACCACAAAGGAACTATCCCAGCCCTTCCCACTAAGAGCATCCCCGACCCCAGGGGGGTCCCTGTGTTTAACGCTTGCTCCCGACAAGGTTGGCAAGGTGCATGTGGTGCAATGCTAAGGGCGGAGGAAGAAAAACGCCTGGGCGGGAAATACCTCCCAAGCTGGGCTTGCTCTGGAGGCACTCACTGCTGCGGGGATAGGTCTGTGCACAAACCCTCAGCTCCAGACCCACCAAACCCTTCCCAGCACCATCCAAATGCTGCCAACCACCAAACCCACCTCAGCATTACCCAAATGCTGCACACCTGTAGCATCACTGACCTTGACTGTGCCTGGGTACCCTGAGGGTAGCCGAGGGGTGCCTCATGTGTCTGGGCAACGATGATCCCTTCCCTAGAACACCCTAGGCACAACCGCGGGGCCCCTCCTTCTTTCCACTCCGTTGAAGCTCCCGGTCCTACGAGCCCTTGAAATGTCCCCCATGGCCCCATTCCAGCTGCTGGAGGGAGGCTTCAGCTAGGGGAAAGCACCCAGGGGTCGGCGCCAGTCCCTGCCCCCCACCGCCAAAGTCCAACCTCAGGCCATCCCTCCCCACAGACGCTGGGGAAGTACTTGGCACCATCTCCCAGCCGAGACTCCTGTGTCCTGGCAGTGCCCCTGCCCACTCCCATCCTTGGGGCGGGGCCTGGGGCACCCCCCCCAGCACCTTTATCAGCGTGCGGTTCCCACCCCTTCATCCCCCCCCAGCCCCGCTCCAGTAACGACACCAAGCCCTCGTTGGTTGCTGCCTCCGCAGTGGTTTATTGGTGCGGGAGCCGAGAGCCCCCGAGGAGCAGCAGCGTGGAAGGCGCCATGGGGGTGCTCAGGAAGCACCCCAAGAGCCAGAGCGCCAGCTCCTGCAGCAGGGACTAGTTTCCAGCCTCACTAAAGCAGCAATGCAATACTGGAGAGCAACAGGCAATCCCAAACTCCAGTATTTACGTGCTGCTAGAGCACTGCTGACAGCTCTCCATCGCCTCCAGGCACCCCCTTCCCCTCCCAGACACAGGGCAACAGAGGACGTGGGGCTGGTCCTTTCCCAGGGAAAGGAGCAAAGGGCAGTAGGTGAGGGGTAAGATGCCAGCTGAAGGCAGGGTGCTGAAAAGCCAACATCAGCCAGGCCCACGATGGAGAACAAAAAGGAGTTGCAAGTCCTTCCTGCCTGCAGGGCCAGCCCCGCTGAGACACACACACACACACTCAGAGGGACTTTATTTGTTAGCTGCAAAGGCTGTGCACAGATACAAGCACCAAGAGAACGACTCTACACATACCTGGTGTTCAACTGAGCTAAAGAGATACATGGGAATGTGTTAGCTTCCACATCTATGATAACCAGAAGCTCACTTTCTTGTCTTATCCTTGAGGTAATGAGGCAGCCCAGAATGGTCTGTATCTCCTTGTCCCTACAAACCATGATGTGCTGCTACATCTCCTCAAAGCCCACTGAATGTTGACATTCCAAATGGTATTATCAATAAATATATCTATATATATGTATTTTTTTTTTAAACCATGATAAAAAGGCACTGAAGAACACTCAACAATGAAGACATTTAACCATGCATGAACACCACAGGGCAGATTTTTTTTTTTTCTTCATGGGTGCTATCAGAAAGTCTGTAACTATAAGAGAACAAGCAGTTACACAGTGCAAACAAAGCAGTTTCAGAAACAAGAACCAGAAATCAACTGTGCACCCCCCACCCACCTCGGCCCACTTTCAGATCTAGCAGCCCTGCTGGTTTTTGCAGCAGATCCTGCAGCCCTTTTCCTGGCCCTTCCCAACAGTCTCCAGGGAAATGTTACTTTGTACTTCCCTCTTAGGGGCTGCTGAACAGCAAGGACTTTGTGGGAGTTACAACATTAACAGCTGAATTCAGCTGCCAAACAGCCCAAACCTGTTAAAAAGTTTTTCCTCAAAATCATTTTTATTTGGCTTGTTTTGATTTTTGGAGATACCTAAAATCGTAGCTTTTTCATTCCTCTTATTTTTCCTTTTCATTCCTATTATTTTTCAAGACTTACAATTCTTTGCTATTTCAATGGACATAAAGTTATGCAACCAAAAAACTCAAAGATACCCTGAAACTTCACCACCTCCTCCTGCCTGGTTCCAGAGAAGAAAACACCAGCACAGGGCAGCAAGGAGGCTGTAAGCTCTGAAGCAGCACTTCCACGCCAGCCTGCAAGGACTGCCCAGGAGCCATGCAAATAGCTGGATATTTTTTGTGTTTCATTTCCATTATTTTTTTTTCCTCTTCTCCCCAGTTCTGTGACAACTTCCTTCAATTCATTTTCTGTAAAAGCAGCATCACAGCACCCCCTGAACAACGTCAGAAGTGACGCCGTTAGCTCGAACGCAGTCCCCTGGTGCTAAACACAAGAGCTGAGCTCCACTTTGTCCTCCCCTCCTAGTCCCTGCCTGCTTGGTAAACTTAAAAACAGGAATTTCAAAAAGCTCTCACGACCTGTGCCAAATCATTGCAGATTTTAAATCAAATATTTGCCAACCCAAAAAAGCAGTTTTGTCATCACTTCAGCGTCCTCAGGACCGATAACGGCAGGTACAACTCCCCAGCCAGGGACTGCTTACTGCGAAGCCAACAAGTACCCAGAGTTAAGACTGTACAAGCTAAAACAACACACCCTGCCCCCCACATTGATTTTACCATGATTTGTGTTTTACTTGACTGTACCTGTGTAGTCTTATTTATTTCTTCAAGTAACTCAAGGAAAAAAAAAAAAAAAAAAAGCAGCAGCAAACAAGCTCAGCTCTAGAATCCATTTTGATTGTGTTTTAGCTTCAGGTACCAATTGGTGCTTTTAGACATTAAAAAAAAGCATCCAACTTCAGTCTTTAGCCTAGTTTGACATGGGGAACAAGAGCTCTCTCCAGCAAGGATGACTTAAGTGAAGGCTCAACACACTTTCACCAACCTATCCTCTAGCAGAGAGAAAAATCAGCGCTCACAAGGTACTGGGCAAGGGGAAATTTAGAATAGGCAATGAAATACATATCTGAGAAACTCTGTGACAGGACAGGATCATCATTTTAAGCAATAAAGCTCTGTGTTTGAATCATCCCATCTCACACTTCAGCTTTTTTCAAACCTAGCTTGTGCTTTGGAGGTTAAATCAGAAAGGCAGCAGCTGAACAGGATGATTGGAGTTTATCTTGACCTCTCCAAGTGTCACCTGCGGCGCCCAAGAAGGGATGAGTGGTTTTGAGGAACCTGGATTTATCCAGAGGGATGCTGCAGCTGGGAAAGATGAGCTTACCTTCCCAACTCACCTGGATGCAGGTGTCTTGGCCCCTTCTGCCTTGCTTCTCCCTGGCCACCAGGCGATTGCTGTTTCAACGGCAACTAAAAAGCAACACAGAAAGGTTGAGGAGGCTCTCACAGAGGCACTGCCGTGCCCTGGGAGCAGGGACAGGGGCTGTTGGGCAGCTTGAAGCTGTGATCTGTGCATGCCAGGGGAGGTGACAAGCTCAGATGGGTGCAAGCATTTTTATTTATTTCCCTAATTTTAATCAACAAATCAATCAAGTTTTCACCTCCAGATATGGCAGATTACAAAGCATCACTTAAACCCACATCCCTCCTTGCCCCATCCTCCCCGTTCCCACAGCCAGGGCTACCAGCACCATTGCTGCCATAGCATGGCACTGCTAACCCCCAACCACAACCTAGGAGCTGTGCAGCAAGGAGGGAGGACACAGCTCCTGCCAGCCAAACCAGTGGCAGCTCTGGGGGTGAGTGGGAAAGCCACAGGCACCACCACAGCTAGCAGCAAGTCCACCTCCCTGGGAGGGTTAAAGCAGCAGTGGCAGGGACATCCTACTGGTGGTGGCAGAGCAGCAGCTGATTTAGGCAATAAACCACCCCCGGGACAAGCAGGTAAGATGCAGAAAGGCTCTCAGGGGTTGGAGTTTTTGTGGTGGCACTGCTGGGCACTCAGCCCTTCACTGCCAGGGGAGGCAGCAGCCCAGGAGCACCCCCAGCCTTGAAGCAGCACCCCACCAGGGTGCACTGATAGCCCCAAACAGCAAGAGAACTGCCCCAAAAGCTCCACTTCACCACAAAAGCATCGCAACAGTTCTGCTGCTGCCAGAAGCTCCACGCCTGCAGCCTTCACACCAGCTGCTTCTAGAAATGCAGGCTCCTATCTGTCATCTCCATGAGCCAGCCACCTACAGAGGTTTAATTAAATCCCCCAAATAACTGGGGAATTTGAACAGGCAGAAATCCATTAACGTAGCTCCCAAAACAATGCAACTTCTGCTTGCCAAAGTATATTGGGCAATTAAATAGAACACCCCCCCAGTCCCCCAAGCCAAAGACACACATAAAAGCAAAACAAATTCACCCCTGGAATACAGGGTTCCCTTAAAAGCCCCCACTCCCTCCTCACTGACACTGCAACCAGGATTAAAAAAATAAAAAAATAGGGTTAAAAGTGAGGAAAGAATGCCATGGGAAAGTAAATAAATATAGGAGCCCCTGACAGGGCAGATTTGCATCCAGAGCCTTCTCTGCCTGGCACATTTTGGGGCTATGTGAACTCAAAGATAAGGAGCTATTAAGCATTTCTAAAATACACCTTAAAAGCCCAAGGGTGGGGGGAACCCAACAAAACAACACAACAACCAAGCCTGCTACCAGTTTTTCAGGAGACATGTACAAACAAATCCTTAAGTCATTGTTCTCGTTTGAAAGATTAACCCCCCCCCAAATGCATTGTTTTACAGACTAAGAGAAATCTCGTCATGACCAGAAGTCCTAAGCATTTAATGAAGCAAGTCACAATTCTAGCAACAAAGTGAAAATAAAAGAGGTGAGAGCAGCACCAAAACACTTTGTATCTGCTTGGGTCTGAATAAAAAAATCGCCCCAGTTTTATCCCTGCCTCCCTCCGAACGATGCAATCTAAACAAAAGTCCTGTGTTAATATTTACAGGTGTGGCTGATAGCCGGGACCAGACTCGATGCTTGATCGACGGCCACCAAACGGTTCCAGCCATTACATTCCCAACAGGATTTGCCTCAAGTCGACTGAGGTGAGAAATACCCTCAAGAGTAAAGGGAAATACCCCCGGAGCAGGAGCAGCCAGAGGTGGGACACTGCTTGCCAGCAGAGTTACTTTCAGTTGTAGCGGCACCCACGGCGTGCGCAGCCACTCGCCGGGTTAGCCAGCCAAGACTTCCTCCTGGGTGGCACAGAAACACCTAAAATAACATTTTTCCTCCCTCTTTGCAACTCAGAAGCTTGATAAGAGCAGACAATTCCTCACGCACTTACTAAAAATACATTCCCCCCCCCCCACCTTACTGAAGTCCCCAGAAAAAAAGGCAGCACCAGCGGCAGTGTTTGACGCGCTGGGGCTGAGTATTAATCCCAGCACCAAGCACCTCTGAACCGCACGACGTGAGCGTGCTCCGAGGTGGGCTACATCGCCCCCAACCAAACTGCAGCCACCCAGGGCTGATTCGAAGAACGCAAACAATTAATTCGTTAACTTCCCTGCCTTGGAAACCCGCCCCTCAACATGCTGTGCCTTAGGATCAGCTGGATCGATGGAGCAAGAGGAGGGTTAGTAAAGCAGCCAAGAGCTACCGGTGCTCGCAAAGGTCTGGGGGGTGAGAATTCAACTTACAGCATTCCAGAAAAAAAAACAGGAAAATCCACAGCAAAACTCCAGGGTCTGCAGGGTTGGTGTTTTTTTATTTCCTCCTCGGGAGTGTTGAGAAGAGCCTGATGCTTCTTGTTACATCCATACATTTTTTTTTATTTTTTTTTTTGCAAACTCATCCAGCTTTAAACAAGATCTGGAAGCTCAATTCCTATAAAGTTGTTGTTTTTTTTTTTCGTTAAGAACAGAGAAAAAACAAAACAAAAAAATTGGGGGGGTTAGAGGAGCAATAATTCAAAATATAAGCACACAGTTATTACATATATCTATATCTAGCTATATATCTCTATAGATAGATATATAGATCTATATATCTATCTATATATATCTATAGAGATATACCTCTATAGATCTATATATAGATCTATAGTGATGTATATGTACCCATCTATCTAGGGGTCAGTTTGCCTGAAGCATTACTTCCAAGCTCCTTTTTCTAGTTCCTAAATGCTTTATTCTATTAGCAGCTGAATTTTGCTGTTCTTTCCCACCGAAGTGGATTAACTCGGCACAGGCTTTTGCAGCCCACAGTGAGCAGTGGAGTTCTGCAGAGTTTCTTCGTTCTGAAGATTTCTTCAGAGCAGATGATGATGAAACTTGGCAGAGGGTCCTCCCCTCACCTACACAACACACGAGCACGATTTACTCCTTTTTTTCCCCTTTGGGAGGGAGCGATTCGTGGTTTTAACCTCGCAAAAGTCTCAACCTCCAACAAAAAAAAAAAAAAATCCCCCCAAAATAAAAAATAAAATATGTTTTTAAGGACCTGATGCACATGTAGGGAAAATATTGTTTAGTAGGGAAGTTAAAAAGGGAAAATCCAGAGTGTTGGGGTGCTTTGCTCCATCCTCGCAGCTTCTTATCCATGCCAGGACATTCAAATTTCCTCTACAAAGCAGCGCCGGGGGGAAAAAAAAACAAAACAGCAAAAACCCAACAAAATAGCAAAAGCTGAGTGCGATTTTGTTCCCTCGTTTGTTTTAATACTTTTCGATTATTTCGCCGAATTATATTCGGTGTTTTATTAGCTTTTAATGTACAGAACGATTTCGGTGCCAGCGGGACCTGGGTGGAGTG
>WBNM01030695.1:0-21797 GCA_013399055.1 Ramphastos sulfuratus
AGACTCCCTTGAATCCAGGCCCACGCTGTAATGATCTGTTGTAGGGAGCAGTAGCAGGGTTGGAGATCCAAACATCCTCACGCTTAGAGTTCCAAGAGGTATTCCTGCTCCTTTCCTGCTTGTTTGTAAAGCAAACTCCTAGCTCTGTCTCATTACAGCTCATTTACATAAGAGGTTTTTTCTTTTGTTTTGGTTTTTCCTTTCATTTTTAAATTTACCACTTTGTTTCATTACAGCTTCAAAGTCTAGCTTCATATAACATATGAAATCTATCTGTGCACTGTCACACTTGATACCCCTGTCACTTTCTGCAACTATTTATGGATACAGGCACAAACCTTATGAGTTTGTCATAACTCATAGGAGTTTGTCATAACCTGAGAGCTGAGTAGAAGGGAGCGGGAGAGAAAAAAATATTTAACTAAATAAAACTGTTATGTCAGTAGCTCCAAAAATATTTGAATGTTGCATGACTTCACATTCTATGGCTGAGGTAAGCAGAATACTGACAAGCTGGGTCCAAAAGGGGGTGTAAATTACTTTCTGGGGACAGTGATTGCAATTGTAGTGTCTCTTCCTTGCTGGGGAAATGTGAGTTAATATGGTCACAGCTGTGTAATAGACACCCAGAAGGCATCTTGGTGGAATTATGGATGCCAGGCATTTTCCAGAGCCTTGTCAAAAGCTCAGTTCATTGCCAGTTGCTAGTTCAATGTGCTGCAAGAAGACTATATATATATTTTTTTTTTTCTAAAATGTATAAGAACTTAACCTTAGGGTGCAGGTGCTTTATAATCAATATTTTATGGACTCTAATTGGTTTAATTGGTGTTCAACATGCTGCAAACACCTAGTATTGATGGCTTCTTCTCTCGCCAGCACATGGCATGAATGACCATTTGCAAGCCAGCAGCAGTTTCATCTTCCATTCTGTGTTGAGGCATTTCAGCGGCTCTAAAAACCAATACTTTGTCACATTAACACCCAAGATCAGCCACCTATCGGGGTCCAGTTTATAAATAGAGATCCTCTCCAGAAGCCTAGTCTTACCTGAGACATGCATCTGCAAGTTCTGCCAGGCATGATCCTTGCATGCCCATTACTGAGCGGTTACAGTGGATCTCTCCTGCGAGGGAGGCTGCACATGTTGTTGTGCATGGTGCACTCTCCCAGCTCAAAGAGCTTAGTCACATGTTCTACTGAGTGGAAAATCATGCTTGGGTCATCTTTGGAGGACTGTGTGAAAGGAACACAGGGAAAGGGAGGCAGGCAGGCAGGCAGGCAACCGTGCTGTGCTCTCCTGCAGAGCATTTGAAAGACACCAGCCTTGCTGGGCCAGGCCTGCTGCTTTTCTGTGGTGAAACTCCAGATGTTGCTCATTTTTATTAAGACAAGTGCATTCAGCCATGTAGCACAGTAGGTGGTATTAAAAAATCCCACGTGACTACACTGCTTCTCTATAGCTATTTATTGTACCATGGACTACAACAGCTGCGCTGGGCTTCCACGTGACATACATGTCTGGTCTGTGCCAACATATCAGTCGGCCCCGTCAAGCCCTCTTATTTATATTGCAACTTTCATAGCAGCCATCTCACCCCATTTCACATGTTAAAATTAGACCTTGAAAGCCAGTTCAGATAAACATAACTCAAATGGTAAAAATCTCCAAACTGCTTGACATAAGCAAGTAAGGTAGAGGGGGGCTGTGGAGTTTTGTTTTGGTGTGTCCTTGCAAGCATGACTTTGGCGTAGAGAGCTGACTCTGTTTTGAATGAAATACAGTTTTCATGTAATGGTTTCACTTTGCAGACAGAAAAAAAATGCTTTCCCCCTTGGCTAAACCAAAGACAACTAGCTGTGCAAGGAAGAAATGTTGCATGGCACATTTGCAGAGTAGCAGTCGTCTTCGGTTACCTTACCTTACAGCAGAACAGAGTCCGGTCGTGTTTATCTGTTGCAAAGTTGGTACAGCTCAGACCTTGTCAACACCGTGGATGTGCTCCAAGTATAGCCACTGATCTGGTTTCATTGCAGATAGGCAAAGCTAATTAAAAGGCAGTTGTATCCTACAATATAGACGACTGAAATATAAGCTTTATTCGAACACAGAGAGAATTTGTGTATGATGTTGTGGTGGGTTAGCAACTTCCCCCATACACACTATTGAAATTTACCAGACTAGCTCAGACAATTTGAGAGTAAGATGAAACTATATTTACAGAACAGCAAAATTTACAAGCATATATACACAATTAATTTACAAGTATTTACGATTATACACAAATAAGAAAAAATACAGAAATGCAAACTCCCTCCTGGACAAAGAAATCACCCAGAAGGGGCTCAAAGCTATCCTGGTTTTCTCCCTCTACTTTCCCAGACAGGCAAACAAAACAACCAGCAAAGCTTACGTTGTTTTCTGTTAGCCAATATTAGTAGAAAAGATATCAGAGGAGAGTGAGGAGGAAGCGAATAGATCCAGCATCCCAGACCAGCGTGGGACAAATTGTTGACATTTTGGCTTTTTATCCCTCTCAGTGAACCAATGAATGGTATAGACTTCACCATTATTTTCTTTTCACAGCCAGTGATATTTCTCTCATTAAAACATTCCAATTAGGCTCAAATCAGGACAGATAAGAAAATAAACCAGTGAGAATTTTTATGGTTGAAGAAGACTAATTATGGAAGTTGAGATCTGAGACGCAGGCTTGACACTGTAGACAAAATGAAGGAGACTGTTAGAAACATGGAGGTTGTGTTGTTGTTGTGGCCTGATTTCATTTCAGGAAGTTAAGATTCTTCTCTCTGAGCTCATAAATTCAATTTGCACACCTATTCATTCATCAAAGTCTGCTTTCTTTCCCAGTCCTGACAGACTCTGAGATGTAATACCTGGAATTGGAATTTGGGACCTCTTGTTGGCTACCTTTATTTCTTGGCATTTATCCGATTTTTACACTTAGTGCATGACACAAGTTGGAGAGGGAGCAGCTTATAGTAGGCTCCCAGGAAATCCTAACTTTAGGACAAGAAGTTCATAAGGTGCTAGCTCTCAAAATCATTATTTCTGTGAATATTAAAACATAAATAATATCTTACTTGTCTTTGAAAGCAAGTAACAGTCCATGAATCTGTTTGCCAGAAGTGCAATGAATAAAAATCAACCATGGTCTGCAAGCTATGGAGAAGTGCAGTCATGCATAAAGTAAAAATAAAATAAATAACCTGTTATATCCAGGAAATTTTAGTTACTAAACTACATTTCTTGTCTCAACAGAAAACATAAATTGTCACTTCAGCCAATGCTGGCCAGAGCAGATACGCTTTACTCACAGAAAGTATCTTGTTAATAGGTGTAAAAATTCTATATTGCACACATGCAAGTTGCTGCAAAAAGCATAAGAGAAGACTTAGCTGCCATATATCTGTAGAGACCATAGGACCCTGCACATGCAAACCATCCTTGCAGACCTGAGAGACGCTGTGTATATAATACAAGCAACAAACATACGCAGAACCAAAGAGGCACGGAGGCCTGTAGCACTTTGCCACACAAATGCTATTTGTGTCTATTGCTATGGG
This sequence comes from Ramphastos sulfuratus, assembly GCA_013399055.1. Lineage (NCBI taxonomy): Eukaryota > Metazoa > Chordata > Aves > Piciformes > Ramphastidae > Ramphastos > Ramphastos sulfuratus. The sequence continues at coordinate 3,589 of WBNM01030695.1, forward strand.
TCTATTAAGTGAAAGAGCAGAAATGTGCCATCTGACCCCACCTGGAGTACTGTGTGCAGTTCTGGAGCCCCCAGCACAGGAAGGACATGGAACTGTTGGAGCGGTGTGAGAGGCTGATTGCCCCTCCCATAAAGTAATCAACAAAGATAAAGATTGCCTTTGTTAAAGATGGGCCCGGATTGCTGGCAAAGGGATGCAAAGAGCACCTTTGTGGACTTAACGGGACTTGGCCCAGACATCTGCCCGAGAGCTCAGGAATGCGAAATGGAGTGTCTTGATGAAGTTCTGAGATTTCAGCCTGGCTTGAACACAATGCCCGGGACGCGATACTTCACCCCAGCTACCCCAAAGAAAAGGTTTCTGTGTATTTGGGGTATGGACAGGTAAGCGGAGCAGGGAGGGGGCGGAGGCNGGCTGGAGCAGCTCTGCTATGAGGACAAGCTACAAGAGTTGGGGCTCTTCAGCCTGGAGAAGAGAAGGCTTCAAGGAGACCTTAGAGTAACCTTCCAGTACCTGAGGGGGGCCTACAGGAAGGCTGGGGAGGGATTATTGACAAGGTCTTGCAATGACAGGACTAGGGGCAATGGGTTTAAACTGGCAGAGGGGAGATTTAGACTGGATGTTAGGAGGAAGTTCTTTCCAGTGAGGGTAGTGAGACACTGGCACAGGTTGGCCAGGGAGGTTGTGGCTGCTCCCTCCCTGGAGGTGTTCAAGGCTAGGTTGGAGGCGGCCTTGAGTAACCTGTACTCGTGTGAGGTGTCCCTGCCTATGGCAGGGGGCTGGAACTAGATGATCTTTGATCCTTAGGTCCCTTCCAACCTTACCATTCTATGATTCACAGGGTGTGGCAGCGTCAGGCAGAGATCTGTGAGCTTTCATGCTTGTGGCATGGTTCAAAACCATGCACAAAATCACACCAGGTATTGGAGATGTGTAGTCAGTGGTCCAGACAAGGCCAAGGAACCCGCACTAGAGCTGGGAGCAGAATCCACGTGCTTTTACAAGCTAATCCCTTTCTGCATCACTGAGGAAAGTTTGTAGATCGCTGTCTTCTGGAAAAGAAATGGCATGGCAATGAAAAATATTCATAAGATTTAGACTATCTTTAAACTGCCAAAATCAAGCTCAGTTTAGGAAATGCTCCTGAAATTATAATTGGTTTAGTGCATATTTGATAGCAGTCTCAAAGATGTTGAATAAAACAAAGCTCTGTGAAAAATAAATGCCCACTGAACAAAAGTGCTCTGAATAAAGAGACACAGAATTAATGTAAAGATCTCATAATAGAGCAAAATTATTATCTCATTCAGGTAGTAAGAATTACTTTGGCTTCTTTATTAGCTGCAAGCCACATCAGAGTGTTTCTAGCAAAGCTACAGGCAAAGAATTACTGGCAATTCAATCTGAATGTAACAAAAAGTATAGCCTCGAGAAGCTGGGCAGCATTTAATCTGTGGCATGTTTTGCAAGTGATAAAACCCCTTTTTAATAACAGATGCACATCCAGCATACCTTGGAGATGTCTCATCAGTGCTCAAATAGGGATCACACTCAGCATCTCCAGAAAAAAAACCAACCCATGGAGTCAGATGCTGGGGTAGAGGTGGGGACAGCTTAGTTGATGCCAAGAAGGAAAATGTCACTTTGATTCTTTGTCTGCTATCATGATTACAAGAAATAACCTTGGCAGCAGCAGCCTCTGTTAGCACTTTGAAAAACGACCTTTAACTTGTTTGGGGTTCAAGGTGAGAACTGCTTTTTGGGATAGGTTCTGCTCAAGTTTCTGTACTGCTTCGCACTGTTGGGAGAGGGCTTGACTGGCTGCTCTGTTGTACTAGCACATAGTTAAATACTGAAGGCTTCCTTTAGCATCTAAAGGGAGTGTAGTTATTTTACACAGGGATTGTAAACTAACCTTGCAGATTAACTGGCCCAACACCAGAAAACAACTTATTTTTCTGCCCTTATTTAAATTCAGAGAATTAAAGAAATAGAATATATTGAAGCAGAGCTGCCTCAGCTATGTCCAAGCACAAACATATATGCCACTGGTAAGTAAAGCAGCAGGGGAAGAAAGAGGAAATCTTATCCTAGAGGAGCTGGGACAGCAGTGGGCACTGTCAGATCCTTCTGACCCACACAGCGCAGATCCTTCTTTAGAGGAGTGTACGCAGGGAAAGCTGCAAGGGAAATAGAGACTGCATCAGATCTGTTGTGGTCAAACCCCACGACTTCAGGGAATCCTTGTATTGCCAGGCTGATAAATAGATTTTCATTAGTACTTTTTTTTTCTTTATTTCACTTTCACAGAAAAATTGCTGTGAGATTTGCCCTTGACGCCTGCTGTAAAAACGAGGTGAGGATGACTAGGACTGTGATATTTTTGGAATGATATCCTGTACTTGCAGAATTATTATTGAGCATGCATTGTAATTGTAATCAGACTAAGGCAAAGCAAGCTGGTGCTGTGTCACCTTACACAGAGAAGGGGGCTAAGAAAGTGTCTGTCAGAGAGCACCTCCCCAAAGCTCCCCCACTGTTTGTACACTGAGAGGCAAGGGCCTCGCATAAAGCTGGGCTTGATTTTTGCCTGTCTGGCAGTCTACTAAAGAAGTTGGAGTGACAAATCAGCAGCAAGGGAAGGCCCTTTTAAATGAATCCAACCAGGAAGCACAGCTTGAAAAGTGTTGTTCAGACACAGTAGTGTCCACATATACTCTTCTGAATGAGTGGCCTTGCAGAAATGAGTGGTACTCATGAGTGCTCTCCAGCAATACCCGAGTCAAATGTTTCTTTTTTTTAAGGGCAGAAATGGCCTAAATTAATCAAATGGTGATAATTCTGTAAACCACAGATAAGTCTTGCACCAAAAATGCAGTCCCATGCACTCCTCCGTTTCCACTGCAGCAGGTGAAAAGATATTCCCATATATGAATATATTCATATATATGAATATCTTTTCACCTGCTGCAGTGGAAATGGAGTGGAAATGTATACACACACACACACAGAGAAGTATTGTGTCCAGTTATGGGTCCCTGAGTTCAACAAGGACATAGAACTCCTTGAGAGAGTCCAGTGCACAGCCACAAACATGATTAAGGAAATAGAACATCATCTTCAAAAGGAGAGCCTGAGGCAGATGGGGCTCTGCTGCTTGGAGAGCAGAGTGAGGGGTGACCTCATTCATGTCTATAAAGATGTAAAGGGTGAGTGTCAGGGGGATGGAGCCAGGCTCTGCTAGGTGATGCCCAGTGACAGGACAAGGGGCAGTGGGTGGAAGTTGAGGTTCCATGGAAACACGAGGAGGACTTTTTACCTGTGAGGGTGACAGAACACTGGAACAGGCTCCCCAGGGGAGTTGTGGAGTCTCACTCTCTGAAGATAGTCAAGACCCACCTGGATGCACTCCTGTGCGATCTGTTCTTGGTGATCCTGATCTGCAGGGGGCTTGGACTGGATGTGCTTTCGAGGTCCCTTCCAGCCTCTGACATTCTGTGATTCTGTGATATGATTTTACCCTTCCAAATCCTGTTCTACCTTTGAAAACAGTTCACTGCGGCCTTGCAGCCAAGGCATGACAGAAAGTAGTTACTGAGTATTTAATCTGGGTGCTGGGATGCTGCTGAGAAATGCAGCTCACTGCAGAGTGGTGGAGTCAGAAGAGAAACCATTCTTGTGTGACCAGGCGCAAGTAGGTAGATTACTGTATCCATCACATTTCTTCAGAAACAGAACAGCATCCTGAGCAGAAAAAACAAATCAAACAAACCCCACCCCAAACAAACAAAACAAACCCCAAAACAACCAGCAGAATGAAGTGACAAAGTGGCCTTCCTTCTGTAGAAAAGAGGAATGCTGAAGCACTGCTAGACGGGGTGCTAGGGCTACCCTAAGCCCTAAATGTGCTTGCAAAATCAGTTTGCAAGTTCCTTGTTTGTATGACTGTTTATTCACTGCTCATAATTTATTTGAAAGATTTCATTTGGGCATAGAGAATTGTAATTTATTTATAGAGAAAAAAGATGTCAACATAGAATCATAGAATGCNGCTATTCAGCACCCAGCCTGTATTTGTGCTTGGGATTGTGCCTACCCAGGTGCAGGACCTTGCACTTGGCCTTGTTGAATTTCATGAGGTTGGCCTGGGCCCACCTCTGCAGCCTGTCCAGGTCCCTCTGGATGGCATCCCTGCCCTCTAGCAAGTCGACTGTGCCACACAGCTTGGTGTCATCTGCTGCCCGTCCTTATTGTCACCTGACTATGGGAAGCTCCCAGCCCTGCTCCTCAAGAGCGTTATTAGCCCAAAACATGCACAGCTTATAATGCAGATTCCTACTGAGTTCACAGCTGAAAGGACCTGTTCAGTCAGTTGAAAATATTTGCCTTTAACATATGTTGTGGAGAAGTTAAACATGTAACTGAGAGATGCACATCCAGTAGGGTTTTTTTAAGCAACCATTTCCCTCACGCTCAAACAGGAATATGTTTCAGGCTGACATCTTAGAAGTCCTGTGACAGAATTTTTGGGTGAGAATGGGAACTTCTTCTCTAATTTTGGCACAACCACAGGCTTACTAGAGCAAAGAAGGAGCAGGAAGGTGATTGTCTCCTTGTACTCTTCTCTGGTGAGGCCACACTTCAAGTATTGCGTTCAGTTTTGGGCACCTCATAACAAGAGGAACGTGGAGGTGCTGGAGTGAGTGCAGAGGAGGGCAAGGAGGCTAGGGAAGGGCTTGGAGAATAAATCTTATGAAGTGTGACTGAAGGAGCTGGGGCTGGTTAGTTTGAAAAAGAGGAGGCTGAGGGCGGACCTCATGGCTGTCTGCAGCTATCTGAAAGGACCTTGTGGAGAAGCTGCTGCTGGTCTCTTCTCAAGGTAAATAGTGATAGAATAAGAGGGAATGGCCTCAAGCTGTGACTGGGTAGGGTTAGACTAGATAATAGGAAAAAAGATTTCCCACCAAGAGTGGTCAGGCCTTTGAATGAACTGCCCAGGGAGGTGGTTGCGTTGCCAACCCTGGATGTGTTTAGAAGTCATTTGGATGTGGTGCTTGAGGATATGGTTTAGGGCACACCTTGTAGAGTAGGGTTGTTGGTTGGACTTGGTGTTCCTGGGGTTCTTTTTCAACCTGAATGTTTCTGTGATTCTGTGAAAGCAGTTTCCCTTGGCATGCATTTCCCTGCCTGCAAGACAGGGATGATACCTTGGTTTGTGCCTGGTGAGGTTTTGGCAGCAGCAGAGGGGACTACTGGCATGACTCCTATAAGAAACTTCCAGATATATTCATGGCTCCAAGTCAGAGCCGCCTTTGGCCAAGCCAGTCGGTGCCTCATGTTTAAGAGCGGAATACCTGTTGGGAAAGATTCTTTGTTTTGGGAGATCTTCTATTTTTGAGAGAAATGAGATGAGAGACAACTCTGCAGATACTCAGATATGTGAGGAAGGAGTAGAGGAGGCAGCCAGAGCAACCATTCCCCTTCAAACCATGGTGAGATGGCAGGCTGAGACCTTAGAGATGAACAGTGAGTCAGAATGCCATCTATAGCCTGTGGAGGACCCCACACTGAAGCAAGGGAAATTCCCCTTGACTCTGTAGGAGGTCTGTGTTGGAGCAGTCTATTGCTGGGAGTGTCTCAGCCTGCACAAGGCACCCACACTGGTAGAAGCTCGTGGAAGACTGTCTCCTGTGGGAGCCACCTTGCTGCAGAGGAGTTTTGCCCCTGAGGTAGAAGGAGCAACAGAAGCAACATGAAATGAACTGAAACTGACTGCAATCCCCATCCCCTGACCCCCTGTGCCGATTGTGGGGAGGAGGTAGAAAATTTGGAGCAGAGTCAGGCTTAGAAATAAGGAAGGGGCATCAGGGAGAAGGTGCATTGAAGATCTACTTGTATTTATCACTGTCCTACTCTGACCAAGTTGGTGAATTTGCAGTAGTTTTGTTCAAATTAAGCTGATTTTGTTTCTCTGAGTCTATTTTATGACCTGTCATGGGTTTAAAGAGCTGACAGAGTGAAGCTCTCAAACGAATTGGAGAACAAAAACAGAATTATATTTGGAAAGAGAGTTACAGATAGAAATTACAAAGCAGATACAAATCCATAAGCAAACCCCCTGAATTTTCCTCCAACCCAAAAAACTAAATCTATCATCCCCAGTGCTCCAATCCTCCCCTCCCTCATACCTCTGCCGTCCAAGTGGCCTAAGCACAGCCTCTGGAGGCCCCAACCAGGCCTATCCTTACATGTTTGTCCCAATAATGCAGCTCCTGCTCAACACAAGGCTGGAGGGGGAGGAAAGGAGAACAAGCTGGCCTTGGCATGAGCTTATGAAGAGATAGCAGAATTGTGGGATTGAATAACAATCTTCAAATCCCTAAAGGACTTTTTTTAACCCTATAGTTCCCAACCTGGGACATGACTGGTGAGTGATCTATCTCTCTTTTTTTTGTGTGGACCCTCAAGCCTTTTGTTAAATTTTTCTCTTCCCCATACTGTGGGGTAGGGGTAGGAAGAAGTGAGCAGCTGTGTGGTGCTTTGTTGTGTGGTCTGGGCCTAAACTAGGACAGATGACATCTCTAACCTCATCTGCTAAGTGCTGCAGCCTGGCAAGCATGAGCCAAATCATCACTTTAGAAGATAGAGTTACATGTTTATTATACTTTATGCAATAGTGCCAAGTGCTGTGGTTGGACACTCGTATGAAGAACCTCGCAAAGCACGAGAAACAGGCGGAGCAGAGGAGAGAAAAATGGATTCTTTTAACTTTTCCAACCTCTACTCCAGTGCAACCCGTTGCTGAGGACGGTTGAAGGAGCTGCACTGATTCAGCATGTCTCTCAGCTGCTTTGGCCACTCGCCCTCCTCACCCACTCTTTGGGTTTCCCTGGCCATTGCTCGGTCTGTATTTATACTGCGCTCCACAGATACTGCAGTGCTCGTTGCGGTATAAATACTGCAGGACAGCTGGGCATCAGTCTTGTCACTGAGAGGTCTCAGTACAGTACAAATGCCATTTAGCAACTGGTTTCTGTGGTGGATGGGAAAGTTTTGGGCTGCTTTCTGACGACGTGACTTCTTGAACTGCTGAACTCCCACCTTAGAACTTTGCGTCTGCATCTGCCCTGAGGGGAGTTGGGATAAACTTGGGGCAAACCTCTTTTCTTAATGACAGCATCATTTGGGGCTGTGTCATGGTAGACATGAACTGTAAGGCTTGCTGCTTCCACAGCACCTTTGCATTCCTGGAGAGCACAGGGCTTCATAGTATCATAGCTATTTAGTTTCTGGGCCAACATTTGCTCTGCTCCAGGTGATGCAGAATGTAGGCTTGAGGCAGTCTTACTCCATCCATCTCTGCTTTTGCAAGTCCATGTCTAGGGTTTATCAGGGAATCTAGTCACAGGCAGACCAGGAGGGATGTCATGGGCTGCTGGGTGGGTGATGGTGATAGTGATGACCAGGGAAGGAGGCTTAAACAGAGGACTACTCTGTTTTTTAGCTGCATGGCCACTGTTTTTTGTATTTTACAGGTTCAGGGTATGGAAATATTAGTATGAGAAGAAAGTTGCAATGAGTAATGGGTGCGTTGTGCATGTGCTGAGCTTCTCATCCTGTTTTGTATCATTTAGGAAAAAAAAAATACAAAAGGGGAATCTTTTGTGATATATACATGGGGCTTGGAATAACTTTTTCAAAATGTTGATTCTCTACTTAGGAAAGTATATGTAGAACACAACAAAGAGGAAAAGAAATAACACAGGGTCCTGCTCCAGATCTTCAGAAGTGTCCCCAAGGAGGGTTGATATAAACCACTGGGTTTATTTTGGATAAAAGAGCTGTCACACACAAGAATTCAGGAGGATGAGTCTTGTTTTGTGGACTAAAAGTCTTACACTCTTGGCTCCAACATCACTAAAAAATTACTGGCTGGTTCTGTTCATGTAGTTGAGGAATTCCACAGTTCAAGAAAGAAACAGAGGCAATTTTCAGTGAAGCTGATTAATTTGTTGAAGAAGCTAAATATTTTTTTCTAGTCCTGCAATTACAAAGCCAAATGCAAGACTACATGACTTACATATCCATTTAATTTTGCACCAAGGTGTCTGTGGGAGCAAGCCAGAGTATTGTATTTTAATTTCTGCTCTCTGAGATTCTTTTAGTGGGCTGCTGATCAGAAAGGCAACCATTACATGCACAAATGGAGGCACTATTTGGTGAATAATCCTGAATATACTTTTAATATACTCATATGGAATAGAATAAGTCTAAAAGGAGCAGACAGAGTAGAGCTAGCAATAACAGTTTGCATTTTTCATGAAGAGCATGAAAGAGTCATGAAACATTTCCAGGTGATAATTAAAAACCTCACTAAGTGGTTGCTCTGAACTCCCTCCCTTCCATCTGAGACAGCTTTGCAGCTGTACAGAGGTCCAATAAAGGTGGCCTGTCACCTAAATTTAAAGACCAGATTTACATTTTTGCAGCTGGGGTTAGCACGTGATATCTGAAGCCAGAGGAGTGAGACAGTGGCATCACCTCTTTGGCAGGGCTTTGTCCAATAGCTACAGGGTTGGCTAGTTTTTCTTGTCACCTACTCTGGAATTTTTTGGTGGTTTTAGTTTGGTTTTTTCATTTATTTGTTTTGTGGTTTGTTTTTTTTATTGCCTGTTTATATTTAAGGAGAGAAAGACAGGATTTCAGCTATTAGTTGTGCTTGTTGTGCAGTTGTGTGATGTGTTAGGAACTTCCCCCCTCCCCTCCCCCACTATTGAAATGTACCAGACTAGCTCAGACAGCTTGGAAGTAAGATGAAGTTATATAAACAGCAAAGCAAAATTCACAAGCATATATATACAACATATTTACAAGTATTTACAAATTAGAAATAATCCAGAAATCTGAACTCTTGGATAAAGGAAACTGCCCAGAAGGGTTCAAACCTACCCTCCTCTTTCTCCTAGACAGGCCAATCAAAAACAAAACAAAAGGAGCAAAGCCTATGGCCAAGATTAGAAGAGAGATATTAGAGCAGATCAAAGGAGAAGTGAAAGGGGCAGCATTACAGACCAGACTGAGTGAGACTGTTTATATTTTTGGCTTCTTATCCCTCTTAGCAAACCAATGAATGACATAGACTTCATCATTATTTTCTCTTCACAACTAATGATCTAATTTCTCTCATTGAAACATTCCAATTAGCCTCAAACCAGCACAAGTTGTTGTATCACGACATCCTTGGCTCATCCCAGCATCTTGTGAGCAAGAAGATAGAATAATGGGTGAACACTGCAGGCTGAACATAAATGACATGGCTGATGCTGGTTTTGACTTTGCATCAAGACCTCCCAGCTGTTGTGCTCTTCTGCTGTGGGAGACAAGTGGGAAGAATGGGAGGTTTGGAAGGTCACATCCACATCTTGGGGATTAGCCAGGGACTTTGTTTGCCTTGTTCACAAAGGTTGAGCAGTCCTGCTTGCACCAGGCCACTTCCCTGTCTTCTCTCTGAAGGCAGGATACACACTATTTTTCCAAGGGGTAAGTCATTCATCAAAACCAGCACAAGCACTAGCTTTAACAGGGAGAGGGAAATGCATTGCTCTTCTGCTCTTGCACATAAATTTTCTCAGCAGAAAGTACCTGACAGACATTTCAAGAGTGTCCAGGAAAAAGCAGTGAGTGAGCGCCAGTGTGGGATTCTCCACATTGCTTCCCACTGGTCAGAGAAGCTTGTAAAAGCCTCTCTGCCTTTGCTCCCCATTAAAGGTTGCATGGCTTGGCATCTGCAGACAGTGCCCAGGAGTGTTTCCTCCTGCAGTCCTGTGGAGCCAAGTTAGCTGAAGGAGCATATTTGGAGAGAAAGGGCAAGAGGACCTGGAGTCAAAAAGTCATTTTCACTCAGTCACAATTTTGCAGTATAGTACATCTTTTGGTTTTATAAAAAGGTGGTAACATTTTCCCTCCTCTAGCTTCTAATTTTAGTTTTGAAAGGCAACATTCCCCACTAGCTGAAAAACATGGAGACATTCTTTTCAAGTTGGAATATTTTCTTCCAAACATTTTCCCACTAGTTCTGTTGCTCTGGGGGTTCACGCTCAGGTGAGACACTGCAGATATCGGCAGCCTTGCAGGTGGTTCCACTACCACCTTAAAAACCAGCTGCCTTTCAACCTGTTAGCACAGTCCAGGCCTTTTGAAACTAAGAGTAAGCTGCTCTCCTCAGCTGGTGTGGATACAGAGCATGAAACAATAAACCCAAAGCTTTTCTGTGGCACTAAGAAAATAACAGCAGCATTGGAGGAAGTGAAGGAGGTAAGGACAAATAATACTTTTCCTTTTTATTTGACTTCTTTTCCTTTTTTTGACTTCTTAATCAACTCATTCACTCTGTTTTAAATGCTTTTCCCATTTCCCCTTGAAGCATTAGTGAAGGAGAGAAATTGTTGCTGAAAGAAAAAATGCAGGCAATGGCTCTTTATTTTTAAACTAAGCATCAAAACATTATCTTGTTCCTTCTTACTTTAAGGCAGATAAAATATATCTAATCCTGAAACTGTTAGGTAGAAAAATTATGTGTGATTGATTTCTGCTTTGAGATACCATTAGAGCCATTAGAGTAAAAAGCCTGTGAGATACCAGATGGGGAAAGAGCCTTTTAAGTCACTCAAGCTTTCTGAGGTGAGAGGTGGAAATAATAGTTTGGAGATGTGTTTCTGCAATGGCAGCAGAACAAAGACAGGTGAGAGCAGCCCCAGATACCAAAGGAACACATCAGGTCCTTTGAGGGCTCAGGTGCTGGAAGCAGAGTATGAGGAGTTAAGTGGCTACATGGGGGCAAAGAAAGGCTTGGATGTTTTCTTCCAGCACAGGCCATGCAGTGTCAAGCTTACAAATAAATGGGCAGGAGCCAGACAAGCTAGTGAAAGGGTAGATAGGAAGTAAAAATACTGAAGATTTAATGGAAGAAAGAGAAAATCAGAAGTGGAGAGAAGCAGATAGCAAAAAGGAAAGCCCAGAGCCTAGTTGTAGTCCTAGCAAGTACTTCGTCTGGACTATATTTAAATAGCTCTCAGTATCTGTGGGTCAGGATATAAACAGCTGCTTCTCCTCAAGCCTAATGTCATCGAGGAGAACAACAAAATGGGAATTTGTAAGCACATATCAACCTAGGGGTTCCTAATGCAACCTATATGCTAAGCAAATCCAGCTGATATTCTTGTTTTGAGTTTGAATTGGTATTACCATTTCCAGAATGGTGGTAAGGACTATATCTCTTCATTGGAATGAGAATAAAAATCTTAGGCTTAATTAAAACTAGACATCTCCTTAATCTTAACACTAAGAGTCTCTAGAGACTCATCCTTTCTTCCTCACAGAAAGGTTGATTAGGCACTGGAATGGACTGCCCAGGGAGGTGGTGGAGCCAGCATCCCTGGAGGTCTTTAAGAAAACATTGGATGTGGCACTTGGTGGCATAGTTTAGCTGCTGTTGTGGTGTTAGGTCATGGGCTGGATTTGATGATCTCAGAGGTGTTTTCTAGCCTCAATGATCCTGTGATTCTGAAGAGCAGCGTACAATCTGTGGTAGAGAAACACCAGCAGGCAGAGGCCTTAGTGGTGTGTAGGTAGGAAGCTGGTGGATATTTGGAACATAAGAATTTGCTATTTTTAGAGTTGATGTGTCCAAAACAGCTGTACCTTGGGAAAACACAGAGACTGCCCAAAGCTTTATTGCTTGCACAGTTGAGGCTGGATGAAAAAATGGTGCTCACCATTCTCCACGTCACAATGCAGAAGGGCAAATCTGAGAGGGACGGTCACTTCTAACAGATGGAAGCAGCATTTTCTTACTTTTCTCAAGAGATGAAGCACAGATGGCTTATCTCTGTTGATTTAAGGCCTGCAGTGAAAGAGTGAAGAAAGGTGAGGGGGCCAGAGGTACTCAGGCTCTATTAAAAGCATGGTGTGGAGGCCATGATAGCTGTGGTGTGAGAGAGGCCAAGGCAAACACAAGGGATGTACAATGGCAGAGGACAAAACAAGCTGGTGAGACCCCACTCCATGCTCTCTCTTTACCCTGAGCATTCTGCTACACTGGAAAACTTCATTTCAGATGTGTGTGATGATGCAGAGCAGCACCTCAGCCAAGGTCCTTGTCCTGTAAAGTGAGGTACAGGGTTTGGAGGAACTGGCTCTCTCCACAGGTCATTTCAATTCTATAGCTGCCCAAGTCTGTGTACCTCTCATCCCAGAGGCCACTGCTGAGCTCTCCAAGGATGGGGCTCATGTGATATTCAGGGAGCAGCATATCACCTTTCCTCAGCTTGGTCTGGCAAGGCACGGAAGGTGATCCAGCAGAGGAATTTCAGCCTCCAAGGGCTGTCTGCTCTGTATGGCTATTTCTGTTTGAGTGAACTGGAGTGCAGAAAGGTAGTATTGAGTGCTGGCATATAAGCATTCATGTTAAAATATTGTAGGAAAAGAAGAGTCAGAAGGGGCCTCTGGAGATCATCTAGCTCAATCTCCATCCATAAGGCAGTTGCCTACCATCTGTGCAGCTATCAAAGACTCCTGTATGAGGTTTTCAAAGCAGTTTTTGTCAGTGCAGTTATTGCATTGTCATGATCTCATTGTGTAGCCAGAAAAAAACCAAAAGTGATGATAAAAACTAGGAGGAATGAGAAGACCATATTACATCAGAAATCTTAACTCTTGATTCCTAGTAACATTTGGATCAAACCAGAACTTTGAATCCCTAATATTTGCCCCTGATACATGCAGTTTTGCTTCTAATACCTTGGTTAAGTATTCAAAACACGTTATCAAAATCAGTTATGTTGTCAGAAAATGTACTGCCTTGGCAAGTTAAATGCTGCTTATTTGCACTGGGTTTGCAGACCTTATGTTCCAAATAGTGGAGGAGATGTGGAAGAAAGCTATTTTTTTGGTGAGAGTAGTGGAAGTGTAAATGCAGAACCTTGCACTGTGAATAATATGGTTATTTTTGGAAAGCAGTGAGGGCCAAACAACCTTTTAAAACAGGAAATGTGAGACAATGCATAACCAGTACCATCTGGCACAAGAACAAGAAAATACTATTAAGGAAGTCAGGTAGAAACTTCTTTCTTTCTTTTGGCATAGCCCTTCTCTGTTTTTGTGTAAGTATATTCACACATCCTTTTCTACAACTGGTGTGTTTGCTGTGTAGCACAGGCTTTGTTGCTGATGTAGGCAATGTATGGTGTGTGTGGGGTATGATTTAGAATCATAGAATGGTAAGGTTGAAAGGGACCTCAAGGATCATCAAGTTCCAACCCNTTAAAGATCGCACTCTATCAGGGAGCACAAAGCACTCCCTGGGGAGCCAGAAGTATGTGATAGAAACGTGCCAGGGAGGAGGGGGCTGCAGCCCAGCACCTCTATCCCAATAAGCCTTTTGCTCCCCAAGAAAGCAGGCTGTTTGAGATGTGAATTAAAGTTTGGATGCCCAATAGTGCATCATAGCTCACCATGTGGCAAGCAGAACACAGGCTGGGATCTGGGTAGCTAGTCATTTTAAAACAGCAGTGTAGTAAGATGTCCGATGGCATCAGCAGGTAGCTCTGATTTATGGGTGACATAACCGGTCGTGCTTTCTTCCCAGAGGGATATCTGCCCCTAAAAATAAGCGTGGCACAGTTTGTGTTTTTAGCAAGATGGCACAAATACTTTTCAAATTACTCTGTTCACCAGAAAACAATTGTGCTTCGTCCTCTGACGAGCGCTGGCACCTGCTGCCTTCTGAAGTTTATTTGCAGTGTGAATCATCAGTGGGGCCTCGAAGTGCCACCAGTCCATGTTAGGCTCTGGAGACCTGAAACACATGAAGACCTGGCCTTTTATGGGCTCCATCTGGAAGCCCATCTTCTGCTGTAGCATCTGAATCTTTGTTCCTTGCCCTACATCCCTCCCCTGGGAAGGGAATATAACCTGCATATCCAAACGATGGAGTGCATGTTGCCGTGGTCGCGGTTTCTGTTCACAGTGGGTGCTTCCTGTGGCTCTGCGCATCCAGATGCTGAGGACTCAGCTTTCCAGCTGGTCGTCTCACAGTGCAGAAGCCAAGCACTAAGCAGTCTTTGCCCCCCAGTGGTGTGTAAAGGAAATGAACGAAACATAATCACATCTGTCCTCTAAAAGAGAAGTGAAAGGATTTTTCTGTACAAACACACATAAGCTCTTCTCACCGAAAAGATAGTCACAGATGGTCTGTGCTGTTATTTTTGGAGGACTTTTATCTGTTACCTTATTCCCCACAGTGCCAGTGGCTTTGCAATCATAATCTGGTATTTAATTCTTTCTACCTACACTTAACCATATTTTAAAAAATATTATTTGCAACACAAAGCTGTAAGCCTCATAGAGCTCTCTGCCTCAGAGCTGTAGAAACTCAGTGCTTCTAGGTGCCCTTGGATGTGACCAACGCTGAACAGTAGGCACTAAATGTTGTTACAGCAGCATTTACTCAGCTAGTCTTGCTTGTTAAACAATGAGGGGCATGTTAAGAAATCTATTGGTACTCTGAGTTCCTTAGGAAAGGACATGGGAGACAAGTGGCACGATTTCCTGACTGTAAAAAGAAACTATCTTTGTGTGCCTGTCTATGGTGGTTTGCACTGGCAGCAAATTCAGGGTCTCTTATGAGTAAAGAGCACACATGCAAAGGAGCAGGGTGCTGAAATACTGAAGTTAACACTAGATAAGGTGGCTCTGTAGTCAGAAGCAGTATAACCACTGGACCAAACTACTACTGTGCTGGATGTAACTGCCTTGGCTGAGATGCAGGTGGCTACAGTCTGATACAGTCCTTGCCTGTGAAGTCTGTGCTGCTGTACAGCCAGGTCATGAGATGTAGGGATCTCTAAGGGAGAGGGTCTCATCCCACACTGCCTTGCATAGAGAGGGCACATTCTGGGTGTCCTTCAGTACCTCTTGTTAAGCATGTTCCCATGTGCAAAGCCAGAGCCTCTCAAATAGCTCCCTGAGAGCTGTGCATGCACCCTGTGCTCCTGTACAGAGACAAGACAGCTGCAACTTGTGTCTCTTCCCCTTTGCCACCTTCAGCAGCGAGGCATGGCTGGCAAGGGTTTAACTCTCCTTGAAATTCCCAGATGTCTTCTGCTTTGAATGGATGTGACTCATCTAGACCTCGACTAGATATCTACCACCCCCAATCCTCTTGTGCATGGCATTTCGATATGATTGACTTAAACCCTGAGGACTCCAAACCTTCTCTTCCTGACATGGATTAGTGCTGCTAAAATACGGGCACAACAGATGTCTCTTCTGTCCTACAGGTGCCAACTGCCCCTTGGGTGCCCCCAGGCACATCTTCCTTGTTGCCATTTAGCAAGGGACTCTGGAAGCTCCCTGCAGCCACTGGGCCCCTCTTGAAGAACAGATAGAACTCTGTGGTTAATTACAGCATGCAGTATTGCAAGAACTTGCCTGTAAAAGGCAAACATCTAAACTGAACATAAGATGCAAGTTACAGCTGGGAGACAAGAAGGTGTTGGAGAAGCTGGCAACAACCCAGATTTCTTTGTGAGTTCCCATGGGGCTGTCACACCAGTCTGAAAGCATTCAAATAAAGCAAGCTGCCATCCTCATCCAGCAAAAGCAAAAGGAGCCCTCTGTTGCCTCATTGTAGACAAAAGTAGCCAACCTTTCAGCCAAAGTCAGTTCTAATTCCTCCGTGGGAAACGATGTCTTCTGGAAAGTTTTAAAGCAGCCGAGAAAACAGTTTAGGACCAACCCTGCAGAAGGACAGTCAGTGGTTGATGAAGGCTGGTGAAAGCCTTACTGAGCTCTTCTAGCTAGAAACATTTCATCTTCCCTTCTTCTGTGCTACTGCACAAGCAGATCATGCAGAAGACACCCACTCACCCCACATCAACCTCTACAACTACCTCAAAGGAAGTTGGAGTGAGGTAGGAGTTCTGACATGCAACAAGTGATAGGACAAAAGGAAATGGCCTCAGGTTGTATCAGGGCAGGTTCAGGTTGGATATAAGGAAAATATTTATTCACAGAAATTATTATCAAGCATTGGAATGGGCTGCCCAGGGAAGTGGAGTCATCATCCCTGGAGGTATTTAAAAGACAAGTGAATGCGGTGCTTAGGGGCATGGTTCAGTGGCAGTGGACTAGCAGTAGTGGTGGGACTGCAAGCTCTAGGTGAGAGCTATGATTTGATAATCATAAGAGTCATAGAATGGTTTGGACTGGAAGGGACCTCCAAAGGTCACCTAGTCCAACCCCCTCTGCCACAAGCAGGGACATCCTCAGCTAGATCAGGTTGCCCAGAGCCCCATTGAGCCTCACCTTGAATATCTCCAGGGATGGGGACTTGAACCACCTCCCTGGGCAGCTTGTTCCAGTGTTGCACCACCGTTATGGTGCAGAACTTGTTTCTAACATCCAATCTAAATCTACTCTTCTCGGTTTCAAACTATTACCCCTCATCCTATCACTACAGGCCTTTGTGGTTTAAACAAAACTGTGTTACTTCTTTCACACAGGCTTCATCAAAAATTACAAGAGGAGGAATGAAGTCAGATAGATTAAAGCCAAATTTGAAATGAAACACCCTCAGAGCTGCCTGATACCTGTAGTCTAGCAGGACATGTTTACTCCAGTCGCTTCACTTGGTCTTCTTGCTATCTCCATTTCAGCCCTTCAAAGCTTTTGCTGGAACTCTTCTGTGAGGGTTTAGACTCTGAATTTAGAGCAGCTATCCCAGCTGGGACCCTGTGCTGAATGGAGTCTTGGGCAGGAGCCACATTATGGGCAAGGGCAACTGCAACAGGGTGCTGTTCTGCTTGAAACAGCTATGATGCTTAACGTTGAAGGTCTGCTGTCTTGCTCATCTGATGTACAGAGATACTACATGAGTTCAATGCACTGCCATTGATGTTAAGAGCTGGTAATAGGCATGGGCAAAAAGGAATGGAAAAACCTGTCTGGTCTTTGTTAAAACACCAGATCTGTGTTTTGGTCATCACAAAACTCAGTCACTTGGAGCCAGGAGTTTGGTTGGGTGTCTTCAGTTTGGCAGTAAAATTCTTCTCAGATTCCACTCCTTACCTGGGTCCTAGAAGGCATTTCAAACTGAATCTTGAAATTCTGAAATCAAGTATCTTGCTCTAGGCTGTCTTCAAGCGCAGCAAGTGAATTTTGTCAAGATGCTGGTGAAGTTAGCTGCTTCCAGCTTGAGGCTCAATGAATGTCTCTTGAAGGTCACAGTATTCTCCCTGATGGTTAAGCTGCTTGTCAGATGTAATGAGAGATTAGGCTCTGTTCTGCTCCACATGCTAAACAGAGCAGGGAAGGTATTGCACCAAATATTTCCTCCCATCTGGCAGCTCTGAGAGCGTGCTCTCTGCAGAGAGCTCACTTTCCATATGGAAAGGTCACATGAACTTCACACTTACTAGGTTGTATTAGCCAATTTTTGATATCCTTCCTGATGGCTCTACCACATGGTTAGCCTGAGCTCTTCATCCTTCAGTAGCAGTGATAATGATGTTCATTTTCACTCTTCACTCTTAGTTGCTGCAAAAAAAGCTTTGACCCTGTAGGTAGATGCCTGGTGACTGCTCAGCCTGCACTACTTGTGCTGTTGTGCACACATGGTGTGTAGACTTATTCTGTGGCTTAAAGCACTCTGAAAGAACTGACTGCTTAGTTCACCTTGAAAATTAGGCAGGTGCCTTTAGCATCTGGAGGCACTAAAAAGGACTGGGCAAAATAAACTCACCTTCAAAGATAAACCAAATAACTATGCTTTCATACTGACTTAAGTGAAACTTGCCTTGGGAGTATTTTGTAGTCAGATGCTCACCTAAATGTGCTTTATTTTGAAAGGGATCATTTCTATTTTGTGTGCACTGTAGCTTTGCCACGACAGGAGCAGAATCAATGTGTTTTGCTATGAGTTATTTTTCAGCATAATCTTTTATTAAAAAATTGCCTATGGTTTAATAGAATCATAGAATGGTAAGGTTAGAAGGGACCTCAAGGATCATCTAGTTCCAACCTCCTGCCATAGTCAGGGACATCTCCCACTAGTACAGGTCACTCAAGGCCTCATCCAACCTGGCCTTGAACACCTCCAGGAAGGGAGCAGCCACAACCTCCCTGGGCAACCTGTGCCAGTGTCTCACCAC
>WBNM01030695.1:22056-72640 GCA_013399055.1 Ramphastos sulfuratus
GGGGGGGCGGGTAACGCCCAAACCTGCATCACCTCCCTTGCCCTGCTGCCCACACTGCTCTTGCTGCAGCCCAGGGCTCAGTTGCTGTCTGGGCTACACTCACACTGCAGGCTCATGTTGAGCTTTTCATCACCCCAGACCTCCAGGTCCTTTTCCTCAGGGCTGCTCTCCAGCCATTCACCACCCAGCCTGTATTTGTGAATACAGAATTGTAGAATTTGAGAGTGACTAATGGAGTCTCCAAACCACTACATCTATCTACACTGCTTTAAAAAAAAATTAAAAAATTATATCTATATATATATAAAAAGTGTAATGCTTACTATTAGCAGTACAACTAATTCTATTGCCAAGAATTTAACATGTACTTCATCTAAGGTGTTCCCGTGAATTACTGACAGTATCACAAACTTTGGCTTACCTTTTCTACACTTCTATGTTTTTTAATCAATACTGATCACAGACAAAAGCAGGAGTTGGACTTGAAAATTGATTAGCCTAATGGCTGGTGGATACTCTAGAAAACCTCAGCAATTCAGGGCTTTTGGTCTTGAGATTTTTCATGACGTTTTTTCCTAATACTCCAACTTCTCTAAAAGAATTTTTCGCAAGTAACCATTGAAGCACATGGCTGTTCTGAAAACATCTGTTGCTCTTTATACAGAGCCTCTATAAATAGCCATCCTTGTCTTAACACTTGTGTCNACCTCTATAAATAGCCAGTGCAGCTATTGCATCCTTGTCTTAACACTTGTGTCAGCATTAATGTGACTAAGAAAAAAAAAATAATTTAAAAAATAGTGTCTGTAGAAGGCACCAGGTTCTTAAGGTAAATAATTCTGAATGTCTAGCTTCACCTTCCTGTCTTCCACTGAAACATGTTTTAGTCATGTTCAGCTGACTAGGGCTGATGTGGATTATTGCTGCAGCACAAGATATTTAAACTTAGCCTGAGGAAAGATGTTAAAATGCTGCCCAGTCAATACAAATCCAGCCAGGTGTGGTGGTCTTTTGAGAAGCTTGAAATCCTCTTCTGCCTTAGGCAGGTCAGATAATGTCCACCTGGGAAGGAATTTCCATCCTTCTTAGGGGGGAACTTGATTAAGGAACTTGAGCATCTCCCCTATGAAGAGAGACTGAGAGTCCTGGGGCTCTTCAGTCTGGAAAAGAGAAGGCTGAGAGGGGGTCTGATCGATGTCTATCAATATCTGAGGGGTGGGTGTCAAGTGGAAGGGGCTAAGATCTTTTCGGTAGTCAGCAGCAATAAGACAAGGAGCAACAGCTACAAACTGGAACACAGAAGGTTTCACCTCAACGTGAGGAGAAACTTCTTTACAGTGAGGATGACAGAGCACTGGAACAGGCTGCCCAGAGAGGTTGTGGAGTCTCCTTCTCTGCAGACTTTCCAACCCTCCCTGAATGCATTCCTGTGCAGACTGCTCTAGGTGACTGTGGATTTGGCAGGGGGGTTGGATTCGATGATCTCTGGAGATCCATTCCCTCTAATATTCTGTGATTCCATCCTGGTAAAAAATGCTGGAGCAGCATTGCAGGTTGTTCAGCAGGTAGAGTGAGCCTTTGATTCTGCTTTTATGTTGTTGTATATCTGAAGATATGCTGTCAAGTCAACAGTCCAGCTACTCCTCTGGTCAAAATAGAAGAGGATTCACCTTATGCTGATGGTAGGACCCTCAATGAATGAAAAGTGCCACTGATACCCAGGACCTAGCTTTACTTCTAGTTCTGCAGACATAAACCCAGACAAACTTTTTGGTAAGAGGATATTGCCTTTTCTCTCTGTATTTTACTTCTTTTTATGCAACTACTTTTATGTTACACTAAATGCCAGCTTTTATGAACAGCTCTATGCTTCTGTTCTGCTGCACTGACCAACTGTTACAGACACACAGTACTGACAACCAGGGTGTATTAAAGAATAACATATAATCCATATCCTGGTAGGTCAGAAAATTACAGCCTTATTCTCTCAGTGGTATTGATATCCAGGGAATATCAGTATTTGTATTCAGGGAAACATTTTGTAACACACTATCAAGGATCCTAATAGCTCTGGTGACTTAATGAGAGGAGGGGTGTTCCCCCCTAAAACAAACCACAGTATTTGACCTAGCTCATATATGGTATCATCCTCTGAAAAGCACAAAAGAAAAAGCTATTTCTTGAGTTTTCTATGTTTCCCTTTTTGAGTTTTTTTTTTTTTTTTTTGCACAGGTGCATTTTTAATATGCTCTCACTAAGTATTTGTTCACTACCTCTAGCACTCCAATTTGTAACTGTGGTATCTGAAAATAAAACCTATGCAGAATGTATTGGAGAGCAAGCTCATCTTCATCTCTTGCAGCAGCCTGCTGTGACAGTGTTGAATTCTCAACTACCCAATTGTTTCCTGAGCGGCAAAGCTTGGGAACCAAACGGATTAGTAAAACAAGGAGAATGTCATGAACTTTCTCCACCCTTGTACTCAGAGGCCTCTCTGCAAAAGTCCAGTGTGAGTTGTCCTCAGAGGGCATTCAGGCAGGCGGGGGTGCAGAAGTGTTTGTACGTGTATCTGTATCTTGTCTCTTTGGCTTTTGTGCTAACTTCAAAGCCATCTGCTCTGGGGTAGAAGAGGCTGCCTAACAGACGAAGGCAGCTGCCATGCACGTTTTCGTGTGCTGATCTCTCAGCTACTTGGTCCTGTAACCTTGGATGACCATCTTTTCTAGGTAAAGAGAGAGAACATGAACCTCTTGGTTAAGATCTGATAAACTGTGCCTTTGCCCTAGACATACGTGATTAGTTTCTAGTGCTCCTGGTAAGCAACGGACTAAATCACGTAACCTGAGAGCCTGGCCACGTACATTAGGGATCAGCATTGGTCTGCTCAGCTCAATCTATGGGCTTTGCTCTCCCAACCACTGCATAGCCCTTCTCAAGTTGCCATCGTGTCCCCATAGCCACTTTTCGCAGTATCTGATCACTAAAAACAACTGTGCAGCCTGCAGAGGATATATGTTAACTAGGGATTTATTGCTAAGCGGTGCTTGACTTGAGCCTGAATCACTTTAAGTGCCCACCCTCTTCAACATATTCAGGGGAGAAGGTATGGAGGTTTCAGCTGAGGTGACTTGTCCAAAGAGATCAGCATGTGCTTCCTCCTATCAGTCACTGACAGAAAATTGTTAGTTTGTGTTCTCTGTCTGATTTATATTCACTTCATATGACCCAGTGCATGGAAAGTTGACTAGTCTAGACTGCTGGTGTACCAGAATAAGACCTTCTCTGCTGGAATAACATGAGTCCGTGAGGAACACGTGCTAGTTGAATGCATTTAAGCTAAATATAACATTGCAGTGCCATTCAAGGTGTCAGCACTAAGCTTATATATGACTACTTTTTTCCCCACACCAACTCACTTATGTGGTTTAACACAACTCACAAACCCAGCCCAAAGCACAAACTGGTTTTAATTTGCTTTCCCTTAAACTGCATAGGCTCAGGGAGACCATCAATCCATTTAGAACTACCACTCTAGCAGGTCTTTCTTACTGAAACCCACCAATGGGTTTCTTGTACATCATGTACCTCTCTCAGTGCCTAAAGAAGACACAGGGCAGTAGTCCCTCTGGAAACCCCATTTGCTTTTCCTCATAAAGGGGAAGCAAGGCAGTTATGTTATGGCCAGATGGAGCAATTTGTGCTTCTTGTCTGAAATAAGAATTATTGCAGGCTGATGACAGAGCATCTGAGACTTTAAGTGGGCTGAATTCACCCTTTGCTGGCTCTACATGGAGACTACTGGACCAAGGTCCTGGTGTGGAGCAGGATGAATTACAGGTTGGTGAACCTCAACATCTGGCCAGGGAAGCATTAAAGTGAAGGAGTCTCCATGCTGTCTTTTCAGCCTTAAAAATTAGGCTGGGAGGTTTCTATGGGTATGTTGCCTCTTTGTGTGGTATCAAGTGATTTTGGATTTAGGGAATTGGAGAGGTTTCTGGCTTGGTTGGTTTGTTTGTTTTCTGTTCTTTAAAGTTTAGATGGAAATATTATTCTTGAGGCATTTTCTTCCATCTGTGCCTAGTCCTGGTGTGGTCAGGAAACAAGAATGGAGATACATAAAAGGATAAAACACAGATTATCAAAGTTGCAACTGTCTAAAGCATAGAGCAGCAGGTGAGAGCTTTTTTTTTTTTTTTTGGGGGGGGGGGGGAAGGTATCTAGGCTCTTTGGGAGTTCTTTTGGGGTTGTTTGCTTGTTTTGTGGGTATTTGTTTTAGGTTTGGTTGGTTGCTTTTTAAATTTTCAACCTCTTTCATACTGTAAATGCTAAAGCAAACAAACACAATCTCCCTGATGAGCAGCATATTCTCACTTTTAGCCCTGTGGGGCCTTCACTATTGCAGAGGGGACTGTGACATAGTGATGAGGCAAAAAATACTTGCACAAGGATACCTAAAGGTTGAGATATCCCAGCCCAGCTTAAGCCCTCTGCTTTTGCAGGTGAACAAATGGCCAGCATCCTAGCCAGCCAGTTTGGATCCTACATGCCAATCTGCAGCCATAAGCTAATGTAGTCATTACTTGCACCACAGTGTAGCAACCTTTTGTCACCTAGGCTTGTAGTTATAGTACAGGGCTGAATAAAATTCCCAGCTGGTCAATTATTTACTGAATGCTTCAGTTCTATTTGTTAATTTGGGTTACATTAGGCTAATAGTTTAAAGTGGGGAAAGAAGAGGAGAAAGAGTTGTTAGTGTTTTAATTTCCTGAAACAGAGGGGTATCCTGTTTTGTTTTCTCTGTCTCAAGTCATGGTGAGGCTTGGGAACTATCTACAGGGGTAAGAAGTCTTTCCTTCTGATTTTTTAGTTACCCAAAGCAGAAGATGATCTGTTCTCAGTTGTGTGATCCACTGGCCATGGTGTGCCAGTGCAGGCAAAGCATATGGAAGCTCCCTGGAAACTGCAAGAGCCTGTGAACAGCAAAGGCTTGTTTGGAGAAAGAGGTCGGTTTTGGCTAGGGGAAAGGAAACAGCCTGCAGTGTGTTTCCTGCTGAGCTGGTCAGGGAGCCCATCGCCCCAGTGGGTTTATATGACAACTCTTTTTGCTGAGGAGCTACGTGCAAATGAACTCTGATCAGAAAGTGGACAAATACCACAGCATTTTGACCGAGTGGTCTCTCTAGCAGCCAATATTTGCCCCAGATTCACCCTGACTCATTACTGGGATGAGCAATTTATTGATTGACAACCTCCATAATGCCAGCACTGGAGGCTGAAGTTGTGTGTGCCGCGCAGGAAAGGACTTGTAGAAGGGTATCAGGGAAGACATGGTCAGTGTCTGCCTAGCCCAGGGATCTGAATCACAGGGATTTCAGAGAGCTCATCACTCCCTAGGAAGCCCTCAACACCTCGCAGGAGCAGGCCTGCATGCTTGATGCAGAAAGCCCTACTAAACCCCACAACCCTGAGTGTGGAAACACTATCTACATTTTCAAATTACTGCAGTAAGGGGAAATAGTAGAGCTAGTCAGAGAGCCTTGGACTGCTTGAAGAAAAGAGAATAGACAATTTTTATGTTTAAAACATTTTCCTTTTTCCTATATCACCACTGATAAGAGGTACTGTGGGAAATACAGAACCATACAAGCAAAAACTTAGCAGAGCTGTAGCTAAGTATGTTCTACATAACTACAGATATTATGCTATAGCATTATCTATAGTTGTATTTTACATAGGTATGCTAAAGCTTAAAATTGTGGTTTAATGAAAACTGCATTATGCTTCAGCATGACAAGAACTGTCCAGTTGATGAAGGACATGTCCAGGGGCTTGCAGTCTTCTAGAGGCTGAATTAATTCATTGTGCAGAAGGAAAAACAAAACCAAAAAAACAAAACCAAAACCCAAACAAACAAAAAGCGTAACAAAACTAGACCAGGTTAAAAACAAACAACCTAGCCCAGGTATTGACACTGACTTTTGAAGAAACAGTATTGAAATGAGATTAAGTCACAAATGAGAAAGTACTTTTGCTCTGGTTAGACACAAGCATCTGTTCTTAGGGTGCACAGCTGAGGTTGTGCAGGCTATGCTTGTATGCATCTCTATGTACATCTGACTGTAAGCTCTTCTGGACAGGTTATCCTCCTGTACTAGAATCAAGAAATGATGTTTCTCAAATTTAAGACAGTTTTAAAGTTTGTGTACCAGCTCTCCCTGTTTCTGAGGCTAGCCGTTAAGAATTATTTTTTGCAAAGTATAGACATGAAAATTTGTGTAACTCTTGATTATATGTACTATGGAAATGTAAAACCTTTGGAAGATAAAGTTACAGAATAATGCTTCACTTATATAAATAACTTTATCTCAGCTGTTCAGCTGAATGTGGGGGGCTACTTCCACCAGCAGGGGTTTCTCATCTCACAGTGAGATATGGCAGGATCAAGAACAAAATTCAAAATTAAAGGGGGAAGAAAAAAAAAAAGACCCAATTTAAATAAATCCCCTGATCTAGCATTGCTTAGCTTCAGCCAAGCTATCGTTTTTCACCCTCATAAAACTGTCATGTCATTAGCATTTTGGGATGGTCTTCTTATAAACCTGACCTTTACAATGGATTTTACACCTGGGTTTAAAAATCTCATTCTTACTTTCCCCCGCAGCTGCCTCATGTACTGACTAAAGTGTTGGATGGGTGCTGGTTGGATTTATAACTCCTCATTATGTAGCCAGCTTCACACCTGCAATTCTTAAATTTGCAAGCCAAGTGAGCCAGCAAAGAAAGATACACAAAAGTACACATGTGTGACCTTAATTGCGGGCGGGTGGCTCGCACGCAGCTCATTATGGTGTTTACTGAGCTCCCCTATATATAGAAACTCCAGCCGGAGAGAGGCTTCACTCGCAGGGCTGCCTGATCCTCCTTTTCATTGCCAGGCGGTGGGAGGCACTTCAGCTGCCTCTTACTGTAAGCCCAGTGAGAAATACCCCTGAGACGTTTGCTGCACGAACTTCAACTCAGCGACTAAACATAGGCCCTGTGGCAGGGAGGTGAGCATAACGAACCGGGATCGCCTTTCATGTGGCCCTGCAAACATTATTTATTGGATGCTGCAAGCAAACGAATCCAAATCCAGCAGCAGTTGCTCTCCAAAGCATGGCAATTTCATGTTACGGTCTCGTGGTACCAGGCTTGCAGTTTGCTGCTTGGGTGCACGTTCAGCTGTAGGAGCAAGAAATGCCAACCAATTGTTGCCAGAATTTGGAATCCTTCTGTGAAGCAGTTGATTGTGTAAAAGGATGGGATTGTCCTATATAAAATCCATCCTTTGTGTTTCAAATTCTAAAGTAACTGAAAAGTTACTTTCTAAAGTAACTTTGTGTTTCAAATTCTAAAGTAACTGAAAAACAATGGTACCACTTTGTTTTCATGTGATAGCCCCATGGCAGTTAAAAATAGATATATTTGCTTTAAATAAAGTCATACAAACATATTCCATAAAATGTATTACTAGAACTAATCAACTAATAAGCTTAGAAAAATTAACTAGAATAACCAGAAATAATTAAAAGTATTTTAAAATATAATTAAATTTATAAATAATAATGGACCTATGAATAATCGATTTATTAATAATAATTTATCACAATGAAATAATGATTAATAGTTTCTTAATTAATTTATAAATAATAATTTATTAACAATGATTTTATGAATAATAATAAATTATGAACAACGATGAATGTAATAATGAATTTATGAATAATGGATTTATTTTTAAATATATAATGGAAAAGCATAATAAAATATAATCCTGTTATGCTCACATTGCTTCAAGAGGTGTTTTCCCATGTCCAAATGCCCTGAATTATGAAGAAGGCAGGTTTTGAGCCTGAATCTCTCATCTCTAGCCTACCTCCATAAATACTCAGTTTTGTGGGATTTTAATGAATGGTCATAAATCAGTTCTCTTGTCCCCCCACCAGCTTGGCTGATAGCATCTCAAGGAAAGGTCACGGTTTCGGGTTTTGTGGCAATCATCTGCACAGTTCCAATAATCAGACACATTTGTAGTTCTCAGGTTACCTGATAATACTGTACAAAGAATAGGGTCACCGTGGAAAGTTCCTTTCCAAAGGCAGATCGGTGACAGGAGACTTGGGCAGATCCAGCAACCTGGGAGAGGTGGCCTGTGGAGGAAAGGCCTTGAGAGATCTGGAGGAAGGAGCAGCAAAGTTGAGCTCAGTTAGTGTAACTTCCTTTCCTGGAGAAGTATTGCCATAAATATTAAATTTGTAGGCCCTTAAAAGATTAAAAAACATGCAACAGACAAAGTGAGCTCCTCCAACTTCCTTCTAAAACAGGGCAATGGGCTTTGCAGAGATCAGAAAAGGCATTCAGTGTTGGTATGGCATGATACTCTTCTTTGAGCCAGCCAGGGAAGCGCTGCGCAGGTGAAATTCAGTGAGAAATTACTGCTTAGATCATGCTCAAAAATCAGTTACAGATACTGCATCATCTGCATTAGTAAGAGAACTTGTAGGGAACAGCACAGCTGTGCTTGTGTAGTATTTTCATTCATAACTGATGATGAAAAAAAGATTAGTAACGAGGATGAATGGAAAAGGTGCTCATGGTAGGGCCCAAGCCGAAGGACAGAATCATGGCAACATAAAACGGGCAATGTTACTCAGACCTGTACCAGCATGAACAGTCACCCACCCCTCCTCTCCTCTCACCAGAGGTGAGGCTCCACGTTCCATCTTGTGGCAGCTTCTTTGCACTGCACATACAGATGTACCAAAGTAAGTCTGAGGGAGCAGTGATGAGAGATCTACCAGATATGTCCCAGGGGTAAAGGTGAAGTGAATTAGGGCTATTAGGTCAAGTGAAAAGATGAAGAGCAGGTGAAACACGCTGGTCACATGTACATATGCAAACACCTGCAGCACAGAGAGCGGGAATCATCTCTTTTCCCATTTCTGACACAAATAGTGTTTTTACAGCAAAGAGTTGTCAGACCTGAGGATGCTCTTTCTGATGGTATATGGAGAACCAGGTACCAGGGGAGACAGCTCAGGGATGCTGTGAAGTCTCTGTGAGCAGAAATTTGTCAGGGCAGGCTTGACAGGCACCTGTCAGGATGTCTACAAAGGCAATAAAAGCATTTATAAGTAGTCTTATTCAACACGTTCCCACAGTTTGTGCTATTACTGTCTACATCTAATAGCCACCAGAATATTCTCTTCTGTCCTTGACATTGTAGACACTGTTTCATCTGACATAAGCAAAATTCAACAAGTATTTCATTTATTTCATCTGAGCAGCAGACTCCCTGGATAAATA
Source organism: Ramphastos sulfuratus (assembly GCA_013399055.1). NCBI lineage: Eukaryota > Metazoa > Chordata > Aves > Piciformes > Ramphastidae > Ramphastos > Ramphastos sulfuratus. The sequence continues at coordinate 31,402 of WBNM01030695.1, forward strand.
CATGAACTCATATTTAGACTGTATTTGCGGCACGACTGAAAAGTACCAAAGAAATCTAAGCTCCTACTGGGATTATGTTGCTGGCTGTTTGTTTTGGCATGAGATTTTGGGGTCTGGAAGAGAAGGATGAGTAGCAAGGGGGAGGGTCTGTTTTAAAAATATATGTATCTTCTGGAGACCTTGTAAGGCATCTAGCGGGAGCTGCTTATAGCGAGGGCCAGGGAGAGCTGTGGGTTGTTTTCTTTTTTGTCATTTAACAAGCACTTCAGCCATCAATTCTCCCAGGGGCTCAGTTACATGGGAATGCACTGTAGAGGGAAAGGCAATGGCCAGACAATCTTGTCCCATCCTGGAAGGAAAAGTGGCCTCCCATTCAGAAAGCCATGCCAAAGCTGTCGAATCCTGCAAACTCAAGCACTTGTGTTAAGGTCTTGAAATCCACCCAGCTCCAGAGACTCTCTCCTTGGAAAGTTTTGGTATTCACTAAACGGGACAGGTTGGTCAGGAAGTAGCTGCATATGGTTCGCATTTGCAGGTTGAGTGTTTAGAAGAGTCCCTTGGTCTCCTTAGGAGGATGGAAAAGGAAAGATCCCCTTGGCTGGCACAGTCTTCTATCTGCAATAAGGGATTGACTAATCCAGGTGTGGCTTTATACTTAGGAACTTATCAGACAGGCCCTTGCTAAATCCCAGAAGACAGACCATTTTAGTGCCAGCTACAAAAATCTCATTTTATTTCCACCTAGGTTCATTAGAAAGTTTCCATACCAAAGTGCATTTGTGGGTATTGTATTTTCTTTCAATATATCTGGGAGCACTTGGAGATTTATAAAGTGTGCTGAATTTCACTGCTTATTGCTAAACCACAGGTGCTCCCTTCTCAAAGTGGGTTTTGCTCCCTCCTCCTCGGGTATGATTCCTGAAGGAAAATCAGGGCGCTGTTTTCTGTTTTCCCTTCTACGTAACACATGCATCTGAACTCCAGTCAATTAATTTGCTTTGATGTCAAGGATGATGTGACTGTGACAATGTGCAACATTGTCAAAAACTACTGAGACAAAAAATGGAACCCAGCAGCATTCAAATACTACTCAGCCAAAATTTAAGCATCTTCCTATGACTGTATCATTCACCTCTCTCTCTGAACCTAGACAGAAATTAAGTTTTTCACTGTGAGCACAGAAAGCAGTAGAATCATCCTGCTGTTTCCTTATTTTCTGTGAAAGCCATGATTTCTTTCCACGTGAGCATAAACTTTCCTGCTGGCCTTCTTAGCTACTAGAACTGTGTTTGTCTTCTCTGTGCAAATAATACTTTGATTTTTCTTGCGTATCAGCCTGATTAACTCCTTTGTAATTGTTATTCCTACTTCAGTTTTTAGAGACCCTAAGTGCTTTAAGAACTGTGTAATGAGATATTAACATTTCTTAACATTGATAAATTAGTGTTTTCCTTTTCTCTAGTCAGAGAAAGCTCAACTAAATCCTTTCCTCCTGTTATTCCTCCATGAATTGTTCACTTTTCTGTCCATGTCACAGTTCAAGGAAAAAAATGCCCTGTGCATTCTTCTGCATGGTCTTCCTAACCTCATCCTTAACATCTTCATTCTGCTTTTAGTTGCCTCTTATCACTTCCCTGCTACTTCCATGAGTGATGCAATTTAAGATGCATAGATAATTCAGCCTGAGTTTTTGCCATCATTTTACCTCTCTGACCCAACCTTGTAATGGCAAAGGGGGGAACTGGCTCAACAGTGTGTTTTGCATTTTTTTTTTTTTGTTTTGGTTTTTAACAGCAAGAGTTTAAAAGTGGAACACCTATTATGTTACAAAAGGCATTGTGTATCAATTTTGTGTGATTGTCAGAATAGCTCCAGGAATGTTTCACAATAGATTTGGATGCAGAAACCTTAGACATCAGCAGCTTTAGTGAGAGAGATGGAAAACACAGAAGACCAATTGGTATTAACGAATGCAAATGAGTATCACTAGAATCATAAATATGACATGCATTAGTTACTGATATCCAAAGTTAACCTACATTGAGCTGAGAATTAAGTACCATTAAGTAAACCTACATTGAGCTGAGAATTAATCTTATGAAGAGCGACAGAAGGAGCTGGGGCTGTTTAGTTTGAAAAAAGAAGAGGCTGAGGGCAGACCTCATCACTGTCCACAACTACCTGAAAGGAGGTTGTGGAGACATTGGTGCTGGTCTCTTCTCACAGGTAAATAGTGATAGAACAAGAGGGAAGAGCCTCAAGCCACAACTGGGTAGGTGTAGGCTGGACATTGGGAAACATTTTTTTCCTGGAAAGAGTGGTCAGGGACTGGAATGGTCTGCACAGGCATGCGGTTGGGTCAGCAACCCTGGATGCATTTAAAAGTCGTTTGGACATGGTGCTTGGGGATATGCTTAGGGTGCACCTTGTAAAGCAGGGTTATTGATTTGACTTGGTGATCCCAAGAGTCTCTTCCAACCTGAATGTTTCTGTGATTTATTAATCCATGGAGATGTCTTGTGAGCCTAGAGCAAGAAACTTGTCTTTGCAGGAAGGCCTGATGGAGCTGCAGTTTTCCTCTGTACTCTCAACTGAGAGCAGAAAAGTCTAGCGCTTTACTATTTTCTTGCTGTAGGCAACAGTAAGAGATATAGAAAAACTTTTTAAAAAAACCAAACATCCACACCTTTTCAAAGCTGTTGAAGATCCTTCGTAAGGCAGTCCTATAGAGAAGCAGTTCTGAGGATCCTGGTCAGTCCCTGGGTTCAAGTTTGGATATAATGAATGAAAGTAATTAAGCACCTCCAGAACAGGCTCTACAAAAGCCTACCTTAGAATAGCTAAGAGGAAAGGCTGAAGAGAAAGAATTAAGCCTAAACCCCCATGGAATTTTACACTTTGCCCAGGGCCAGACTCGCAACAAATCATCTCTGAGGGACTGGCACCATGTCAGTGCAGAAATTTCTGACATGAAAAATGAAAGGAGGAAATCCTCCTCATTTTCTCCCTCTCCTCTCACAAGCATATAGTGATTTCAGCACTTAAGCTGAACGTAACAGATTCACTTATTCGGAAACACACTAGGATTTAGGTAGCTCTGTACACTGTAGCAACCTCTTAGCACCCTGGGAAACACAAGGCTTTGACTGCCTAAAGGCACACAGGCTTTCAGAGCTAGCCATAACTGAAAGTGGAAAAGAACAGGTGTAGATTTTATGTATGTATTTTTGTCATCAGGGGCATAAACTCCCTTTAGTGGAGACAGAGATATGTTATAAACGTACATATAGGAGTGCTCCATTATGGTCTCAGCCTCAGTTGTGACAGTCATCGCCTGGTTTTGTAAGACTCAGTAGTTCAGTTCAAGGTATCAGCAAAGGAAAGCAGCAGAAAATAAAACATCTCCAGACCATAGCTGGAAACTAGACTGTGGAAATAGATATATAAAGGATCAAGTTTCAAGGCTCATTTTGGTGGGGATCTTGTCTGGGGATCTTGGCAGCAATATATGAACAACTGTTGTAACTTGAAAAAAAACCAAAGCAACACTGCTTTTAATTGTGCAGCTCTTAGCAGTGAAGATCTGGTTTGTTGTGTTTTCTTAAGGCAGGAAAACCAATTATTACCAAAGACAGCAAGGTGTGACTGACACTTGACACCCTGGTTTGGGACATCAGAAAGTGGGGGCAGTGAGAACGAGAGGTGGAGACCTTGTTTGAGAGGAAGTATCTAGCAGAAGAGAGGCTGAACAAGAGGCAGGAGTGCTATCACTGCTGAAACACAAGTCCAATGATCAGGGTTTAAAACCTAGTATGCTTCTGCATTCCAAGAGTTTGTACTGGACTCTATTTGAGGATCTACTCTTGACCCTCTGCAATTAAAACCACAATGTATCTTTAATAAGGTGTTAAAATACTGCCATGTTTCAGTTATGGCTGTGTGGGACAGAGGGGACATGAAACGTGGTGAAGCTGTGTTTAGGGAATGGAATGCTCCTGCCATTTACCACAGCTCTGTGAAGGACTGGGCTAGGGAGAGAATAAGGGTAAGGCTAGTAATCTTGAGAGCTGGAGCCCAGCTTCTCATTGAAATACAACAAAGGCAGGGCAGCCTCAACAGAGATGAGAACCAGTTACCCTCACTGCACATGATATGACTTGCTCCAAACCCTGTGAGTGTGAAGCATGTGTCCTTCTGTAAGAGTACTATCCAGTGCTCCAGCAACAGCTGTCATGCTGTTAGCCTGCAGCCTAAGAAACTACCAGGTATGTATGTAGGATACTAAGAGCTAGAGCTACTTCACTCGTTTTCCTCTAGGCAGCAAAGAGACTGTAACCTGAAAAGAGATATAAAACCTGCTGTTGCTGCAGGGACTCTCACAAGCCACTGCTTGGGCTCAGTAAAGGCTGCTTTTCCTTTTCCAGCAGGACGAGTGCAGTCTCATAGGGAAGATGGCAAAGGAACAGCCCGGCTATGGGCTGGAGTGAGGAGCTGGGAGCCCTGGGAAACCCTTGTTTTAACATGGATGGTGCTGAAACGAGATATGGGATGGCATAAGCTTCACTGTCTCTGCATCCCTGGCACACTGTGCCACACATACCAGTGCATGCAGCTGTGAGGGCATGGATGCTGCCCAACAGCCGCTCAGTCACGAAAGCCTGTGGGGGCTGCTTTTTTGTGTGTGTATTTAGGCTGTTTTCTGTATTGTATACCCTGAGGGCTGCTCCTCCGTTTGTCCTCTTTAGTGTTTAATAGCTTGTATTTTTCGGTATGTTATCCTGGGGACTGTTCAGTAAAGCCCTCAGCCACCAAAGGTCAGGCGTGCCATAGAAATGCCTATTAATAGGTCTTAGGTGCTACTTCTGTCTAAAGCAGCGTTTCCTGGAAAAAGGCACCTTGGGTCCCCTGGCCAGTGGCGCTCTATACCACCTGCAAAGGTGCAGAGCCAGGGCTGGCATCCATGGGGGGTGTCCCTCTGCAACACACTCGCTGTGAGTGGGGATACAGGGTACGGGGTGGGTAGGGGGAAGAGGGGCGATTTAAGGAAGGGGAAAAAGCTCTTCAGCCACTGCTGCGGGACGTTGGTGAATTCGGCATAGCAAGCCTCCCTGCTCAGGCGGTGCCCTGAGAGCTGCGCCTTCCAGCCAGTGCCGTCGGCTCCACGGCGAGCCAGCGCAGCTGTGTATTTGCAGGCAGGGGCAGCTCATCCCTGCGAAGGGGTGCCCGGCCGCCTTTATTGTGGCAAACACCATGTTTAAAATAGGATTTTGTTCAACCGGCGTTAAGTGACCCGGGCTCTATGTATAGTCTGCGCCTGGGCTCGGCCATGTGACGCCCATCTCCGAAAAACCCGCGGCGACCGGGACCCGTCCTGGGCTCCTCCGCGGGGCGACCAGCCACCCGCGGCTGACTGCGCAGCGAAACGCGCTGAGTCCGGTGCGGGGGAGCCGAGCCCGGCCCGACCCCTCCGCCCCCCGGTGGCGAGGCCCGCTCGGGCCGGGAGCCGGCGCGCTGAACAGAGAAGGGGAGGGCAGGAGGTGGGCGGCCCGCTGCCCCCCCGTCCCCGCAGCGCTGCCTCTCCCTGCCGGAACGTGCCTGCCCACCCCTTCGGGCCACTGCCGCTCCCCGACGGCCCCGCCATGGACGCGCCCAGCCAGCCCGACGGTCCCCGAGCCGGCCCCGAAGGCGCGGCGGCGGGACGGGGGTCGAGCCCGGAGACGGATATCGAGAAGAAGGAGGCAGCGGCGTACGTGGAGATCCGCGGAACGGAGGAGAGCGACAAGCCCCCCGAGCTGGCCCCGGCTGAAAGCGCGGAGCGATCGGCGGATCCCGCATTGGAAAGCAGAGTCAGCGGGACCGGGGATGGCGGCGCCTTGGCGAGCGGCGGGCCGGCGGGCGCGCCCGCGAGGCCAGCATCCTCGGGCGGCGGGAAGAATAGCCCACTTTCCCCGGACGCGCTGGCTGCGGCGGGATGCGCCGCTGACTCCGGCTCCCGAGAGGCCGCGAGCAGTGGCGGGACCCGGGAGGCGGGGGGCTGCCTGGAGTCGTCCTCCTCATCCTCCCCTTCGCCGGTGACCAAAGCGGAGAGCTTTCCCGGAATAGGCGACCCGATGTCGACGGAGGGCAAAACCTCATCGTCTTCTTTCGGCTACGAAAGCGAGGAGGACGAGCACGGGGGGCGAAAGGCAGCCCCCCCCGCACCTCCCCCGGGCATCTCCCCCGGTGGCGGCCGCGACGAGGCGCACTATATCAGCACGCAGGAGATCCAGCTGAGCGAGGTGGACCACGATATGGACTTCGACGCGGGGCTGGCCGCCCGCTGGGACTTCGAGGACAACAACGTGATCTACTCCTTCGTGGACTACGCCTCCTTCGGAAGCGACGAGACCCTGGGGGACACGCCGACGGAAGAGGAGAATAGCTGCTACCTCAGCACGACCACCAGCGATCCCAACAACCAGACGGACAGCATCGACAACACCAGCAGCACTGAGATCGTCAGCCTCACATCTGAACACGACACCCCCGGTGGGGACAAGCACGCCAGCTCGGGAGAAAGCCGGTCCAAGCAGTCCGGCCGCCCCGGCGGGAGCCCGGCCGCCCAGCTTCTCCTATCAATCAAAGCCGCTTCCCGGGCTATAAATGAGTCTAGCAACGTGCGCGGAAAGCAAAACACTATTTACGCTGCGAAGCATGAAGGCGACATGAGCGTCCGAGTCCCAGCAGCTTCTGAAAGCAATGCGAATGTAAAAGCGGACGTGGTCCGCGACCATGCGAAAAAGTTCATCGCTGTGCCGGCTCGGCTGCAGACGCGGTGTGGGGCGGGCCGGGCTGGGGAGCACTCGAGCGGCGCCTCCAGCGCCGTCAGCGAGCTGGACGATGCCGACAAAGAAGTGCGAAACCTGACGGCCAGGGCGTTCCGTAGCCTGGCGTACCCCTACTTCGACACCCTGCGCCCCAGCTCCCGCGCCTCCTCCGCCTCTCTGCCCGACAATGCCCTGGGCATCAACCGCTGGTCCACCTACCTGGATCTCAAGTGCGGCAGCCTGGGGCCGAGAGCCGAGCCCAGCCTGCTGCGCTCCGGCCGCTCGCAGACCAAAGCTCTCGAGTTCGTGGTTAGCAAGCTCGACGGGGAGATCGCTCACGTCGAGGCGCCGCGGCGGCTGCGGGCGGGCTCCCGGGTGGTGACCCTGCTGGATTTCGGCGATGCCCGCAGGGCCGGGCCGCACCGTCAGGCGAGCGGCGGGGAGCCGCCGACGGCGGAGGGCGGCGGTGGGCCCAGCAAGAAGTCGAAATTCGCCTCCAGCCTTCTCAAAAACATCATCTCCAAGAAGATGCAGTTGGAGCACGAGTTCAAAATGGAGCGGGGCGAGATCACCGACACTTCCTACACGGGGCTGGGAGCCGGACGGGAGCCCGAGCCCGGCAGCGGCAGCCGGGAGCGGCAGCGGGAGGGCGGAGAGCAGCAGCAGCAGAGCTCCCGACACTCAGAAGGCGGCTCGGACTGCGTCGCGGCGACAGCAGAAGAAGCGGGCGAGGGCAGCGGCGGCCGGTCGCCGCCCTCCAAGACGTCGCCGCCTCGGGAGGGGAGCCGCAGCCTGGAGCGGGCGGTGTCCGAGGAGGTGTGCGAGGTGAAGCGCAGCGCCTCGGAGGCCATCAAGGCCACCTTCCTCCGCAGCCAGAACAGCGCCTTCAGGTCCTGGAAGGAGCGGGAGGCAGAAAGGAAGGAGGAGCGGGCGCCCGTCGGCAAGCTGAAGCTCTCCTCCAGGCACGACTGGAGGGCCGACTTGGGCGAGATCTCCGCTGGCAAGTCTACCAAGATGTCCCGCCTGTTCGTCCCCACCATTCAGCACACCACTCGAGAGAAGGAACCCGGCAAGAAGGCGACCAAATGCTCCGCTGCCGCCACCTCCTCTTCCTCCTCCTCCTCGCCCCCCGGCGCTAAGCCCAAAGTCCCTGAGATCAAGATCAGCCTGGGGAGCCTGCAGCAGCCCCCAGACGCTGCTTTCAGCATCGCCCAGCTCCTGACGCCGCAGATCGCAGGCCGCCCGCTGGAGGAGAGCAAGGGCCAGCATCTCAAGCTGCCCAAGGCCAGCGACGGGTCCGACAAAGTGCCGCAGTTCTTGGTGCGCGATGTGAGGGACAGCAAGCACAGAGCCCAGGGACAGCTCCACCAGGTGCGGGACGTGCGGAAGCTCATCAAAAGTTCCTACAACTACGACTCGGGGGATAACAGCAGCGACAAGGGTAGTGGTGCCTCCGACCAGGGCGTCTCAGAGCAGAAGCCCCGGCAGCAGCTGGTCATTGCTGGTGTCCCTAGGTCCCTCTCTCCCGTGGTCATCACCTGCCAAGCAGTCGGCCACCCTAATACGAAGCCCACCGAGGCGGAGGCCAAGGCGCCGGGCAGAGTGCCGGCCTGCCCCCCGGAGGGCACCGTCCTGGTGCACCGTACCTCTGGGAGACTGCCGGTGGCGACCATCGCCCCCAACAAGAGCGACCCGCGCCAGCCGGCCGTGCTGAAGATCGTCTCCAAGTCCGCTGCACCCTGGCGGCACCAGCCGCCGCCTGTCGAGCGGGGGCGGGGACCGGAGGAGGACTCACGAGAGGAGAGCAAGGCGGCGGCACCGGTGCAGAACGCGCTGGAGAAGCTGACGGCGGCAGTGCGGAGCATGGAGGAGCTGTACAGCTTCAACAAGCGGGAGTGGAAGCGCAAGAGCGACCCGCTGCCTATCACCGACAGCCACGTCCTCTCCCTCATCACCAGCCAGGAGCGGGGCCCCGGGCCTCGGCCGACCCCTTCTGCTACCGCCGCCGCCACCGTTCCCCCGCCGCCGCCGCCAGCGGATAAGGTGGAGGACCCGTCGGGCAAGGTGCCGGGCAGCGAGCGGCTATCCCGTCGCCTCTCCAATATCGCTGCCGACAAAGTCTCGGCTAAGGCGGCCGCCTTCGAGAGCTTGGCCCGGCAGCGGACGCGTGGCCCGCCACCCTCCCGCTCCGACCCTCCTGCCGCCCCCCGCGCCCTCCTTACCCTCCGCGGAGGAGGAGGAGCCGGAGCCGGGGCTGGGGCCCCCGCGCCGGTCAAGCTCCCCTCTGAGGGCGGTCTGCGGAGCCAAGCGGCTCCTCGTTCCCCCCGGCTATATGCAGGCGGCGGCGATGCGGAGCGCAGCCCGGACTGCGGAAACTACCTGGCCTTGCCGCTGAAGGCTGCCGCCGAGCCCGGCTCCCCCGCCTCTTCAGTGCCAGCGTCTGGGACGGGCGGGGCCGTTCGCCCTAGCCCTGTATCGGCGACAGCGGCGGCAACGGCGCTGTGCAGCCTGCAGCCCTTCGGCACCGCCAAGCGCCCCGGCAGTCCGGGACACCCGCCCGCGGAGGAGCCGCCCGCCGCAGCCCCGCCGCCCGCCGAGGGTACCCCCACCCCCCTCTACCGCCCGCCGCTGCCGTTCGCCACCCTGCCTGGCGCCGCGGCGCCGCCGCTACTCTGTTTCTCGTCCTCCATGCCCTCCGCGGCCACAGCGGCCGAGCCCTTCCCGCAGACGCAGCGCAAGGTGCTGCTGGACGTGAGCACTGGGCAGTACTACCTAGTGGACACGCCAGTGCAGCAGCCCCTCAAGCGGCGTCTCTTCGACCCCGAGACCGGGCAGTATGTGGAGGTGCCAGTGCCCCAGCAGCCAGCTGTCGCCCCTGTCCCACTGCCGCTCTCACCTCTGGCCCTTAATGCTGGGGCCTATGGTGCCACGTACATGCTCTACCCAGGCCTTCTGCCCGCTGCTGCCATGCTGCCTGCCAGTGCTCTGCCACGCCCACTATCTCACCCTGGCAGTGATGCCAGCGCCCCGGCTGAGCCTGCCAGCCCAGCAGTGGCAGAGGCAGCTTTCCCTGAGAGCCCCTACTATGTGGCTACCGGCAAGTGCCCAGCGCCGGCAGGATGCACGGCAACTGAGACGAAGCCAGTCATCAGCATCACCGCACCAGCCACCGGCCCACGGATCGTCGCCCCACCTTCCTTCGATGGCACTACCATGCGCTTCGTGGTGGAGCACCGGTGAAGAGTGCAGGTGAGTTGGGCCAGGCTGTTAAGCATGACCATCACTAGTGACAGTTAAAGGCCAAGTGGCTCATCTGCCAAATGAGAGCTGTGCCACAGCTTCTCAGGGTGGGTGAGTAATGGAGCAGGGGTCTGCAAGAAAGCCCTCACCACGGCTTGAAACGTAGGCATAGGATAGAAGCTCAAAGGTTGTGCATGCCCATTAGTGCTACTCAGTATGCCTTGGAGCAGGTAAAATGCCTGTTTCTTTGTGGCCTGGAGATAGTTTCCGTAGAAGCATGTCATAGCTGCTTATCATGCAGCCTGTGTTTGTGCAACCCATGTGTCTGAGGGGACCTGTCACAGTAGGTCCCTGTGTTCACGGGGAGAAAAGTGCAGCTGGGCACCTCCTTTGGACCTAGCTTGCAAGCCATGAAACAGCCCCTCTACCTCAACAACAAATCCTTCCTGCCTTTTTCACCTTTCTCCTCTTCTTCCCAAGGGGAGGCAAACACCCTTCCCACTGCCCTGAGTCCCTGTTTGTTTCCATCCTGAGGAAGAGCAGGAGAGAGATCCAATGGAGGCAAACCCTTATTTCAGATCCCTCTTGACAGCAGGGTGAGGGAGTTGGGTCTACATGAGTAGGCTTTGTTGTGCTCCTTTGGTGGTATGGTGCCACTGTCAGGGGCAGGGGTCCACAGGCAGCACAGCCTGTGAGCACCGCTGCAAATCACTGTTTCACACAGCTACTCCGAGCTTGCCTGCCACAGTCCCGCCAGTGTCTGGTTACTTAGGGCTGTGACCCAGGGCCAGCCTCCAAATTCAGGGGTGCACGTGCAGGGCCGTTTAGTGCCTGCTCTGGAGCAAGGAAGAGGGGACAAGCTAGGCATACGGCATGTTTTGAAACCAGGGTGCAGAATGTCTTGCACGAAGTAAACATGGAACAATGAGATTTTAAATTACTGAAATATCTAGAAAGTGCCTTCAGAATGGTTGTGTCTGCTCCTTTTGCATTAAACACATGGCTCATCTAAAGGGCAGTATTGGGCAGGGCTCCCTAAGTCTTTCGTGGCTTACCAAAGAATTTGGGAGCTTGTTATGTGCTTGAGGATGAACGTGCCAGTGTTTGGGTTACCTTTCTTTGCTTCTGTAGTTTTTTTTCAGTTTGCATAATCTTCTACTGCCTAGTAGGACACTTATTAAATGAAACTTAATGGAAGCGATTTACACACTTAACCTCTTCTCTGATAGTAAATAGTTTGTCTTGAATTTGCCATTCTTTCATCCTGGATAGAAATGAAGTTGTTTTCATTGGCCCTTACAGGGTCACTCAGGACAGGCAAAATAGCAATTTAAGTTGAGCTGTGTTGTGCTACTCGAGTTGATCTTGTCAGTAAAGCTTCGACAGAGTATCTAGAGAAAATGGCCTTGGGTGTTTGATTTTTTTTTCCTTTTGTTCTGTAGGCTGAATTCAGGCTGCTAGCACAAGGATTGTGATTTCAGTTTAGGGACTTGCTTTTTTTGTGAAAGTGTGGTATATTGTACATGTATACGTATCTTGCAGCTCTAGCTTTTCTGACATCATTCTCTTTTGCCCCTCATTTCCCAGGAGGTTATCCTGCCAGGTCCCATATAGCTAGCTTCCCTGCAGTGTCTGCTGTGGCAAATTGCTCTTTCTCATTGATAAAGTTAGTAACTGCAACAAAACTCTGTTTTTTTGGTGTTATGTCAGACCTCTGCTGTTGTGAGACAGCTGTGAAAGCTGCCCCCAAAAAAGGGGGATGCAAAAGCTTGCAAAATCCTTACAGAAGGTTATTCAGCACTTCGCAGATTTCCGTCAGTTACCATTAATGATGCCAAGATACACAGATAACAATGCCAAGTTAATACAGGCAGGGATACCCCCTTCCTACCATCCCAGACCTGGGGAGGTAAGTGTCCTGCTGGTGTATAATGGATGCAGAGTATTGTGGGTTTTTTTCCTCCTCAGCCTGTTCTAAAAGTGAGTAAAACAAATAATTGCATGCTGCAAGATGCATTTATTTTGTCATCAGACTTGGGTTATTCATGCAGCTCTCAGGGGAAAATGAGGTGTACAGCAGAGGGGAACTGCACCTATAGCCTTATTCCCCTAATTCTGTTCTGTCTTCATACCTACTCAGGGTTTTCATTCACCTGCATAACTCTCACACCCTATGGATATTTGTTTTTTCTATTCTTCTCTCTTTTATTATCTGCTCTTTTTTTTTGTTCCCCCTTATCTTCCTGTATCTCTTTGTCTTTCTCTTCCTAACCAAACAGTTTGTTTGCTTGGGGTAGTATTTCTCCCTAACAAGAACAGGACTAAAATTTCATACACATCAAGGGTTAAACTGGTGCTATTTTTTCAATCAGGATTTTTTTTTATTGCAGCAATGCTGTGAAGATCCTAAAATGGATTTTAAAACGACAAGGTTTCATCACACAAGCAAGGAGTTTGAACAAAATACTATCCCTTTTTCTTGCCTGCCAAAATAAGCTGAGTGAATGCTCTTTCTTTTCTCTTCCTTTCTTTCTGCACATATCTTCCTCCCTTTTTCACTCTATTCTTTTCACATCTCTCATTTATGAAGTATGTCACCATGTCATTGGTTTATCTTGGGTCTCTGTCACGGAGACAAGTGGGATAGAGCTAACTTGAAGCTTTGGTGGTAGTGGTATGATGCCTGTGGCTCTGCTGGCACTGAATCCTCTGCACATCTGCTGCTTCTTTCTGTGACTGGTGCTCTTCCCTTCATAATCAGTGGGATCAAATGGATCCTGTCAGTTTGCATTCTGGCAAAATCTAAGATGCTATTCCTGAACAATTCTTAATTTTTAATATGGAGCAAACATGAGAGAATATATTCAGGGTTCCGAGAAACACCATGAGACTGCTTTTCTCCCTCTTCTTTGCTTACAGTAGTTGGTGAGCTTTTGTCAACATTGTTCTTGCCTGTTGCATTCCGTCCTTCACGTGAGGAAACTCTGACATTAGTTTTCAGTTCTAGTAAACTTGCCCCTCTGCTGCATCTGAACCTGAGCAGCACAGACCTGTAGTAAGCAGACTGCTGAAGGGAGCTCATCCCCAGCCTGAATGAATGAAAACGTGGTTTTAACTTTCCTATCTATTCCCATGTTACACTCTGCAGAGGTTTGGTTTTGGTTTGGTTTGGTTTGGTTTTTTTTTTTTTGCCTTGTGTTAGGTAAATAAATGAGAAAATGACATGTAGCAAAGTACAATATAGCCGTATTAGAAGAATGTTTTTCCTTGCTCTGTCCAAACATGCTCAAACTGATGTAATTTTATAGTTTCAGGAATATACAGTGAAAATAGGCTAAGTCAAATGTGAGCAGTTCTGTCACCAGACTATGAAAATAGACTTATAAGTTGTCCCTACCTGCCACCAGACAATCCATGCCTGCCTTTAAAAATAATTTTGTATGGGTAGCACATAGAAATTATTTTCTAAAGTCTCATGAATTGATGTTTTTAAATGTTTATTTATGTGTTATTCAGCAGAACACAGCCTACATTAAGTCAGCAAGTCAGCTTACAGTGAGGCGTGCAGTATGTATGATTTGCTTACTGTGATGCCTTTGAGAAGTTAGTAAAAGCATCTGTCCATTTTTAATGGGAAATACAGGAATATTATAGAATCATAGAATGGTGAGTTTGGAAGGGACCTCAAGGATCATCTAGTTCCAACCCCCTGCCATAGACAGGGACACCTCCCACTAGTACAGGTTACTCAAGGCCTCATCCAACCTGGCCTTGAACACCTCCAGGGAGAGAGCAGCCACAACCTCCCTGGGCAACCTGTGCCAGTGCCTCACCACCCTCACTGCAAAGAACTTCCTCCTACCATCCAGTCTAAATCTCCCCTCTGACAGTTCAAACCCATTGCCCCTTGTCCTGTCATTGCAAGACCTTGTCAATAGTCCCTCCCCAGCCTTCCTGTAGGCCCCCTTCAGATACTGGAAGGCTACTCTAAGGTCTCCTGGAAGCCTTCTCTTCTCCAGGCTGAAGAGCCCCAACTCTCTCAGTCTGTCCTCATAGGAGAGCTGCTCCAGCCCTCTGAGCATGTTTGTGGCCCTCCTCTGGACCCGCTCCAACACTTCCATGTCCTTCCTGTGCTGGGGGCTCCAGAACTGCACACAGTATATTCCAAGAACTAAAAAAGCTTCATTTTATCTGGTGAATTAGTTTATGGGTAACCATGAGCTCATGTTCAAATCCATAGGTAACGTTTCAGTAGCGCTTAGCCTTCATACCAGTAAAAGGCAATGGTGAGCTGCCTTTTTTATCCTTTCTGCCCAGGATGCTTTCATTCTGAGTCAGTATGTAAGTCTTAACTTCACAAATCTTGGAGCACATGATTATGGGTTGGTTCATAACGTTTTTGCTCATACGTATCCCATGCTGGATGTTGTGTTAGTAAGTGAAGTGCCCAGATCTTGAACTTAAGCAGATGGATTACTTAAATCTTGGATGGATCACTTCATTCTTTTTCTACCTATGTGTGTGGGGTTCTGCAGGAACAGTGGGTCATGAAGCATCACACACTTCACACCAGGGAATGATTCTGCTCAAAAAATCAGGCTGCCCAACCACTGACTTGGTTTAAATAGTGGATGCTATTGTCTGATTTATGGCAGTAGCTTAGGAAGTAAGTGGCAAGAATAGTGTGACAATGAGGAAGGCACCGTACACTTCTCTGGAGTAGTGAAGATTGCTGAAATGGCTGTGGTAGCTCTCTAGCAGTCTATCTTTTATTAATGATGCTTCTTTGTTGTTTGTTTGTTTGTTTTTCAGGTATAAGGAAGAAGAGCCACACTCGTTAACTCTAAACATTCATCCTAAAAACTGCTTCTACAGCTTTCTAATTTTTTTTTGCTTCATCATACAAAACAAGTGTGTAAGTTTCTTGTTTTCTCTTAAATACCCCACAGTTTGGAGTACACATACACTTAATTATGCAAGCAACACTAAACTACTTCATTGCTTCCTTTCTGCAAAGTTGGTTTTTTTTTTTTTTTTAATTGAAGCCAGCTTGCTTCTCAAAGGTTTAAGTGTTGCCTCTGTGCCAGTGGCTAGCAGCAGTAGTGCCACTACAGCTGTTTATAAAACGCGGGGTGTAAATGCAGCAGTGTTTTGGTGTGGGTCCACGCACAGCTTCGTTCAGGTCCCTGGAGCATGTTGTGATGATCCAGTGCAACCCTGCAGCTCTTTAAAATACCCAAAGCCCCTAGCTTTCTCCCATTGCAGGAGATGAGGGTCTTCCCTGTAGACCCCAGTGACAATTTGCAGTCACGTATCTATTTTATACCCAGTACTTCTGCAGTTGGAATTGCAAATGGAGAGGTCTGTAGTCCTAGCATTATATTTATTTTTGGCAAGGTTCAAAAGAGAAAAGACACCTAATTGCTTTCGTTGTTTTTGTTTGCTCCTCTGTACTGCGTTGAACACCACAAGTTGCCTTAATTATGACGGTGTTTAAATGCTGGAAAGCGAGAAATCAAATGTAGTATTTTTAGATCCTTGTTCTAAAGGAAGGGAGAGCATTTTTTTTTTCAAGACTGCAGTATATTCTTCCTTAAATTGCAACACTGCTGAAAACATATTACTGCTGATTCCCCTGTGAGATCAGGCTTTTTAATGTTACAGCCCCAGTAATGCATAATCATTTCTTCAGCTGTTGTTTGGCAGGTTTACCCGAGGGCTACATCCATACTATATTTGTGAAGAAAATAATTATCTTTCAGACAGGAAAATACAAGAGTACTCAAAATGCAGCAATCTGTATGTCCATATGTTAAACTCTGCTTAAACCAATTCTTTCATTGCCAGCAACCAGCTTGCCTCAGCAAAAGAGAATCATTATCGTGACAGTAAAACTAAACTACAACAATGTGTTCCCTGCCCAAATTTTCACTTCAGTGAAACATTTCAGGAGGCCAGTAAATGGAAGATCAGGCCTAAATTATTTACATAGATCTTTCTTAAGGAAACAGGTTGGCAATTTAAAGCCTAAGTGCGAACCCCAAAAGCCCATACTTCAGCATTTACACACAAGCAGGATTTTCCAGTGCCTGTTGTCAAGGTTTCCTGCTGCTGAAGAAGTTTCAGGTTTGCCATTTTTAAAGGAGCCCCCAGATTTCATTTTGCTGAGTTGCTCACAAGATAAAGAAAACTAAGCTACAGCTGTCTTTAACCATGTGTGAGATTACATTTCAGTACAATTTATTTGTTTTACAGGCACGAATTGAAATTGCCTTAAGGTGAAATGCACTGGAAGTATACAGCTAGAGTGTTTTAACACAGGTCTTCTCATTTGTCTTCACTGTTGTGGAAATCCAATGAAAAAATACTATTCAAACCCCTTTTTAAAGAGCTTTTTTTTTGTGCCTAGCTAGAGCATATAGTGTGGAAGCTTAATCCTCAGGCTCTTCAGTTGCACAGTCTACAGTTACAAGCTTTAACTTCCTACTGGGATTTGGGTTGAATGCCTCTTAAAGAAAACGAATGCTGCTTCTCCATTTTCATGGCTGAGAAGTCCATAGATGTTATGATGAGATTATTGGTGTTAAACAAAACAGTACTTTGGACTGCAGGGCAGTGCAGGTACCAGAGGAGATCATCCACTGTGGCATACCTGTGTACAGTATGTACACTATAGTACTAGCATCCATGCTTAGAAGTGTTCCTGTCCTATCTGTTTCCTCTGTCGGTGCTCGGAGCGAAGTTTCACGTTGCAGTTTACAAGGTTTAGGTTTGCACACACAAACTCAAGAGTTTACAGTTTCACCCAGTGTACTTGAAAGGAAAAAAAAAAAAAAACAAAAAAGAAAACCAAACCTTATGAAAACAAGTGCCCAGGATTTCAACATGTAGTTGTTGGAGTAAAATTTCACAGGTTTGTTGTTTTGTTTTGTTTTTTTTTTAACTGCCTGTAAAGACGAAAGCAATGAAATGAGGCAATACCAAGTGCTGTTTATTTTCTCAGGGGAGATTTCTTCAGTGGAATATGTCAATCCTAATGTTAAAGAATGTTTGCTTAATTTTGTCTAATACTAAGGAGAATTCATGTTTGCATCAAGGGGTCAGTTTTGCAAGGAGCTTCGCTTTGCAGACCCAGTCCAGCAATGCCTTGACATGCATCTCTGATTTCAGGTATCTAAGCAGAGTCCTTGGAGCTTCAGTGGAAGTGCAATCACCTTTTTTTTTTTTTTTTCCTCCACCTATCAGTGCAATGCTCTGCTGAACATGGCCCAAAGCACTGAGTGCCTTGCAGACCCAGGTCCTGGGTTCTTCATTTTGTACGTATAAAACCAGAGCTCGGGGCTTGAGTCTAGCTGGACCCTGCAGATAATGCCATGAAAGGTCGCCAGGAAAAAATCTGGTAATATGGTGCTCCTCCATCTCTACCCAATGGTGAACTTCTCCAGCCAGTGGGGTGATGTGTAGCTACGTATCTTGGATTAGAGTTAAGCCCTCTTTGTCAGGGTTCACAAGCTGCTAGTATTATATGTTTCATGGTGCAGTCATAGTACATTACAGCTGAAATTCACCCTGTGTGCATGGCAGAGCGAAATCCTGTGTACCACTCAAGTTCCTTCCCAGCTCTGCTGTCAGGATCAGGGTCAGGGTCTGCCACAGCTGGCTAGCCGCTTCCAAGCAAAAGTTTGAGTGGCACTAGAGTGGTGCACAAATGTTGTTTCAGTCTTCTGCAGCAGGGTTGGTTTCGCTCAGATAAATTTAATCCTTGGTGAATCACTTAGTGAATGATTTTTAAATGTATTTATGGGTTGTGTGAGGATATTTTTTTTCCCCTTGTCTGCATTCAAAGCTACCTTTACTCTCTAGCATTGATGGCCAAAGTGTCATTCCTTATGCTTATAAATTACCATTAACTTGTGGCTACCTGAGAACACGTAATTTAAAAATGCTTGTGTTCCCCCTGCCCCCCCCTGTTTTGTTTTGTTGTTGGCTTTTTTCTTTTTTGTTGTTTGTGGGTTGTTGGGGTTTGGGTTGTTTTTTTTTTCCTCTCTTTGTCTTCCTATTTTTAAGGAAAGTAAAAAATATTTAAAGGAGCAAATGTGAAGTGAGGATAATGATTGTTAAGAGGATGTGGGTGGTATGTCTGATGAGAGTGCAGTGCGATATATAAGGCAAAGGGGAAGATGCCACAAATGCATTGTGTTGGTGATTGCTGCCTGTGGGGGGGAAAAGTGTTAAAAAGAAGATATATAACTGGAAAAAAAAAAGGACTCTTTGAGCCACTCTCAATGTAGATGACA
Organism: Ramphastos sulfuratus; assembly: GCA_013399055.1. Lineage (NCBI taxonomy): Eukaryota > Metazoa > Chordata > Aves > Piciformes > Ramphastidae > Ramphastos > Ramphastos sulfuratus. Next base: position 49,745 of record WBNM01030695.1, read on the forward strand.
CTGTGGCAAGTGCATAGCTGAAGCCCGAAGTGATCCTGCAGCGGGATGCTGTGAGCCTGGGATTGAAGGACAGCAGAGTCGCCCTGGGAATTGCACTAGCAGCGTGTTGGCACATGGGGAGTGCTTCAGTACATCGCAACCACGGGAGAACAGACTGTCTGAAACGGCTTAGTACCAAAGTTTGTCACTGAATGAGTTAGCATTTGTATTATGTTGGGGTTTTTCTTTGAATGTTGTGATAAATAAAATGTATTTTTCAGTAAAAGACACACTGCAAGTAAGCCTGCAGTTCGCTGTTTGGTTGTATGGTTGCAAAGTACCTTGGCTGTTGTGCAGAACAAGTGATGACAGGGAGGCGTTGGTTGGTTCTCCGTGTGAGCAGTGACAGAAGAAAAGATTTCATTGGAGAGCAAATTTTAAATCCCTCACTCAGTTTCCTTGAGTTTTTCCCAGTGTTTTAAGTCCCTTTCTGACCTAGTCTCATTGTTTATTGGTCACTGCTTCATTTGACTCCTCTTTTCTCAGGGCAGAAATTCAATGAGAAAAGAACTTCCCAATTTCAGTGGACTGACATTGACTGCCATATGGGCTTGGGTGTCCAAAGAACTGCATCTTTGTCTGTTGTAATATGTTAAAGGGAAAGCAGTTGGTGGGGTAAATAACTTTTTTCAGGTCTTGATGTTATTTTCATTATCTAATATTGTGATATCAAAAATAGGATTACTTCATCAGTGGATTACTTTTGCATTTTAAGAGAATACTGTCAGTTCCAGGGTTCCAGTATGTAAGGGGGCACATTCTAATGATCTTCCTTTTAATCACATTCCCTAGATGTTTAAAGGAAAAGAGATTGCTGGCTTATTTATCTGCAAGTAATATGATGTGAAGACATCTACTGTGAGTTTGCAGTATCATTTTGAGACACAGCTACGCAGTCTTCCTACCTTGCTGGAAGCACAGGTGGTAAAATGGTGGGTTGGTGTTTGCAATGTTCTCTATCTCTTTAAACTGAAGTTTCTACAAAAGAGAAGTCAAAAATAAATATGCTGAGAGATTGGACCTCTGACCTTTCCCTATGGGGCCCAGTCTGGCAGGCAGTATTTGTCCAACGATGTACCTCACAGTACAGGAATCCACTGAATTGGATTGGTAGTGTTTCTTAATTTAATTCTTAAATGAAACTGAAAAGTCAGGTGAAATATGTCTGGGATTTTCAAGGGTTGGTGAAGAAAATCTTAGAAGTTTCTAAATAGTCTTTTGAAAATCACTGATAGGGTCGATGAGACCAAAAGGTAGAAATGCAGCACATTTTTGTCAGAAGGAGTGGGAACAAAGCAAAATGAGAAGCAGATTAGTTCCCTGGTGTCAGAAATCAGAAAGCTATGCAGGATAAACTGAAGCACTTAAAAAAAAAAGGAAAAAAAAAAGCAAAACCAACAAAGCGCATATTTTGGAATCACTGTCATCTTGGGAAGGGGTTGCTGTTACCATGGAAGCTGCTTGCCAAACCTAAACTCTATTCCTCCTCTGTCTAGCTGTTTTATTTTGACGTCCCTGTTATCTAGTTACCAAATCTGAACCCGATGCTGCAGGATGCCCGCCCAGCTCTGCCACTGCCCTGCTTTCCATTGACCTCTGCTGGACAAGGCACAAAGTTCAGGGTGAAAGGGAGTTAAAAACCTTGCCCAGCCAGGACTTCCGTTTTCTTTTGCTATTTTTAACAACCCCCCACCGTGTTCTAAGGTACAATTGCAGCATGCATCGCGTGGGCTTGTAACTCCTAAAACGTATCCATACTTAAGGGTTGCAGTTCCTTTTATGCTATGCAGCCAGAAAAAAAACACTACCAGATGCTCTTGATAAGCCAGAGTAGCTAACAGGTACTCACTGCAAATCTGAGCTGTGTGTTTCACAGGTTGTTGCGTGTTTGTTAAGCCTAGTGTCCCTCACCAAGTGTCAATTAATTTTGTTAAAAAGTACAAGAGTTGCAGTTATTTTTGTTCCCTCTAATGAAAAGAATGATTTCAGGCTATTCTGAGAGATGCCAGCTACCACCCATGCAACTCTGGTTAGTATCCAGTATTGGGAAGAAAAAATGTGTTTTACCAGGCATTACTTATGATCAAGTGGTACAAAACCAATGAAGTTTTAGTCCCCCTATCTGCTAACCTGTATTGCTCCAATGGCTTGATTCATGACCTCAACCCTAACCCTAGGGTTAGGGTTTGCCCTTCAAACCATTGATCTTTATGTATCCCTGTGCATCCTGCATCACAGTATGTTTAGGTGTGGATCGAGAAACCGAATCTTGGGATTTGGGTATTTTTTGGAAGACTGTGTGAAAATTGTTCTTTAAAAATTGGCACTCTTTGAAAATTCCAGAGGACAGTTTTGAAATCTCTTTTGCAAGTAGGGTGCTTTTTGGACTTAGCTGGGTTATCACTGCACTACTCTTTCTGTGGCTTCTGTTAGGAAGAACTGAGCATTAGTTTGATTCCCTAAGCTCCACACATGAACTATTAATCGCTACCACTGGTGATCATTTAAAAGCACTCATAATAGCCATTATTATGTTATTACATGTTAATAATATACGTACATATATTACATAAAGCTGTATGTTGCATATTTGTGATGAAGCCCTACTGATTTGATGAGCACTCGCAGCATTTGCTTTGGTCATAACCCCTAAGTGTGTTTTCACTTCACGTGCAGGCTTAAGCAATGTATTCATTTCACCTTATTTTTAGCAGATTGTCAGTTTTGTTGTTTCTGTAGCTATGGAGCCCATGTAAGGAAGCTGTGGACTTCCATTACCCAGCTGCTGGACTAAACCCCTTCTGGAATCCCCATTATGTCCAGCTGTTAGGGTCAGACAGCTTCAGAAGCAAGTGTGTTGCTGTAATACCAGGGGTATCCACGAGGACATGAATCACTTCAGAGGGAGCAACATGGGCCTCAGAGGCTCTGTTTGGTCTAGTTTCAGGGGATGTTATGAAAGCTGTGAGTGCCTCCAAACTGCCTTTACAGGCTGGTTGTCCCCCTCTGAAAGAACAATTCTCAGTAATGCTGATGGGCACAAAAGATTTTCCTCAGTGAGCTGTGCCAGGGCTTGATGAGTAAATAAAACTTGGCAATAGTAAGATTTTCTTCTGTAATCAGACATTATTTTGTATTATGCCTTTTTGATTGCTTTTATGTGCTGGAGGGCTCCGTTTTACAGGCACACATTCAGAAGTTTTATAGATGTGATGAATTTGAGAGGTGGCAAGCCTTGCAGCACAATTGCTGATATCAGACACAGATCATGCAGATACAAATTGCATTATCTAGAACCACTGCTTTTTGATGATTGAGTTGTGAAGTCACGGGCAAGCCTGGCAGCCTGTTGATGCAAAATAGGATGTGGAGTTGAGGTTGCAGTCTGTAGATCTGTCAATTCTCTACACGTGAAGTAGTGATGATGGCTATCTCTTTGTGCCACTCAGCTCACCTTTTTTATTTAGGGTGTCAGGTCACTGTAGGAGAAGGTTGCCTCTTTCTAAGTGTGTGCATACTTAGCTCTGGTCTTATTTTTGTTTTATGACACAAATAGCAAGTAGTAATGACAAATGGAAAAGTTTGGCTTCAGTTTCAAATCCTAAAAGAGTAGTGGAGTTATAAAGAGTGTCTACAAAATAGAGGGTGCAGACTTGGAGCATGGGTATTGAGGGGAAGAGACAGCTTTGTGGGAGCATTGCTGAAAGTAGGAGTGTGTCTGGGGAGGAGGAGGCAATGTTCACAAGGGTCAAAGGAGAAACTGCCTCTCATTGAGTGAGGAGGAGTGCCTGGGGATGAAAGGCTGTGCCAAATCTTCAGCAGAGCAGTGAAAGAGGGCATTTAGGGGTGAGGATCAGGATCAGGTTTGCTGGCAGTGATGGTCATATTATTTTGCAGGGCACTATCACTGCCAGCAGTGTTGGTATTGCTTTGGCCTTAACTCATTTCTGGTAAGTGTTTGGTAAGGGGCTCCTACCTCTTCTCTCTGGGCAGAGGATTTGGGCAGGCATCTCCCTCTACATCACCCTCTGGAGATACCTCATACCTTCTGCTAAAGCAGGAACCCAGGATGAGTGGGTGTCCAACTTTTGTTATTGGTTCCCGTGTGGCGATGAATAAAATAGTTGCCTCTGTCCACACCATTCCATCCCCACCAAAATGCTTTCCCAACCCAGAAGGTGATGGACAAAAACCGAGACTGACAACAAAACCGTGTTTTTCACATTATGTTTTCACCTGTTTTATTTATGCTTTTACTAGAATTGTGTCAGCATTTTCAGGCAAGACAACAAGCAGACTCTTCCATCCCATTGACAAGTTTGATTTTTGCAGGTTTCTGCCCTCTTGGTATTTTTACAACACAAAAGAATTTGGATTTTATTTTTGATGTTTGTTCTTGCAGTACATTTAATGATAATCTATGAGTTTTTCCTGTCTGTTGTTGTTTTGGGTTTTGGTTTCTTGGGGTATTTTGTGTTTTGTTTTGTTTTTGTTAACCCAAACAAACAAAACCAATTGTTTCTAGGTTGTTTTGGGTTTTGGTTTGTTGGGTTTTTGGTTTGGTTTTTGTTTTTTTTTTTAAACCCAGCCAAACAAAACCAATTGTTCCTAGATTGTTTTGGGTTTTGGTTTGTTGGTTTTTTGTGTTTTGGTTTTGTGTTTTTTTTTAAACCCAACCAAACAAAGCGAATTGTTCCTGAGTTGTTTTGGGTTTTGGTTTGTTGGGGGTTTTTTTTTGTGTGTGTTTTTTTTGTTGTTGTTGTTGTTTATTTTAAACCCAACAAAACAAACCCAGTTGTTCCTGGGTTCCTCTTTCACTGGGTTGGTTTTTTTTTTCTTTTTTTTTTTTTTGTGACCAGCATTTATCCACCTTGTCTTACAAAAATTAAATCAGATGGCTCATGTCAGAGATCAGCTGAGATAAATTCTTTCTTGATCTGCAATGCTGCTTTAAATGTAAAACATTTTTTTCTTTTTTTACACAGTTCCAGTGAAGACACTGGTTGAATGAGCAAAAAAAGGTATGAGTCATGTTAATCAGAGGACTTACATGAGTAGTGAAACAGGAGAAGAAAACACTCTGTCTCTGCACAAGGTTTGCTAAACTCTGCATTCAAAGCAGATTTCTTTCAGGACCTTTTCTTTCATCATAGTTCAGGATTGCCTTGGATGCTAATTCTTTGCAATTCATCTGCCTTGATTACATACAGGGACACAAATTTTTGGGAGGCAACCTTGAAGACCAACCAGTGGTGGCTTAACTCTGCTCCTGATGATAGCTACAGAAATTATACTGTTGATTTCAGTGGGAACAGAATTAAGGCAACCATAAGCGCTTCTGGAGCTCACATTTTTTAATCAGTTGTATTTAACTATAGCAGGTAATAAAAAAAGAAACCAAAAAAGATAAATAATAATATAATCAAGCTCTGACTGCTAAAAAAAAAAAATCCTTTAAAATCATATAAAATATGTAAGCAGGTGTCCTGGGTTCAGCTAGGATAGGGTCACTTTTTTGGGGTTGTTTTTTTTTTTTCCCTTCACAGGAAGCTGGTAAAGGCCACAGCCAAGGTAGGCAGCTGAACCAGCCAGGGGGGTATTTCATCTACAGATGCCTGCCCAATAAATAAGGGAAGGGCTGGCCAGGTAAACAGGGCTGCTTTGAGCATGTGACTGCAGTGGCCCAGGCCAGGCCATCACGGTCAGTGCTGTGGTTTTGAATCACTCATTCTAAATACTACTTAATTAGTATTATTTTTCTCTTAGCTGTTGTTCTCTCTTGATGCTGATTTATTATCATCTTTTCTTGGCCCAAGGGGTTTTGCTTTTTGGTCCCAATTTTCCTTCCCATCCCATGGGAGGGTTGGAGGGAGGGTGAGGCAGTTGTGAGAGTAGCTGCATGAGGCTAGGCTGCTGGCTGGGTCTGAAGCCTGAACCAGGACAACAGACAGTCCTGAGTAATCAGGAATTTATGGCCCTATTTAAATGTTAATTGTACTTGAGTATTCAAATGAGGATTGGTCACAGGCCTAAAGCACCTAAATACTTTAAAAAACATATTCATAAATAACCATTCTTTATACATCATAATTGTTCTTACTGCATGTCAAAAACACAGATTTCTGTATTCCCCAGGAAGGAAAAGTGGGGCATTATTTTTGCTTTTGGCACAAAAAAAGTAAAAGAACCAGCACCACCCTTAAGGAAGTGCGTGGAATGCTACCAAATTGGTCTTTATTTGCCTTAAGTTGTTGGGGTTTGTTTTTTTTACAAAAGTCTTAAATATAGGTTAATATGTAAACAGTGTGCATGCACTGGGAGTCTGATCCTAGCCTGTTGAAATCAATGGCAAATTTCCCATGAACTGCAGTAGTGCAAGGTCAAGCTCCAAGTTGGTACAGTACGTACAGGCCTAAGTCATGGAGGGAGCCATCAATTCAGGGAAGCAAAAGCTCAGGTGCTCTTTTCAAAACCAGTTGCTGGACGACTCAGACTTTGCGCCGAAAACCTGCTTGCACATGTTGGAGTTTTCTTGATGGAGAGGGTACTCGTTACCTGCCAGCAGCACTGCTTTCCCTCCCCTGGCAGTGTACCTCCTGCCAGATGGCAGGCTCTCGTATTTAGTCACATAATGCCTGCAAAGACATAATGTGGTGGTCTGGCATTAGCAAATGCATGCAAAATCTGTACCCTGCAGCCAAGGGTAGGGATAAGCGCGTTACATACAGGTGAGATTACACTTCACAATGTGGAGGTATAACCAGAAGATGGTTTAGTGTCTGCAGAATAACTGATACTGTTTTACAGGGTTTTCCTGGAGATACTTGACTTTTTTTAATGGATTAGAAAAGCCTGAATGGGAAACTGGCACAGGCTCTGGAAATGGTATCATCACAGAATCATTAAGGTTGGAAAAGTCCAACCATAACAGCCACTACACTGAAGTTAGAGCACCCACCAGCCTTTCCAAGCAGCCTGCAATGTGATAACAAGCATTGCTGGTCACTTGTTACTTGACAATCTCCCTTCCTGAAAGCCCTCTCCTACCTGCAGTAGCAAGCAGGGAAAGGTGACCTCTGTTACTACAGAGGCAGTACGCATGGTCTGGCTCCGGAGACATAATACTCCAACTAATGCTCCTCTGGCAATCACATGTCCCAGGCTCACTGTTGGATACCCATAGGGTACACCATGCTGAAATAGTTCCCATGGAGGTCCAGAGATACTGTGGGGTGGGCAGAAGTGTTCCCTGTGTGCCACACCACTGTTATCATCATCCTTAGGTCTTAGTGAACGGGGATTATTAGGAGGGAGTTGTTCTCTGATTCAGAACAGTTTTAACAGCTTTTGAGAAAGCTCATTGCATTTATCTTTATGACTGCCATGGAAAGGGGAAGAGCACTAAGAAAGCTGTAAGTCCTTTTGCATAATCTTCCTTATCTATTATCTGTGAACAGATCTTCAGCTATCTGCAATGACTGATGGAATTCATGTTATGGTATAAGGTGATGTGTCATTTGTGAGAAGAGTGATTTAAACAAATGTCAGTATTACTTTTCTTTTGTTAGAAGGCCTGAAGAGAGAACTACTAAATATTTATTCTCTCTCTCTCTCTCTCTCTTTCTATCTATCTATCTCTCTCTCATCTGCTTTATATTGGCATGCATTTCCTTTATTTTTCCTTCACTAATATCCACACAGCTTGTATACTCCCCATACATGCACTTGAAAAACTTGGTTTGGCTTGGTAATTTCATACCCAAGGAGGGCATATCTTTCAGCTGAAACTAGTCAAATGACAAGCAAATGAAAAAATGCATCAAAGGAAAGGAGGAAGGACAGAAAAAAGTTTGCAGGGTAAAATGGTAGGAATAGGTAAAGTGTTTTCTTCTTTAGATATTGGTGTTGGTCATTGCAGCAGGGAACTTGCTGCTGCTTCTGTGATTTCTATGTCTTTTATTTTTCACATGGCAATGCAATTACCATTTGGGTCCTGGAAAGCACCTTTTTTACCTTATTGCACAGCAGTTTAGCTTTCAGAAAAGTTGGTTTCTTAATAAAATATGATAGGGTATGACAGTTGCAAGCACCTAACAAAGGTACCTGGTGTTGACAGTAGCAAATAGCAGAGGATGAAGAAAGCTTTCCGCTTCAGCTATTTTATGTGCTACTTCTCTCAACAGTGTAACACAACTGCTGCTGGCAAAGTTTCAGGTCACCATCAGAACTGTTTGTATGCAAGGAGACCCATCCCTACCACTTCAGGTAGTTTACTTGCAAAACCAAATTAGAAAATTAGACTAAAGTACACATTCAGAGGAAATTTTAATCTTCAAGAAGCTCCATTCTGAATCACAGGAGAGATGGGGAAGAGTGGGTTAGCAGAGGCTGGTGTGTGTCACAGCCTACACTGCACCTCACTGTGTTAAGCTGAAATTTGCCCTCTGTTGTTAATCTCTTGTGACTGTGAATATCAAAAGTTCCAGATCCAGCAATTGTCTGGAAGGATGCCTCTGAAATTATGTTCTCTTAGTTCTTACCTGAATGGAGACTCAACTCTGTCCATCTGCATGCAGACTAAAAATGGGTACTGTGAAAACTGCACCGTGGAGATGAAGTCTAATGATGTTTCTACCTCCAAAGTAGTTTCCATACCAGTTTTTACAAAGAAGGAATCCACCTCAGCATTACCAGAGACAAATGTGGCTACCCTGCAAATAAATTCAGGTATTAAAATTAATTAAAAACACATTAAGAAAGAGGAAACTAAATTGTAAATGGTCCTACCATCCAAATATAAAACCTGCCCTCAAAGGAGCCAGGCCTTCAGGTAAAGCTGTACCTATTCAGGTGAGACCAATGGGAACTGCTATTACCCAGGTGGAAAGGAAAAGAGAAGTACAAATGTCCCATGCACATAACTGTTATTTCATTTTAACTCATCTGCAAGGTCTTTTAGATTTAAATCTTTCAGGGCTAAGGGAGCCTCAGCTCTCTACTGCTACAGTGCATCCTGGGAGTGTCTCACCGGTTCTTGACGTTAGTTTTGGATTCTCTGTACCACAGGCTGAACTCCATCCCTCCTGAGATGTCAATGGCCAGGCCTCCCAGGAACTCCGTGCTGGCACTTGGCCCGGACTGCAGCTGAATCTCCTAGAGCCATCAGAAAGCACAGGTCAACCCAACTGAGGCTGCAGACTCAGTGGTTTCCTTACTCACTTTTGTACTGCGGTGATGCTGCTTGCATTGTGTAGGAACAAAAAGAGATGGAGGGCTTTCCTGAAAGGGTGGCCAAAATGATCCTGATGTATCACAGTATCAGCAAGGTTGGAAGAGACCTCAAAGATCATCAAGTCCAACCCATTACCACAGACCTCAAGACCAGACCATGGCACCAAGNTAGAAAATGGGGATGAAGCTGAGGAAAGGTGCCTTGCATCCTTCCCCTCTTCCTTGTGTGCCAGCTGGCATAATCTCTGCAAGGAGTTTCACTGGAAGGAATGGCCTCTGTCTCCAAGAGCTACCACGCAATCCTCATGGAGGCTCTGCTGGTAGTCCAGCTATGCTGGATGAAACTCCTTGCTGGAGCCCCAGCGGTGGCGCTGCTCAGTGTGACTTCAGCACGCTCGAAGGCAGCCCTGCGCTGGCAGCAGGATGCAGAGCGCTGCAAGCAGTTGTGTAGTGCATCGTGGTGCAGTGTAGTGGCTCCAAACCTACTGTTGCAGCAGGAGTTACATCTTCAGTGGCTGGGTGGCCAAACCTCTAAGCTAATATTGCCTTACTTGCCACTATAAATTTGAATTTGATGCCTTTTCCCTTAACTATCATGTGTGCCCATGGCTTCTCGAAAGCTCTGCAGCTGGACTGGAGGGACGTCATGTGGACTCTGTTTCGGAAGCGATAATATAGCTCAGGGTCATGTCAGCTCACTGCTTTTAGTTTTGACACACGGCCAAGATTTTAAGGTTTGCTCATCTTGGCAATCTATCTCACTTTATCTAGTTGTCTCGCTTCCCTTTATATAGTTGTCCTGCTTCCCTAAGAACTAGTGGATTAATTCACTGTAGTAAAAGAACCATTAATTTGGGAAAAGTTCATTTTAATCAAGTCCCTCATGTACAGGACACTTCCTTCTCCCTCCCATCTGGCTTCCTTTCTCCTCCTGGGTTTCTGTGCTTGTGCTCAGAAGCACTTCTAATGCTGCAGGCATATGTTGGATATGTGAAGACTCCCATTTCCTCCTCCTTTTTGATGTCCAGGCACCTTAAAACTCTCTTCTTTTCTTAACTATTCAGTAGACCAGTGATTCTAGCTACTACTGTCCCAAGATTTAAGAGAGAAGCAGTCAGAGACAATCTGGCTTCCTAAACCTATAGAAAGGAGCAACATCTGGGGGAGGTTTTTATTCAGAGCTTTAAAGGTTTCCTGCTGTGATCAAGGACTTGGATAATTCTGGTGGCTCTATATAGTTACATCACCTTTTAGGGTAAATAAACAATCCCTGCCTTGGCAGAACCAACTTGGCAGCCAGCTGCTGCTGAAGTGGGCTTGAGAATTGCTGTAAGAATGAAGCAGGATGGCTGTGGCTTATAACTCCAGCACACCCCCAGCAAGTATGGGCATACCGCGCTCTGATTTCTTATTTGAATCCAAGTTAAAATCATGGATTGAAACTGTGATCCTTCTGAAATCAAAGGGAGATTTTTTTTCTACTGACTGCAGTGGGGAAAGGAATGTTTTCCTTGCCAGTCTGTTTAGGTGTGAAGATAAAGCTTGATTTACTTTATTTTACTTCGGTTTTAATTAGAACTGAATTGATAGACAGCTGCTAATGAGTGAGGAGGTAACAGTATATGTTCTGGCACAGACCTGCAGATGACCAGAGGAGCAGGTATTTTTAGATGCATTGTCAAATTGCACTTAATAATATTAAGAGTAGGGTTGGTTTGCAATGGTTGCTCAGTTTAAGGCTTTAAAGGCTATCTAGAATTAAGTCTGGTTTGTCACTGAAGCTAGCAGAGAAGGTAAGGAGTACTTGTCTTGGGTTTTACCAGCTCATCTATTTCCTTATTTAGAGCTCAGTCCTGTCCTTCACCTCATGTGCAAATCCAATCCAGGCTGATGGGAGGTGTAAATCACAGGGACCCAGACTCCTCAGGAGCAGTATTTTCCTTTCCCTTCCTATTTTAAGCTTCGTGTGTCATTTGCAGTGGCAAATGTGATCCAAAGGATCAGAACTGGTAGTTTGTTACTGTTTAAAATGCCCAAACAGGCTATGTGTGAATTAAAAATTAAAAAAAAACCCAAAAAACCAAAAAGGTTTCTTTATGTACTGCACTGTCAGTGTTACTGTAATGCAAGGCAGAGGTGGCTGAAACAGGCACTCTTTGGGAGCTGGCTATCTTCCACTGGAGTCTCGCTTTCAAGTGGTTTCTCTGACCTATTAATACAGTATTTAATTTCTCTGTGCTTCTGGCAAGCATGTTGCCTAGGAGAAGTTAACACTACTGAACTTCAATGCAGGTGGCTTTGGAGTCTCAAAACCAGTTTTACAAGGACTCTTTATTTTACAGGGGGAACTATAACTTCTGAAAAGTTATTCTTAGCCCTCGTACAACACACAGTGAGAACCAGCAATGGCTGTAGGATGCATTCTGATTTCAGCTCGTGGAGCTGTGTGAGAAAGGATGTTACAGTTGGTGGGCAGGAGCGTAAGCTGTAGAAGCACTACTACTAACTTGGAAATCACCTCTTCAGAAGCGTGCCTGTTGTGATTAATGCAGTTGTAAAGCTAATGAAAGGAAGCTGTTTTCTAGAGGGGAAGGGTTTTGGTAGGTTTGACTGCATTCTGAGTACAATTCAGTTTTGGTCTTTTTGTGCAAAAAAATCCTTATAAACAGCAATAGGGGAGCAGAACATTTTGAGTATTTTAAAACTGCTTTTCTCAAAATCAGGCTGCAGCAACGCAAAAACTGTAACCCAAATATTACATACATCTCTTTTTTTCTGATGATTCAGTTGTTCTGGATTTTTAAATTTCAGTCTTGGCTTCCAGGCCATCCTTTTGATGTTTGATCTCAACCATGCTGTTTTCACCTGCTCTAAAATCACACTGTCACCAGCTGTGGCACACTGAGTTTTGGTGTCATAGAATGGGCACTGCTTCCCATGGCTGGTTTTCTTTGAAAGAAGCTAAATGCACATTTGGCTTGGTTGTCTACAGTATGAATTTGTAAAGGAGCTTATGCTCTGGGAAAGGCCTGTGCATGCTGGAAAGAATCATAGAATCAACCAGGTTGAAAGAGACCTCCAAGCTCATCCAGTCCAACCTATCACCCAGCCCTAGCCAATCAACTAGACCATGGCACTAAGTGCCTTATCCAGTATTTTCTTGAATACCTCCAGGGATGGTAACTCCACCACCTCCCTGGGCAGCCCATTCCAATGCCAATCACTCTCTCTGTGAAAAACTTCCTCCTAACATCCAGCCTATACCTCCCCTGACATAACTTGAGACTATGTCCCCTTGTTCTGTTGCTGGTTGCCTGGGAGAAGAGACTAACCCTACCTGGCTACAACCTTCTTTCAGGTAGTTGTAGACAGCAATTAGGTCTGCCCTGAGCCTCCTCTTCTCCAGACTGCACACCCCCAGCTCCCTCAGCCTCTCCTNTCCAAAGGTTGCACTCAGCTCTCAAGAAGCTGGGCTGATTATGGCTCTCCTGCACTGTTTTTCCTCAGTTCCAGAGTTATGCCATTCATGCTTCCATTCCAACAGTGTTTTCTGGTACAGTTGTAATCGTGGTTCAACAATTTGACAGGTGAAAGCATTTCTAATGAAGCCCAAATGGATTATGTGTAAGTGCCCAAACCATATTGATGTTGCTGTTGGTCTGGAACACAGCTATGAAACCATTACTGCAGTGTTTAAAACACAGTTCAGCCCGAAGCTGTGTTCAGTGATACTTTAAAGAGTTTTTGCCTTTGTAGGTCACAGAGGTAAGAACAAGTGCCCTTCTGGTTGAGAACACACACTTTTGGCTGTGCTCACTGCCTGAGTCCCAGATTGCTTAGACAGCAACTGGACTAGTGGCAACCCAAGAGAGAAATCCAAGTGGGATCCCACACCGCACACTGCTGCCCATTCTTCCAGAGAGCCAGAGACTGATCAAAAATGTTACACCCTGATATTGTTAAAAATGACACACAGTTCCACCTCTGGTGTGCCTCAGACTTCTGTGAGGCTCTCCAAAGATGAGAAGTGGAGAACCTGTTGGCTGCCAGAGCTCTCAGGGTGCCCAGCGAGCTGATTCAGCCCAGGGTATGTATGGAGCTTGGTGCATGCATGGCAGTTGGAAATAATTTAGTTCTGTAAGCACCGTACTGGTATGCTCAGGACTGGAGATGATTATCTTCCTCACCTCTGCAGTCTGTTTGTTAAATAGGTCATGGTAAAGTTTTTGCCCATAATCTGTGTGTGAACTGTAAAGCATTGTTGGAATGAGCTTTAGTGAGCCAATTTGTGCATGTCATGGGAAGCCCTCTAGACTTATAATACCATTGTGAAGGGGCTGAGCTGGGTTCAGGATGGGGACAGCTGTCATGTGCAGGGGGTGTTTCTGTGTAGTTTTGATCACAGTGGATTTTCCCATCATCTGCCTTTGGTATTTTCTTTTGCCAAGAATTCAAGGAGTAAAGAGAAAAGTAAAGAGGCTGCAGATGTTTCATGAGCAGAGTGCTGCTGTTAAATCCACAAGTTCTAAGATCTTTGCTTGGAAAGAACAAAATTGTCAAACCAAATTCTGGCCTTCCAATAATACATTGAGTAGCCTGTTATTTTTGCATGAGCCTATATCTATGCATAAAATTAACAGATCACTTGGGGTGACAGTTGCATACAAACTGTACAATCATTTGAATTCCTCAGTTTGCCTACCAATAGTATTTGAAATTTGGACCTCTTAGCATTGCCCTTTGAAGGTTAGTTATCTGGGGAAGTTTGAGTACCAGTGATTCATTCATTCAGTACCTGATGGTTACTGCCTAATTGGATGTAAGGCCTCCAGACAACTTGTGAAGAGGAAAACTTATGTGGTCCCATGGGACAGTCCTGTATTACAAGAATCTGTGGGAAGGGAGGCCATAGCTGATGGCAATATGTGCTTTCTACAGGAAACCCAGTTGGATTTGCTTTTTTTTCAATGTTACTTTGTTTTCTATAATGATTTATGTTCTCACCACCTTCTAGCTTGCTTTTCATGTAATTTCATTCTGTCTTTTGATACCTGTGACTCTTCTATTGCTTCCATAGTAAGAGAAGCTTATGTGACATTGGTCAGATTTATAGAATCATAGAATAGTAAGGTTGGAAGGGACCTCAAGGATCATCTAGTTCCAACCCCTGCCACAGGCAGGGACACCTCCCACTAGTACAGGTCACTCAAGGCCTCATCCAACCTGGCCTTGAACACCTCCAGGGAGGGAGCAGACACAACCTCCCTGGACAACCTGTGCCAGTGCCTCACCACCCTCACTGGAAAGAACTTCCTCCTAACATCCAGTCTAAATCTCCCCTCTGCCAGTTTAAACCCAAAGTCCCTCGTCCTGTCATTACAAGATCTTGTAAATAGTCCCTCCCCAGCCTTCCTGTAGGCCCCTTCAGATACTGGAAGGCTACTCTAAGGTCTCCTGGAAGCTTTCTCTTCTCCAGGCTGAAGAGCCCCAACTCTCTCAGTCTGTCCTCATAGGAGAGCTGCTCCAGCCCTCTGATCATCATTTAGCAGCATTGAAAGAAAAGAAAATAAAATGTCCTACAATAATGATGTGGAAGAGAGAGCATCTGTGCTTAGGAGACAGGAGCAGCAGCAAAGAGTTTGTACCTGTGAGTAATCTGTCAGGAGGATGAGTCCTTTCACCACATTCATGGAATCTCCAGTTGCTGATAACATTTTAGACATTAAGTCACCATACCCTTGGAAAAATGTAACTGGCCTGAGTTGGACATCAAACAGAATGGCTGACATGCCAGCAAAGGAGTCCAAGTTTTCCTCGCCTTCATCAGGAGTTGCAGCTATTATGGACTCCAGACCTTGAGCTTCAATTACCACCTAAGAAGCAACAGAGATACAGAATCAGTGAAAAAAATTCATAGAATCATAGAATGGTAAGGTTGGAAGGAGACCTCAAGAATCATCTAATTCCAATCCCCTGCCATAGGCAGGGACACCTCCCACTAGCACAGGTTACTCAAGGCCTCATCCAACCTGGCCTTGAACACCTCCAGGNCTTGGCTTTGTTGAATTTCATGAGTTTGGCCTGGGCCCACCTCTCCAGCCTGTCCAGGTCCCTCTGGATGACAATAGCCTGACCAAGGCTATTAATAACTCTACAAATTTTTTTGAATGTCTGAGAGCCTAACTCTAATTTACATGGTTCTAAGTGCAAAACTATGAGGTTAAGACTTAAGGGAACTAGGTAGGGCAGCTAGAAAAATAGAAAACAAAACAATCTTATGGCATGATTTTCCCTTTGGAAGCTGTCACAGTCCTGAGCTTACTTTTCCTTCCTTCCTACATCCATTTCCCACACAGCTGGGAGGAAAACCCAGAGATGTTGCGCTGCACAATTTTTGCCCTGCAAGTCTTAGGAGGATTATGACATTGAAGGTGCTTGCCAACACTTAGAGAAGTCCAAACCAGAGGGATCCCATTTAAATCTCTTTGATTTGTGCATTTGATCCGCTCCTTGTATTTCCATTTTGTGTTATACTCCAAACACAGGAGTTGGTGTTACAAACTTACAGAGCTTTTACTGCTTACATCAGATAAAGAGTTTGGGCTTTAACCTGAGACAGAACTGGTTATATGATACAGGACAAAACCACTTGTTTTTTTTGGTTAGGGCAAACGTGTGCCTCTGTGGCTGTTGAGTGTTTTTCCCTCTGTTACTGGCTTGTTTTCTGCCCAGTGTGCCAAATTGTATGGACTTAAGTGTGAGCCAAATTGATTTAGAAGCTGTAAGAAGAGGGCCTATGCTGGTTTGAGGCTAGTTGGAATATTTCAATGAGAGAAATTAGATCATTGGTTGTGGGGAAAAAAAATAATGATGATGTTTATGTCATTCGCAGGTTTGCTGAGAGGGATGAAAAGCCAAAATATAAACAATCACCTCCACTTGGGGCTGTGTTGCTGGATCTAATCACTTCCTCTTAAATTTGCTCTAATATCTTTCCTCTAAACTCAGCTAACAACTAACAGGTAAGCTTTGCTGGCTTTTGTTTTTGTTTGCCTGTCTGAGATAGAGGGGGAGAAAGAGGGGGTAGCTTTGAGCCCTTCTGGGCAGTTTCCTTTGTCCAGGAGGGAGCCGTCTGAGCTGGTCTGGTAAATTTCAAATGGGGGGTGGGGAAAGAAGTTCCTAACCCACGTCAGGGCCACACACTGGCTTAGTTTTGGTGCGGTGTGGCAGTCACCTGGCTGGCATGAAGTTCAGCATTTCTGTCAAAAATACGGATGTTCAGGTTACTCCTCCTCAAAATGCCAGAGCCCGAGTAGAGGATGTCAAGGCTGTATGTGGATGATACATCAGGACCACCTTAATTAAGAGAAGAAAGAAGGTGCCTGTGACTAAACTAGTGGATTAATCAACCGTTTGGGAACACAGGCAGTGTTAAAAGGCAGTTTCATGGTTACATACGTGTAATGTAGCCAGAGTAGGCAGAGGAAGAGCCTGTCTTGGAGAAGCGGTCATAGTTATGAGTGCGCATGTCCTTCAGAACCCGGCGAACTGTTTTGCTGTGTTATTGTAAAGCAAACAAACAAAATCACAGACACACAAAAACGTTAAGGTACCAATCCTACTGCCCTTTTGTGGAAACAGCAAATCTGAGACAGGGTGACCCTCCCAGTAAGAAAGAGTGGCTTCAAAACCCTCATGTTTTCCCACTAAAAAACTGCCCTAACCCAGAGCTCCTTTTCCAGTTGCAGCTATTCCCTGCAGTCGTAGTTAGAAAGGCAAGCAAAGGTCTTGCTGGAAAATTTATGGTGTTAGGAGAGAGAGACCTTCTCATTATTTTCATTCTAGTCCTGGTTCACTGGTTCTAAAATATAAAAATAAGGGTCCCACTGTGTCGTGGGTTTAAAGAGCTGACAGAATGAAGCTCTCAAATGAATTGGAGAAAAAAAACCCAGAATTATATTTGGGGAGACAGTGTTACAGATAGAAATTACAAAGCAGATACAGAATCCATAAGCGAACCCCCTGAATTTTCCCCCAACTCAAAACTAAATCTCTCATCCCCAGTGCTCCAATTCTCCCCCCGCCCACGCCTCTGCCATCCAAGAGGCCTAAGCACAGCCTCTGGAGGCCCCAAACCAGGCCTATCCTTACACGTTTGTCCCGCTAACACAGCTCCTGCCCGACACAAGGCTGGAGGGGGAGGAAAGGAGAGCAAGCTGCCTTGCTGTTGAGTTTATGAAGAGATTGCTATTCAATCCCACAATTCTGCTATCTTCTAGTCCCTAGAGGACTTTTTTAACCCTATAGTTCCCAACATGGGACACACTGAGAGAATTAGGAGCAACAGATGATGTTTCCTACAGTAATGCAAATTAGATGCCCAGTTCTTATTTGTGCCTCTGAAAATGTGAATGTCTGTTAAACAGATGCCATTGAAATGCAGAGATTTATATCAAAATACCAGGTGACACACAAATCAGGCTAGTCTCCCTACATTTTGTACTCTCCCTACATTTTAGAGTAGTGATTCATGAGAACCTGTGTGTTCTTTGGGCTTCTGCAAAGAGGTAAAGATGAGCTGTATTTATTTATACTGAACTTAATGTACCTGGAAGGCATCTCAAAGTGAAGTATATCTTGGATCATGGAGAGCATGTACTTGCTCATTTCCAGAGGCAGCTCACCGATGGAGAGCAGGATGTTTTTCACTTCCATGTAGGATGGGTTACTGTTTAAGATGATAGCAGCTGCCGTGGTCCGCACTGTCTTCTCATGGACTTTACGGTTCTGGTGGTATATCCTGTTCATTGTTTCCTTCACCTGGTCGGGAAACAGGTTACCAGTCAGTGCTTACAGCACTGGGCAAAGTACAGGTTGGAATCTCGTTTATAATACCAGCTTACCTCCATGGCTAAGGCTAATACGTAAGGATATATTTTTCAGCAACCTGTCTTTCATGGTGCTTTAGGAATGTATGAAACATGTGTAGCTCGGTGACCACATGGGCAGTTGAGGCATCTGTTATGTTCTCAGCCACAGTGCAAATACAGCCTTCCACACTGATCTGCTCCGCAAGGCCATACTTAAGTAGAGGCACTAAGATCAAAGTACTGTGGCAGTGGCAAGATTTCCTTGACTGTTAAGGGAAGATGCATTTTTAAAAAGTCAAGAATCTCACATTTTAAATTTTCTAGGTAGTGCCTGTGGTGGCCTTATGTCCCTAAGAAAATTGTGACATATATGTGTTAGAGATGAGTCCATGGAAAGCCATACAGCCCCACGGACAGAATGACCTCTGGCATGTTCACTGCAGAGCAGCACCCTGACCACCTCAGCCACAGCTGCCAGCAGTAGGTATGAAATGGATGCAGGGTAATGCAGCAGAGGCAGGACCTCATGTTCAGCTGTTTTCTATGTCTTCTCTTGGAGGCTGCAAGGTGAGATGCAGCTGTTTTACCCTCCTCTCACTCCATTCATTCTCTCTAGCCATGTGAAGGCATAAGACAAACACGGGTTACGCAGGTACCCAGATGTTCCTAATGTCTCTCTTACATCACAGAGTAGGCAGTGCTCTTGCAAAGGGAGCCCAGTTCTTTGCAGACTGTTTGCCACCTTCAATGGCTGTGTGTGTCTCTGGAGCCAAAGGCTGACTATCACTGGCAGACTGGGAGCTGGGATTTGGCAAGCAGGAATTTATGTAGTTTTCTGGCTGGAACTGCAGTGTGTGTAATAATTCCTGGAGGTAAAAAATGCCAGGCATGAGGCACCTTTACAATGGGTGGGACAGACGAGCTCTATTATACTTTATATTCAATATAGTCTTTTGCACTTATTTTCCTGGGGAGTGCATTTTCTTACCTCTTTGGTGAGAAAAGAAGGATCATATCTCTGTAAGGCAGTGGCAGCAAGGTTGCTGATGGGCCCTTCTTCTGACTCAGCATACTTCAGAAGCAGTGGAATTGCTTCAGGAAGGAGTGCATTCTTCAGTGCCAGCAAGTACATCCTCACGTTGTCATCTTTCTTAGCCTTCTCTAGTCTATTTAGAATCAACCTTTTGGCCTCCAGAACAGCCTAAAGAAAATCAACAGCACGTGTAAATGGTGATCATATATCTACCATTTTCCCTTGCAGAAGTAGGACAGGTAGGGCTGGTTTCTAGCATGTTTTTGCTTCAAAGCATCACTGCACAGCATTAGCAAAGGTAACATTTGTAAACTATATGTTGATGGCTACCTTCAAGCATAACCAAAGCAGCTATAGCCACAGTGACACCTGGTCTTTAGATACAACACTTGCTAGCTGCTCCTGCCCCAATCCAGAGACTTCACAGTCTCACAGAGACTTGTAGGCCCAGCATTTAAAAAAAAAAACAAAAAAACAAGGAAAGCATTCTTTAGTGCTTTATAACATAATGTTGCATGTGTGCTTGGCAATTAATAGGGGAATGGAAAAGGGATTCCTAAGAGCCATGTGCTCTGAGTGTACTGCAATCCCAAGCAGCACAGATCCGGCAGGCAGCAGAACTTTGTCTGATCACCCTCATCTTCTATCACCAGCATCTATTCAGTACATGATCAAGGTAATAGGCTTTCTCCTGGGTTGTTCTATGCATGTCTGGGGCAGAGTCCAGTTCTTGAATCAGTTACTTTTATTCACAGACCTGAAATAACCTAAGGTGATGGCAACTATTAAACAGATCCTGAATTAGCCAGTGATTCTCTGAGGACATGCAAAGCTTTTGGGCAAGGGAACACAAGTACTGCTTCTGCTGACAGAGTAGGCAGTGAGAAAAAGCTCTGTCAAACAAAGACAAACTGGGAGAAATCCACAAAAGTGGGAAGAGACCAGATTCAAGCCTAAATATGACCAAATAGATGTCATTATTAAAATAAACAACAAACAAACAAACCACACCTCTCTCTCAAACATAGGAGTTTATGGGCTTATTTTAAAACAGGGGAATATTCTTCTTGTGTCTCATGCTTTCCCAGTAACATCAACAGGGAGCATACACATGTGTTGCAGACCAGAATTTGGGCAGCAGTGAAGAGCTGATACTCACTGGAAGCTTGCAGCCTTCTCTCTCACACAGCTTTCTGATGAGTGCTCCCATGACAATGACAACAGTTTCTCTGATTTCTTCATTTGCAATGTCACCTTTGAACTTACCCTGTTATACAAAAGCAATGTCGTTAGTCTCTCCACCTAAATATGACAAACCACAGCGTGTAGTTCACCCTGTGAACATTAGTGCAACGCAACAGTCTGGGCTCAGGCTCAACAAAAAACTGTTCTGTCATCACATATGATAACTGACTTTCATTTTCCTTTTGAGTTACTTTCAGTGTCTCAATTAGTAGATTCATTTTGTAGCTGTGTTTAAAAAAGAGTATTAAAGGGTGACAGGACTTTGATAAGGCTACAGTCAAATTATTTTGCTAACGCTCAGAATTGTGCTTGCTTTACAAGTAGTAGATATTGATAACATTTTACAGAGCAAGTAGACTTTCATTCTAGACCTATGAATTGTTGTATACATACAGGGTATGTGCTGCTGTTACACTTAAAGGGAACCCTGGAAGGGACAAAGAAAGGAAAACTGGAAACAGAAACAGTTGTTTCTTCTTCTCTTCCACCTTGATAGGGATGAAGAGTATGAAGTCAACTGTTTTGTGATTTGCCTTACAGTTAAAGATTTCAGGAGCATTTCGCTGGGGTGAGAAGCAAATCCACAGGCGTACAGGAATCGCTCCTGCAGGAGAGAAGTGCTTGCATCCTTGAAGTCAAGAAAGTCCAGTACAGCCTCCAGTGATGCTGGAGTCTGAGCAGAGGTTACAGCATCCACTATCTGTGGACTACAAAGAAGTAGAAATGAATATATCGTTGTAATGAGCAAAAAAATGCCGAAAAGGCTTTGCTGCACGTAGAAAGAAAGAAAATAATGTGCTGAAAAGTCTGTCCTTTGCAGGTAAGAGGGTTTTTTACTCTTGGTAACAAAAATGTGTCTTTGAATCCTTCTGCCTCAAAATGGAAGATGAAGTCCAAAAATTGTTCATACACATAGATAATATCTGAACGTATGCAAATGGGACTATAAAAGTATTAACAAAACAGAACTATCCAGAGTCTCTTAAAATTTAGAGGACAAGGTTTTAAATAGAAAAGTAGTTTATTTTTACATATACAATGGCAACTAGAGAATGGCCTTCCTAACTACTTGAGTTACTCTCAGACTTACTTCTGCTGTTAAAAAATGCTGTGCTTTGTTTGAAAGATGCTGACTCTATTGTGGGACTCAGAAATACTTTCCAATTTCCAATTCTAGGTGTGCATACTGTTCACACCCAGTCTCCTAATATTAGGACAATATCCAGGCATGAACAACCCCCTTCTTTGCAATAATCCCATTGGAAGGAAACAAATGAGCAGTCAAGAACAACTCATAAAGTGTTTCAGAACAAGCAGTTGGGATGAGAACCCTTGGGTAAGCTACAAAGTACGTTTGCCTTGTAGATATAGTCTTGGTGGCTGAACAGTGTGCTGTGAAACACAGCTTTAAAAAAAAAAGAATCCTTTTCCTGTGGGCAGTACTGACTACTGGTTTTGCATTGCCAGGACAGCAGCAGCAGAGCTGAATCTGTCTGCACTCGATTTGCCCTTTTGCATTTTTAAGTAACTTCATGATGACTTACAGAACTTCTTTGTTTTCACTTCTCATAATCTGCAGGATCTCCTCTTTTGTGGCTTTTCTGATGTTCTGAATGAAGGACAAAAAGCTTCTTACTGCTTCAGCATTGGAAAGCTTATCAGGGTACATATGTTCTCTGATGCTCTGCCAGTGTTCAGAAAGCTGCAAAACAATTCACACAATGTTAGGTCTTGGGTTGTGGTGTCAGGTCTCAAAATCAGACTTACAAATGCAGGTATGTGGGGCAGCTATTGCTCAAATTGGCTGAAACTCATAGATTGCTAATCCCTTAGCTAATTATTATTGAATCTGATATCCCAGCACAAACATCTTTGAAAATTTTCTGTAACTGTCTCTTCCAACACTTGAGTATTTTCCTGATAATGGACATTGCCTCATGTGGCCTGTTTTGGAACAAAGCATGGTTATTTATACTGTAACTGGAATAAGGTGAATTCTCTTCTCTTGCAAACGTGATGTGCTTTGTGGTGAATACAATGTTTCTCCTAAGTCAGTTTTTATTGAAGTGGGAGATGCACAATTCACAAATGAATCATATTTTCTTAGAAGACAGCAATTTTGTGGTTAGCATGGAACAGGAATAAATCTCTCATAAATAATTCCCATTTCTTATTCATAAACCTGCATAAAATGGGGAGGGATTTGTGGCTGTTGTACAAAATTATAGGTAAGATGGTATTGGAACAGGTATCCCAAGCACCAGTGTAGGCTGGGCAGTGACAGGCTTGGAGAAGCCCTGGGGAGAGGGGTTTGGGGGTGCGGGTGGATGAGAAGCTCAACATGAGCCAGCAGTGTGCACTTGCAGCCCAGAAAGCCAACCAGAGCATGGGCCGCATCAGGAGAAGTGTGGCCAGCAGGTCGAGGGAAGTGATCCTGCTCCTCTACTCCACTTGGTGAGAGCCCATCTGGAGTACTGT